>CP106734.1:164281380-164611336 GCA_025506655.1 Gossypium rotundifolium | reverse complement strand
CGATAAAGGGTAAACGCGATAATCGAAAATGGAGGGAAAACAACCAATATGGATGTAGAGGAAGTAAAAACCCCGCTGAAATGAGTTTGGAAGAAAATGGTAGAAAGTGGATTAATTGCATAGGATTTAGGGGAGAAATCCCAAATAACAATGAGCTACTGTGAGTTCCATGATATAAAAGGTCATGAGATTCAAAGATGTAGTGAATTCAGGGACCTAGTACAAGGTCTGATGGACAATAAGGAGCTAGAATTCTTTGAGTATACCGAAGGCCCAAAAGGGGAAGATGTGTGCGCCTCAAAAGAAAAATCAACAGAGAAGGTCTATAGGGTTAATCACCCGGTGGTAATCATTTTACGACCAATAATCAATGAATTTGGATCGCAAATTGCACCAAGGGTCATAATCCAGAAACCCATATGTTTTCCCTATAAAGACAGTAAAAGGGTTTCTTAGAATTATAACTATAATGTAATGATCCCGAGGGAGGAGAACTCGGTTAACATCTTAGAAGAGGGATAAGACGTGGGTTTCTATACACGCAGCGGAAGGCGCTATGATACCCTAAGCACAAAAGTCGAACTTGTTAAAGGAAAATCATTGGAATCGAACATAAGAAAGAGAAGCTGACCAAACTTGAATTGCCTGTTAATGAGCCGATAACTTAGAAAGAAGCTAAGGAATTCTTGAAATTTCTCAAACACAGCGAGTATAGCGTCGTGGAACAACTACATAAGCAACTGGCTCGCATCTTGGTGCTAGCTTTACTCTTGAGTTTGGAGACACATCGTGATGCGTTAATGAAAGTGCTAAACGAAAATTATGTCGCTAACGATATCTCTGTAAGTAAGCTGGACCACCTAATTAACAATATAAGCGCCGACAACTTCATATTCTTTAATGATTATGAGATACCGCCTAGGGGTATGGGATCTACAAAGGCTTTGCACATCACCACCCGCTGTAAAGGGTATACATTACCAGGGGTGTTAATTGATAACGGATCTGCACTAAATGTCCTACCCTTATCAACCCTGAATAGGTTACCTGTGGATAGCTCTCATATGAAGACATGTCAAAACATAGTGAGAGCATTCGATGGAACCAAAAGAAGGGTGATGGGAAGGATTGAGATACCCCTCTTGATTGGTCCAAACACGTGGGGTGTTCATTCGGTTAACCGACCCGAACTAACATTAACCAAATTAACCGACCTTTCAAAAATTTTAACTGTTAACCAAACCGAAATTTTTTCAAAAAAATAACTGAACCGAAATTTTTTCGATTAATTCGGTCGGTTAACCGAATTAATCGAAAAATATATGTTTTTAATTTTGGTTAAAAATTACACGAATTAACCGAATTAACCGAATTACCCAAAATGAATCACTACATAATTAAAAAGATTACATAAGTCTTTGAATCACTACATAATTAAAAACATTATACAAGTCTTTGAACCACTACATAATTAAAAACATTACATAAGTCTTGAAATTAACACATAATTGAAATGTAAGTCTTTAATATTGTTCGTTTGTATCCATTCTTCTCTCCAAAAGATCTCCATTTGCATTAAACCTACAAAAAGAAAAAAACATGTGCAAAAGTTTAGCATATAATAGAAATATACACATTTAAAAAAATCAAATAATATAAACAAACGAATAGATTATAAGTTAACAAGAATAAGATAGTAAGTATACCCTTCAACTCACGGCAGCTCATGAATTTAGGGTAGGCTCTGATGCATTCCAAGAAAGGTCTAAACATTGAATCAATTAAATAAGTATGAGTGATATGGTAAAAAAACTGAAACTATTAAAATAAAACAATAAATATACCATTTTCAATCTTGTCAAGCTCTTGGATTTGTTCTTCAATCTTTTTAATGTCTTCTTGTGATTATGATTTTCGAATCCAATCTTGAGTACACACAAGAGCATGAACAATTTTAGGACTTAAAGAACTCCTATATTGATCAAGCACACGTCCCCCGGTGCTAAATGCAGACTCTGAAGCAATCGTAGAAATCAATATAGCTAACACATCTCTGGCCATTTTTGAAAGAGTGGGAAATCTAGGGCTGTTCACTTTCCACCACAATAAAATATCAAAATCTTCAAGAAATTCCCCATTAGCCTCAGCTAGATATTTATCCAACTCAGATGTTTTATCCTCACCACAAGTTTCCAACTCATGCTTTTTATACAAAGCTTGCATTTGCCTTTTCATTTTTTGTTGTGGTTGACCGAGAGAAACATGTGTTGGCACACTCGATTGACTACAAATACTATGAAGTGGAGGCTTATACTCATCAAACAATTCATACAAAGATTCCTTCAATTTTTGCATCATTTCACAAGCTTTTTCAGAATTAGACATTTCACTAAGTGCAAATTCAAGATACTTTACTTTTTGTCTAGGATCTAAAACACAAGCAACAAACCTAAGCAAATTCATCTTATCAATATCACCCCAATATTTATCATACTTCTCTTTCATCTTGATGGCCATAACATTGAAATCAATATTACTATTTAATTGAGCATCTCGTAAAAAATATCAATTTCAAAGCTCATCAAAAAAATTATTGGACGTGACATATGAAGTGCCAGATATACACAAAGTGACTTCATAAAAGTGTTCCAAGAAATCCCTCAAGTTTCTAACATTATCCCAATCATCCACACTAGGCCAACCCTCACCCCTTTCAAGTTCAGCCCTAAAGTTTGTATCTTGCTCCTCAAATCTCTCAAAAGCTCTTTCAAAGTTCTGAGCAGTGTCTAACATTAAGTAGGTCAAGTTCTACCTAGTACAAACATCAAGACATAACATCTTCTTGCACTCTATCTTTTCCACCATAACACACTCCTTAAACTTTTGTAATATAGCTGGAGATGGTCTCACATATCTAATGAATTTCTAAAACGCTCAATGATTTATTCATTTTCTTTAAGCCTTCAACAACAATCAAAATCACAATGTGTGCCATGCATCTCATATAAATATATTTACCATTTTGAACAAAACCCCCTCGAGGGTTAAATTTCTTTCTCAAATAACTAATAACAACATCATTTGAACTTGCATTATCAACAGTAACAGTAAACAACTTATCAATCTCCCAATTCAACAAGCATTTCTCAATCACCATCCCAATGGACTCACCCTTATGACTAGAAATTGGACAAAAGTTTAAAATCTTTTTATTCAATTTCCAATCGTTATCAATAAAGTGAAAAGTGATACACAAATAATTAACTCTTTGCAAAGAAGTCCATGTGTCAGTAGTTAAGCAAACTCTAGAACAAGAACTTCTCAAAAGTTGCTTTATCGTGGCCCTTTCATTTAAATACAATTGATAAACATCCCTAGTCATAGTAGTTCGTGAAGGAATATGAAATCTAGGACATGCCACAAACATAAATTTCTTAAAACCTTCACTTTCAACAAACTTGAAAGGTAATTCATCAATCACAATCATTTGTGCTAATCCTTTCCTACATGCGTCTTGATCAAATCTCGAGGTTGAAAGATTCCCTTCCCCCCTTCAACTCCCTTTCTAGGTAAAACTAGTCGTCCTTGACTAGTGTCAACAACATTACTAGGATTTTTCTTACATGAACCAATATGATATTTCAATGACCCAGAACCATTTTTTTCATATCACAACAAATTCCTTTTGACAATAATTACATTTAGCCTTACTTGCACCCTCACTATTAATAATCTTAGTGAAGTGAGACCAAACTTCTGACCTTTGAAGAGTGGCTTTTCTTTTCCCGGTAGTCCCCTTTGTTTGGCTTGAAGCTCCAACTCCCAAATTTTCAGAATCTATCGAAGTAGGAGGTGTAACACTACCCTCAATAGATGTTGGTTCGATTGACATTCTGTAAGAAAAATAATATATTATAAATTAAAATACATTTATAACATTAAACATATTTTGATGTTGAGTTTTAGAAAAAAACATTTCATAATAGAAAAAAGCAATGATAATACATATTGGGTTATTTCTAATTCAAACAGATTTAGTGTAAAAAACTAGAGGGTAGCCACCTAACCCACACCCCCTCTTAATAGTCAATTTCTGTGTTCGTTTGTTGAATTCGGAAAGACCTTCCCAACGTCATGGTTTAGACTTTTTTTAGACTTTGCTTGTTGTAGGCTTTATATATATATATATATATATATAATAAAAATCTTCTTCAATCGGGATCTTGATATGATCTTTTGATCTAAATTAATTACTTATATTTTATAAACTTTTAGGTCTAATGATAAATTTCATCCATTTATTTTAAGACAATTAAGAAATTAGTCTCTATTTTAGTTTCTCATGTTTTGATCATTGGGCTTTATAAAAACAAAGAAAAATCATTTGCTCAGCAGTTCAACAATTTATAGGTGACAAATTAGCAACAAATTATGATAAATCAAAGTAGGACTAATTTTTTAGTTTTCGTAAAGTAAAAGGGATGAAAATAAAAATTAAACAACTTTTTTATCATCCGCAAATTAGATCCATAACAAATTAACAATCAAAAGAAAATTGAGAGACAAGGACCTCCAAAGCGAGGAGTCCATGGACCATTTTCAAACTTTAATTTAAGGCCCTTACAAGTAGAATCCAACATGTTTTTCACGGTAATGAAGAAAATTTTGACTGGACAGCAACTGCTCTATGCTAGAAGAAACCCAAAGCTTTACGAATAAGTACAAAAATTTGTCAAGAAAATAAAACACATCAGCTCTTTATTCCAGAATCCAGAAGAAACTAAAGTCAAAGATAGTGCACCAATGGATATATCATGTGATTGCCAAACCTACATGCCTTTTAAAATCTAAAATCAATGATAAATGCTTGACAACTCCATTATTATGAACACTCCATTTTCAAACTCCATTTTCAGAATCCATAGCGTATTCTAAGAATTTATTATGAACACGTGCTAAGGATGTTAAACAATAAACACACCAAGGACCAGAAACAAGATAAATCAGATAAAAGAACTTAAAAAAAAAAAAAACAAGAGCTTGCATTAATGGATGTTTTCTCTTTTGCCTGATATGTAAGTACTCTTGAGCTAGTAAAAGCCTACCTGAACTTGAACTCGCCAGTGATGGATGGTGACCTGGTAGACGCTGGAGTGCCGGACGGAAAGTGGCTGGCCTGGTAGAGATTTTTGTAGTTTTCAATTAGGGATTTGAAGTTGAAGGAGGTATTTTTTTCTGCCGTGTGTTCACTGTGAGTAGGGAGTTGGGTTTAGCTTTAGTTTTAGTTTTAGAATTTTATTTTTATTTATTAAATTATTTGTAATTTTTATAATTGGGTTGGGTTGGGTAATTGGGTTTGGTTGGATATTTGAGTTTCGGTAATTGGGTTTAGGTGAATAGTGGGCCTTTTATATATTATAATTTTATTTATTAATTTTTTTGGTTAAACCGAAAAAATTCAATTAACCAATCGAGTTCAAACCGAATTAACAGTTAACCGAAAAATTGAAAAATAATTAACTGACCCCCGATCGAAAAAATTCAGTTAACCGGTTGATTAACCGAATTCGGTCGGTTAACTGAATTTTTTCGGTTTTACCTGAATTTTGCACACCCCTACAAACACGTATGAAGTAGATTTCTTGGTGATGGACATTAAGCCTTCCTATAATTGTTTGTTGGGGAGGCCTTGGATTTAAATGGCTGGGGCAGTGCAGTCATCATTGCATCAAAAGCTAAAGTTGATAACCGAGGGTCGGCTAGTAACGATAAACACAGAAGGAGACATTATTGCATCTATAACCAATGACGCGCCATACGTAGGGACAGACAATGAAGAGATAGAATGTTCATTCTGATCGTTGGAATTTGTGAATGCAACCTTCATCGTCAAAGTGAACAAGATCCCGATGCCCAAAATTTCTCAAACTACATGAATAGGCCTGCGACTGACGGTCGAGAAATGAGCTTTGTCGGGGAGAGGACTGGGAAGATACGTACAAGGAAGAGTTGAGGCACCTATGTTGAAGGACAAACGAGATCGCTTTGGTTTAGGATTTAAGCCAGATGCGAGGCAAAGGAAAAAAGAGATGGAGAAGAAACAAGAAAGGAGAAGAGCGCGACTGAGCGAAGAAGAAGTCAAGTGGGAACCAATGACTTTTCCCCATATATCCAAGACTCTCGTATCAGGAGAAACTATTCACCCCGAAAGAGAGATTCCAAGAGAAGAGACCACTGAAGAAATGTTGGGAAACTTGAACATTAACGCCATATCTGAAGAAAGGATTTGGGGAGAAAATTTATCAGACATCTGCCCCTATGTACTTGGAAGTGTTTTGAGTAACTGGATCGCGGAAGAGAATCCTGTAGTTTTTAGAGCCAATACAGAGTAATATTTAAAACACACTTATTACTCTAAGCCTAGGAGTAATAAGGATCCTTTTTTGAAATAGGCATATGTCTAATATCTTTATTTCAATAAAATACATCTTTGCGCATCATTTTGAGCAAATATTCTTTCGTTCTTTCATTTCATTCATAATCATACCATACAAATAGTTATTCTTTGATTCTTTTGTTCTTTGGATCTTCCTTAGTTCCTATAAAAAGGTCTCCAGATATGAATGATATAAGCAATGCTGCTACTAACTCAGAATCTCCTTTCGAGCGAGATATGTGTTTAGAGGAAACCCAGGACTTTGAAGATGACAGAGATTGTAACCTATCTCCTGATTTATTAAGGATGGTAGAACAAGAGGAGAAATAGATTCTACCTCACAAAGAGTCAGTAGAGATTGTGAGCTTGGAAGAAGGAAAAGAAGTGAAAATTGGAGCTTGCATTACCGCAGAGACAAAGCGAGACCTTATTGAATTACTCTAAGAATTTAAAGATGTCTTCGCATGGTCGTATCAAGACATGCTCGAGTTAAGTATTGATATTGTGGTACACTGACTCCCCATAAAGGAAGAGTGCTAGCCAATTCAACAGAAGCTCCGAAGAATGAGGCCCGATGTTTTACTAAAAGTAAAAGAGGAAGTCAAGAAATAATTCGATGTTGGTTTCTTAAAAGTTGTTAAATACTCAAGGATTTAAACAAGGCCAGCCCAAAAGATAATTTCTCGTTGCCTCACATCGACACCTTAGTGGACAACACGACAGGTTACTCATTATTCTCCTTCATGGACGGCTTCTCAGGATACAACCAGATAAAGATGCATCTTGAAGACATAGATAAGACCACATTTGTAACCATGTGGGGAACATTTTGCTATAAGATGATGCCATTTGGACTGAAAAATGCGAGAGCGACGTATCAGAGAGCCATGGTAACCCTGTTCCATGATATGATGCACAAATAAATTAAAGTTTATGTCGACAACATGATCGCCAAATCTCAAAAGAAAAGGAGCATGTGCAAGTCTTAAGGAAGTTATTCTTGAGATTGAGGAGATTCCAGCTAAAACTCAATCCGTAAAATGTACTTTCGGGGCTAGGTCGAGAAAATTGCTAGGATTTGTAGTCAGTGAAAAGGGGATCGAGATTGACCCCGACAAAGTATAGGCTATATAGTAATTACCTCCACCGTGCACTTAAAAAGAAGTTCGAGGTTTCCTAGGAAGACTAACTTGCATTACTCGGTTCATTTCACAACTAACTAAGAAATGCAACCCCATATTTTGTCTCCTTAAGAAACACAACCTTGGAATTTGGAATGAAGAGTGCTAGGAGACTTTTGATAAAGTCAAACATTATTTGTCCAAGGCCCCAGTACTGATGCCACCTAACCCAAATAGGTCGTTGATATTGTATTTGGCTGTATTCAAGAATTCCATGGGATGCGTGCTTGGTCAACATGATGAATCGGGAAAAAAAGAAAGAGCAATATACTATCTCAGTAAGAAATTCACTAAATGTGAGACAAGATATTCGCCAATTGAGAAGTTATGTTGCGCCCTAATTTGGACAACCCGAAGATTGAGATAGTACATGCTGTACCACACAACTTGGCTCATCTCAAAACTGGACCCTTTAAAATACATTTAAATAGAAGAACGGCCGATGGAAAATCCCTTTTGAATTTGACATAGTCTATTTAAACTTTGATTTTCCGAATGAAGATCTGATGTATGTTGCAATCACTGAAGAAGACTCTCAAAAAGGTCATCCTTGGAAGCTAAACTTCGACAGAGCCTCAAACATTATTGGTAACTGAATTGGGGCAGTCTTAGTATCTCCAAACAGAAATCATTATCCCTTCATTAGCAAATTAGATTTTGATTGCACGAACAATATGGTATAATATGAAGCATGCATCATGGGTATCCGTGTAGCCATAGAACGTGAGATCAAAATATTAGAGGTATATGGGGATTCTGCACTAGTGATATATCAACTCAAGGGAGAATGGGAGACAAGGGATACCAAGTTGATCAAGTATCGAAAGTTGGTTCTTAAGCTAATTGAGGAGTTTGATGACATCACCTTCTATTACCTCCCACGAGAAGAAAATCAGATGGATGATGCCTTGGCTACCTTGGCTTTGATAGTCAAAGCGAACAAATAAGGAGATGTAAAGCCTATCCAGATGAGTATTTATTAGACTCCAACTCATTGCTACGACATCGAAGAAGAAGAAGAAGAGGACAACCACCATTGGTACCACGGTATACTACGATATGTGAAAAATCGTGAATATTCTGACCAAGCAACTGAGAATGATAAAAAAGGACCTTGAGAAGGTTAGTTAGTGACTACGTTCTAGACGGAAAAATCCTATATAAAAGAAGAAAGGACCAGGTACTATTAAGATGTGTGGATACCGTTGAGGCTAAGAAAATCTTAGAGGAAGTCCATGAGGGTGTCTGTGGAACACATGCTAATTGTTTTACAATGGCCAAGAAAATCTTGAGATTCGGGTATTATTGGTCCATAATGGAAGTAGATTGCATCAATTACGCCAAAAAATGCCACAAGTGTCAAATTTATAGAGATAAAATTCATGTACCTCCCTCACCTCTTCATGTTATGACTTCTCCGTGGCCTTTCTTTATGTGGGGCATAGATGTCATTGGGCCAATTTCACCTAAAGCTTCTAACAGGCATCGATTTATCTTCGTGGTTATCGATTACTTTACAAAGTGGGTAGAAGTCGCTTCATATGACAATGTCACGAAGTCGACAGTCAGCAAGTTCTTGAAGAAGGAGATCATATGTCGATATGGAATGCCAGAAAGGATCATATCTGACAATGTACTAAATTTGAACAACAGCACGATTTTAGAAGTCTGCAGTCAGTTCAAGATCAAACACCACAAATCATCACTATATCGCCCAAAAATGAATGGTACAGTAGAGGCAGCCAATAAAAACATTAAGAAAATCATGGGGAAAATGACTAAGACGTATAAAGATTGGCATAAAAAATTACCATTTGCCCTCTATGCTTATCGAACATCTTTCAAGACCTCAACCGGGGCAACACCTTTCTCTTTGGTTTATGGAATGGAGGCAGTTTTACCCATTGAAGTTGAGATTTCTTCTCTTCGATTTTTGGCAGAATTGAAGTTGGATGAAGCAGAATGGATCCAATCCCAATATGATCAGCTAAACTTGATTGAAGAGAAAATATTGAAAGCTATCCATCATGGCCAGATGTACCAAAAGCGAATGATGCGAGCATACAACAAAAAGGTTCGTCCCAAAGAATTCCATGAGGGGGACCTAGTATTAAAAAAATCCTTCCTATTCAAAAGGACTTCAGAGGAAAGTGGATGCCAAACTGGGAAGGACCTTATGTGGTAAAGAAGGCCTTTTCGGGAGGAGCGTTAATCTTAACTAAAATGGATGGCAAGACTTTTCCTAATCTAGTGAATTTAGATTCAGTCAAGAAATACTTCACTTAAAAAAAGGAGAGGCCAAGGTGAAAACTCGCAAATGGCGCCTTGAGACCAAATGGGTTTTTTAATTGAAAACCCGTAAAGGGCAATTTAACTTTTGATCAAAGATGGGGCATGCGATAGTCTTACTACGCCTAAATTAACAAGAAGGAGAAATGCTACATCTTGGAACATCGAAAAAGTACTCTAGATCTCCTTAACACATGTTGAGCTCAAAATGGTCCTCAAGAAGTTCGTGCAGAGAAGCTCGCACTGCGATATTTGAGGCACCTATTTTTCTTTTACTCACTTTATATTTCAGTAATGTTTGCTTTCTTTGATTAATCTATTCTTTTCAAATTTTGCTCTTAATAAATTTCAGTTCTGTCCATCATTATTACCTTTTTCAAGCATTTTGCATTAAAATAACGATTAATAAACTAATAATACTCTCATAAAAGGAGTTTTTACTCTGAAAGCTTCTAAATAATACAGAAACATGAAACAGGACTATTATTTAGAACTAATCAAACTTAAGGGTTGGAAACTTTGAGAAAAAATAGTGTAAATTATGGCTATTTCTTCGGGTTTTCTGTCAAAAATACCAGCTGAGCAAGAAGGCAGGGTAATATGTCAGTGATAGAATCTTGATGAACAACGAGCAATGACAAACTAAGCATTGAAGAGGGGATCATTCTCACAAAATGGCATTCTGCATTCATGCAAATATCATTCATACACATCTAGTTAGGAGCATTTGATTCATTCTGATCATAACATCCTAATCATTCGGCATAAGCATTGGCCCATGAAATGGATTTCATAGGTCTTATTACCCAGAGAATGGTGTAACAGATCGATAAAATGAAGAAGCAAAAACCCTATACCTCTGAAGTTGCAGTAGGTCAGATCAAATCATTATGGAAAATCTTATCTCCCTGAAGTTACAGTGGAGTAAATTGAATCCACTAATCTTGTCACCCTGAAGTTGCAATGGAGCAGATCAAAGATATCAAATCTTCTCTCTCTGAATTTGCAGTAGAGCAGATTAAAGCTATAAACCTTATCTCCCTGAAGTTGCGTGAGGGCAGGTTGAAATCACAAGTCTTATCTCTCTAAAGTTGCAGTGGAGCAGACTGAAGATAGCGAATCTTATTTCCCTAAAATTGCAGTGGAACAGATTAAAGCTAAAAATTACAAAGTCTTATCTCCCTGAAGTTGCAGTGGAGCAGACTGAAAATAACCAATCTTATCTCCCTGAAGTTGCAGCAGAATAGATTGAAGCTACTAATCCTATCTCCCTAAAGTGGCAGCAGAGCGGGTTAAAGCGACAAATATTATACCTTTGAAATCGCAGTAAGTCAGATTGAATCTACTATAACTACAAATCTCTTCTCCCTAAAGTTTCAGCGGAGCAGATTGAAGCTACAAGTCTTATCTCTCTGAAGTTGCGGTAGAGTGGAGCAAAGCAACAAGATGTAGTGGACTGGAATAAAGCTACTTGGAAAAGAGGAATACCATAGAAATCGGGACTCGATGGGACCAGGCAAAATTGGTCTTTCTTAAAAGTCTTTACTATGTTCTCGTTATACGACAACAAGCAAAGAGGGGCAGCTGTACAAGCCCAATTATGCCCGGGCCCAAACCAGACAACAAAAAAACCAAAACCAAATACAAAAAATAAAAAGTCCATATACAATTAAAACCTAAAACAAAAACCCAAAACCCAAAATTAAGCCCAACCTAGCCCAATAACAAATTTTCAGAAAAATGAAAAAAAACCCTAGGTGCGCCGCACCTAGGTCTGCAGCCGTATGCGACCGCCACTACCCTTGTCATGTCCACCGCCGTCCACTTGCACCGCCACCTACAAAGGACCAAAAGCAGAAGTGACAGCAAAAAAAGATTAAAAGTCTTGTTGTCGAAACCATTTTTTTGTAAAACGGGGTCGACTTTGATTTTAAAAATGAAAATAAAAAACGTGAGTCGCCACCAATCATTTTTTGATGAGGTGTGATCGGGTCACCTCGTAACTCAATCATTTCAATAAAAGTTCAAATTTATCAAAACGATGATTTTTGGTCTAGAAAATCCAGAAAACGGGTTCGGGAGTTAGTTACACACGAGAAAGGGTTAGCACCCTCGATACGCCCAAAATTGGCACCTAATTGATTATTTGATGTCTTTATGTCAAAAAATTGAAAAGATTTTAAAATACGATCCTCTTTATTAAAGAAAAATTGAATAAAAAATGAATGATGAGACCATATTATTTCGAAGAAATAAAATGTCACGCCCAGTGAGTTAGGGTACGACATTTCAAATTCCTGAAACAAAGCTTGTCTTTTAACTTTTAAAAGTCCTGCATTTAAGCTTGAGAATGATATTTGGTTATTTGGGTCAAATGAAAAACGGGAACCCAGTAAGTTAAGGCACTATTTCTCGAAGTTTCAAATACAGAGCATTGCCTTTATTTTAAGAAATCTTTTCTCGAGGTAACAAAATGTCACATCCAATACGTTAGGACACGACGTCTCGAATTTCTAGAAATAGCTTCCTTTTATTTAAAACTTATTTATTTATTTTAAAAGGATATTCGGTTATTTAGATTAAACGAGAAAAATCGAAACCTAATACGTTAGGCACGATTTTCTCGAATTTTCTAAATACGTAATATTGCCTTTATAAAGAATCAATTTTGTGTAGGTAAAACACAGATAATTTGTAATGAAACATGAAAAGGAATTATGATGTTGATATGCATGAGAAAATAAAAATGCATTAATACTGAATAACAATAAAAAAGAGGATAATAAAATGAACTAATGAGACAAGCGCTAATTACAAAAAAAATATCGAGCAACAACTAAAAATAAAAATGATAAAATAAAATGAATGTATTTAAAAGATAATAGATCAATGAATACGAAAAGAAATACAATAATAATATTACTAACGATATAAGATAAATGATTTAATAATGTGATAATAATAGTAGTAGTAATGATAATAATAATAATAACAACAACAACAACAACAACAACAACAACAACAACAACAACAACAATAATAATAATAATAATAATAATAATAATAATAATAATAATAATAATAATAATAATAATAATAATAATAATAATAATGCAAAAATAATAATAAAATAAAGGAATAATAATAATGTAGAAAATAATAATAATATTAATTAAGAATAATAAAATTTGAAGTTATATAAAGATTATAAATAAGTAAAATAAAAAATAAAAAATATAATAATAGTAATAAAAACGACACTAATAATATTAATTGTAATAACGTAATAGTATTAAATTAAAAATAATAATAATACATTGGTATGAATAATATATTAATATAAGAAAAAACATAGAGAATAATGATAAAAATAATTAATATAAGGTAGTCAAAATACTAAAAGGACTAAAATCAAATTAAAAGTAAAGTTTTGGGGTCAAATCAGGAATAAATAAGAGTAAAAGGACCAAATTGTAGTACGCAAAAGAAGTGGAGGGACCAAAAGAGCAAAATTCCCTCTGCCCAAAACGCTCAGAATGAGGGGGGATCAAAATGTAAATTTAAAATATTAACGGGCCGAATAAACAAAAAATAAAACTTGATTGCAAAACATAAAAAGAGGAAGGATCGCACCAGAAATACCCCTTTTAAAAACACGGATCTCGATGTTGGAGCAGAGTCTGTCGAGCGGGTCGGCTTAAAACGACATCGTTTTGGGTTTTAGGACCCAAGCCAAAACGACGTCGTTTAGCCTTCTATTTAAACAAAATTTTAACTAAAAATCATTTTAACACTTGTTTTAAAAAACCTCAAAATCTCTCCAAACCCTCTCTCTATTTGAGTCTGTAAGGATTCCATTCTTGGCTTATCGCCCCTCCGTACAATGCACTCTGTAAAATTATCTCCTTTTTTTCCTTTTTACGTATATATATATATATATATATATATATATATAAACTATTTTTTTAAATACAAAGATATATATGGGTGTATAATAGATTCAAAACGAAAATAAAGAAAAAATAGCAAAAATAAAAGGACCTTAGCACTTTTGAATTTGTTTTTCTTTCCTTCTATTTTGCTTTTATATATTTGAACCTTTGCTTTGTATTCAAAAAAAGTCCCCCTTACAATGGATTTTTGATGGCTTATATAGCCATTTTTACAATTGATTTCCCCCCTTTTTTATTATTCTGTCATTTTGTTTTTAATGTTTTTGCAGGCAAGTGGCGATGGCGAGGGCGGTGTTGACAGTGGCAGAGGCTAGGGGCGACAGCCACTTGGATTAAGGGGCTAGGGTTAGGCTTTCTTTTTCTCTTTTCTAAAAATTTTGTGATGTTGGGCTTAGTGTTTGTTTGGGTTTGGATTTAGTATTGGATTGTGGGTTGTTGTAAAATGGGCCGGGCAATTTTGGGCTCATACACTTGTAAAATGGCTATATAAGTCATATTAAAACTGAATGTAGAAGGATTTTTTTTTTGGAATACAACCAAAAAAAAAAAAAGATTCAAATACATAAAAAACAAAAGCAGTCGAAGGAGTAAAAACAATGAAGGAGGTGCTAGGTTTTTTATTTTTAAGGTTTTTTTTCTTCTATTTATTTTTTTTTCTTTCGAAACAAGCAATATACATGCATAAATATATCTAAAATATAAAATAAACTAAGAAAGGGGGGCTTACCTTTAAACCGCCAAAAAAAGAGGAATTTTTGGTTTTCACCATGTAGTGGATTGACGACGGTTCACGGAGCTTCACCGACTCTAAGGGCTCTCGAGAAAAAAAAAGGAGGGCTTAGGTTTTTTTAAGTGAGGTTAAAATGAATTTTTTCTAAGTTTTTGACTTTTATAGGCCCTCAAAAAATGTCTGCTTCGTTCTGGGACTAGCCTCAGACGCCCAAAACGACATCGTTTTGGCCTCTGACTCGAAATCCGACCCAACCCACTAGCAGGATCCGCAGTTTTTAATGTAAGGGCTAATTGCACCTTTAGCCCTTCCGCTTTTTTTATTGTTTACAATTAAGTTTCTTTTATTTTAATTTTTGCCTGTAATTTATTTCGACTTTCAATTTGGTCCACCTTGAAGTTGTGTGTTTTGAGGGCGGGATTATTTCCCATTTTGGTCCCTCCTTGTTATTCGTGCATTCAATTTGGTCCTTTTCCTTTATATTTATTTTTGATTTGCCCCAAATGTCTGCTTTTAAAGTTCAATTTAGCCCTTTTTTATTTTTTGTTAATTTTTCTATTTTATTATTAAATTAATTAATTTAATATTATTATTACTATTATTATTTTCCTTTTTTATTTATTTACTTGTTATTGTTATCATATTATTAAATTTATGAGTTTTGCATTATTTTTTCTTTTACACTAAAATAGATTACTTATATTTTTTATTTGTGTATTTTATTTTATTTTGTTTTGTTTTATTATTTCTTTTAATTATTATATCTTCATATATTTACTTTTACTTATTGTTGTGCATTTTATGTTATTTTATTTATTTTGTATTGCAATTTGATTATCAATATTATCATCATCATTATTATAGCATTCTATTATTATTATTATTATTATTTATCATTTTAAAACTTTACCTATATTATCATTTTTACATTATTTCATTACTATTTTTTAACTCGTATCACAATTTTTATCCGTTACATAAAAAATGATTTTTTTTTAAATATGCAACATTTCGTTTTTAAAATTCGAAAGGCCATTCTCTAACTTATGGGGTTTCGACTTTCTCGATAAATCCGAACAAACGAACGGTTTAAAATTTTTAAATAATGTCGGGAATTACGAAAAGATCGTGTTCTAACTTACGTAACCTAGTTTCTTTCTAAAACCGAGATAATCAAACATCTTTCAAAATAAATAATTTTCAGATTTATTCTCGTTTCAAGGACTTAAAATATTGTGTCCTAACTTACAAGACATATTTCTTTTCTCGATTAACGTAGAATACGCCTTTTCTCAAAAATTTTTAATTAAGCGATATTTTAACGAAGGATCGATTTTAATTTTTTTCAAATTTTCAATCTTCGACACAAAAGACATCAAGTAATCAACTAGGTACTAATTTTTGGGCGTATCGATGGTGCTAATCCTTCCTAGTGCGTAACCGACTCCCAAACCCGTTTTCTGGCTTTTGTAGACCAAAAATCATCTTTTTAATAAATTTAAACTTTTATTAAAATAAATGAATTACGAGGTGATTCGATCATACCTAAATAAAAAAGGATTGGTGGTGACTCCCATGTTCGTTTTCGTTTTTAAAATCAATAATCGACCCCTTTTTAAAAAAAATAGTTTCGACAATATCCAACCTTGAAGGGATTCACCTAAGTTTCAAACCTTAAAATATTTTTGAAGTTTTCTGCAACTTAAAAAGAGGGGTGAACGAGAGATTGAGAGGGAGGGGAGGTTACTGCATTATTAGATTAAATTATTTTAAATTAATTCTAATGTTAATTACTGATAAATTATATTATGAAAATATCAAAGGCACATACGTGGCATCATCTCAATGACTAGATTGATTTTTAAATGGTAGTTTATTTTGGATTAAAACCGTAACGTTTTAATACTTAATTGAAAAAAGTTTAGGTACTAAAGTGAGAAAAGACATACTTCAAGGGCCAATTTATAAATTAAGCCTAAATAAAATCCAAATACTCGCCATTATATTTATTACTACTTTCTATAAAATGACCTCATCACCGTATAAATAAAAAGACAACCATATGACCGTAATGACCCTTTTTCTGCAATGCTACGCAAAAGCTTTTGCCATTTTTTTTTTCATTCCTTTTTTCTGGGTTTATTTCAATTCCATGCTTCTGGTTCAAAAAAATTAGAAATGAATCCCTTTATTTTAATTTATTAATGATAGTTATACTTTACAAAAAAAATGAAAAGTTAGTCCAATTATTAGTAGATAAATGAACTTTAATTATTGATTTTTACTAATTTTCTGCATTTAAATGATTGAATTATTAATTTTACTAATTCCTCGTAAATAAAATATCGAGTTGATATTTTCAGATCATCAATTTAATAATAAGGTTTAATTGAACTATATTCAACTTTTTAAAGTATTAGATAGATTAAATTCTCAATTTTGCAAAGTAGAGGATGAATTTTAGAATTAAATTTTTATTTAATTCCCTGTTTGCCTGCTACTTTCACTTCCACTCTATTTTGCTAAGTTCTAAGGACAGAACCTCAAATGACAATAATACCCATGTAGAAATATTCTTATCCCATCCAAATCAAAGGAAACCCCTATTTGATTTATCTTAAAGAACTGTCCTTTTCGTCCATCGAAAAAATAGACCTGCCATTTTTCTCTGCTATTTTCCATTATTACCAAACAAAGAGTTTCTTCCATTAAAAAAAGAAAAAAGAAAAAAAAAAGGAAAAAGGAAATTGAATTCTTTGACGGAGAGAAGGGTTAGGCGTTATGGACGGCAATACTACGGAGGCTGAGCGGTGGTTGACGATTGCGGAGAAGCTCTTGGCGGCGCGTGATTTGCACGGGACCAGAACCTTCGCGATCCGAGCTCGTGAATCGGCCCCTATCCTCGCCGACCAAATCCTAGCCGTGACGGACACTCTCATAACGGCTCAATCTAACCCTCAAGACTGGTACGGGATCCTCCAACTCGTGCCGTTAACTCAGTCCATGGAAGTTGTGGCGAGTCAGTATAGGAAACTCGCCCTTCTTTTGAATCCTGGGAGGAACAGGCTCTCTTTCGCAGATCAGGCGTTTCGATTTGTTTCCGAAGCTTGGAATGTGTTATCTAACCCTTCTAAGAAGGCCGTTTACGATTACGAGTTGAGGCTCCTTCAATTTGGTCAGGTGAGTCAACTCGGTCAGCAACAACAACAACAACCACAGATGCAGCAACAGCAGCTGCAACCGCAAACGCAGCCGCTTTTCATGCAACCGCAGCCTCCGCCCCCGCCGAAAGAAACGCAAACGCTGTTCATGCAGTCGCCGCCACAGAAAGAAACGCAGCCGCAAGTTACGCAACCGTTATTCATGAGAAGGAGCCCTAGAAATCCTGATAAAGATGGGAATGCCGCTTTAGAAGGAGAGGAGCAGTTGGGATTAAAGAATAAATCGCCGGAGCAAAATCGGCCTGCTGAGCCAACATGGAGGAAGCAGATGAGTCAGATCGGTTTAGCTGGGTCGAGTCAGGTGAATCGGACAGGATCGGTTGGTTCGAGTCAGATTAGTCAGGCGAGTGAGGTTAATCGGCCTGAGCCGATTCGGATGAGCCAGATTAATCAAACAGGAACCGATAGCTCGAATCAGTTTAATCGGGATGAGCCAACTCGGACGGGTCAAATTAACCAGACAACAACTCCTCCTCATAAGGGGAACAGTCAGACAGAGCCAACTAGTGTGACTCGGCCTAGTGAAGCCGCTGAGTCAGAGGAGCTGACTTTCTGGACGGCTTGTCCGTACTGTTACATTCTCTATGAATACCCGAAGTTGTACGAGGATTGCACACTGAGGTGTCAGGCTAAGAACTGCAGGAGAGCTTTTCATGCGGTTGTGATACCGTCGCCACCCGTGAATGGAAAGGATTCGCGTTTCAGCTGCTGGGGGTTTTTCCCATTAGGATTTTCGATGGGCGATCAATTTCCCAGTTGGTCACCCATTTCGACCATGTATGCTTGCCCTAATAACAAGAATACTGGGAAAAAAAGTACTGCCAAAAAGCCTGCTCCAAGAATGTATTATGATGATGATGACGCATATGTAGATATTTCTGACTCGATTGGGACTTCAGAGGATGATGACGACGATGATGATTGGCAGAATGAGAAGAGGAAGAAGGCGAAAAATGTCAAAGGGAAAGGATCTGTGGGGAAAACTGCTAAGAAACCACAGAGTGAGAGAGTGAAGAAGGCTGGTAATGAGGCAGCTAATGTTGATGGTAGTGGGAATTTGAGTGGTGCGTCCACCGTGCCAGAAGGTGTGGTGACTGCTGAATCGAGTAGAAGAGGAGTTGTTAATAGTGGGAGGAAGCAGATGGCGAGGGGCACAAAGAATTTGGGGAAGTTGGATTTGAATGTGGAGTTTAGTAATGAAGTTGAAGAGCCGGCACCGAGGAGGAATGAGGGGAATCACCCCGGCTATGGGGAGGAGGATAACATTGAAGGGAATGGGTTCTTTGAGGGTCTTGATGAGTTTTTGAGTAGCTTGCCTATACTTTCAGCTGTTGGGGATGATAAAGTTAAGGCTACTTAGTGAAGTAAGATCCTTGCTTTTTGTTTTTTCGCAGTAGTTGTAGTTGTTGTAATTGCTTGTAGTATTCAACCGTGTTGAGGTGCTTAGGGCCTCCTTTTATAGCCTTTTCAAGGTTGACTTTGACTGTATATTTTGCAGCACCATGTTTTGCCAATATTCTTATCATTTTGTGCTGCCTATTTACTCTGAATTAAATTTCCTGTTTGGGAGGATAATTAGAAAGTTCGGTACAAAATCATGACTTTTGTGGGTTGAAGATGGAATGTTTTGTCCATTATGATTCTTGCAGTGACAGGAATAGGTGGTAAGTTTCTCCGACTGGTCTCTTTCTTTCTCGTTTGAGTCAAAAGAGTTATTAACCATGATACTTGCTTTCTCCCCTCCTTGTTTCCCTCTTATTAAAAGGAAAAGAGTAAAAGGTTAGAAATATGCTTCTAAAGGTATACAATTTGTTATCCTTTCATTTGAGAAGATTTAATTTTGCCAAGTATAAATAGCAGAAAGAGCTTCAATGGTTATTCAATTTAGTTACCAATGATTTTGTGTTTGCAAATCTGCTTCCTTTGTTCTAGTAGCGAGTTTTAAGAGGTTTCACTACCATTTAACACTTCCCTTCTAGAAAAAAGTAGTTTTATATATATTTTTTATTGTTGATTGTGTTGGTTTTTTTTCCCCTTTGTATGCACTTGTAATTCATGGTTTTTTTTTTTTCATGAAATCTTTAACTAGAATTAATCATCTGCATTAGTCTTGCTCGGCAGTTCTAAAGTTTCTCTCGTTAAACCAACTATTAGTCATTACATTGACTGCATACTTAGTAATTTGACTTGCCCAGAATTGGTTTTGGAGCTGTAATACTGGCATGGCTTCTTCATTTAGGGCCAGAAACCTGACATCCAGTTCAAGAATGACCTTTCCTTCTGTTCTCTCTCTCTCTTTATGTTCTTTATAACTGAAGTATCAAAATCTTAAGGTAAATTGGGACCTTTTGGCCAAGGAGTTTATACATTCTGGTCTGAACGAAGTTATTCTTACTATTCTGCGCTATATCTGCTCCAAAATAAGACCTAAACACATGATTTATTGACTTAACATACACCCTTTGACTTCAAATGGAGGAATCCCAATTGAAGTTGTCAGACTCTGGTTTAAAGTATACAATTTCATCTTCTAGTTGCAGTCTTGCAACATGCATCATCTTTCTAAATTGCAACATTCATGGAGATAGTTAACATTTTGATTAGATGTTAAAGAGTCCAACAAGTCATTCATTCTAATCATTAGTAGTAGTTTGCTGGAATAGGGTCTGCTGATTTTAAACTTCTCCGTGATTTTTGGTTTTCTTTTGTTAGTGGTCCTACTGATTATTCCTTGGAAGGTTTCTTTTTGTCCTGAAGTTTTATTTAGCGAGCAAGAAATCTTTTGCTTGCCATATGTTTTTGCTCTTCATATTGGGTTTTGTATTGTTGTAATTGACACTTTTAAGGGTGTTGAATGTTGCTTGCCTGAGAAGACATGCGGCGTATAGTCTGATTGTGAACTACACTTCACCTGTCGAAAATTGGAGGCTTCCACTGATTCTTCTTCCTAGTGGTGAAAGTTTTAGATGCTGAGAAGATGTCCATAAGCTGCATCGGTTGTCTAGAACATATCACTTTGAGATGGAATTGAACAGCTTTCTTATCTGTCAAGTATCTACCATACTAAACAATCTAAGAGTGCTGCAATTTATTTCTGCCTTTTCCAGTGGCAAAAATGTACACTATCCTTGAACGTGTTAAAGGCAATATCATCTTTCTTTTTTTTTTTTTTTTTTTTCTTTCTTTTAACTAAGCATCTCTCATCCATTTAAAGGTGTATGACGAATATTTGGTTAATCTTAGGCATGGATCATGGATAATATGATGCTTTTGTATGAAGTGGCAATTAGCCACAGAGTTGATATTGTGATTGTGAACTTGCTGTTGGACAAGAGTGCCAGCGTTGCCAAACGTGTTGTTTGCACGACCCAATTTGAAACTCTTTGAGGGGGCATTTAGTTCAGAGAATGTAAAATTATTTGGGTAATCCTATCATTGGAATGTAAGATTACCTTAGCACATTACCAGGTATGTTATATTACATTGTTTGGTTAATTTGGTTGGAATGTAAGATTTTGCAATTTGATTGACGGAATGCCAAATTAGCTAAGAACGTATTTTACTAAATTGTCCTTACAGAATTTGCGCCCCCTTTAGATATGTGTATATGTTATTTACTGCTCAAAGGTTGAAACTAGATTAGCGAACAGCCCCGAAGTGTTTCATTTTCAAACAAAGCTTGTAAAAGATATACTTGATAAAGAAGAGTTTTGCCTGAGAAATCCCTTTGACACATGGTTTAAGATCTTCAAGCTGATGCTAATACCCAGCCCCTGAGTTGATTAAGGATATGTCGCGTTGGTCGTATTTTCTTCTTTCTTAGGCTTTGTTATTCACTTGATCTGCTCCTCTCTCTTCATACTAGGATACCCTTACACAAACTGCAGTATTTTGTTGCTCATTTGTTGTATAGTACATATGAGCAATGCCACACTAATTGAAGGCTTTGTTAAAGTTTTGCCAACTCTCTTAATAAAGAAAACTACTCAGTTTGTGTATTCAAAGGTTATTTATGTCTTGTTTGGAGTGTCAACTGATCATTCAATGGACAATATAATATTGTTTAAATGTTCTCATTATTCACATATCTCATTTGCATCCATAGCCAGGGCTATCAACATTATAAATGATGCAGGGTATGGTGTAGAAAGCATTCAGATAACATTATATTATGAAATATGAGTTTTAAGAGGACTAAAACTAAAAGGTGAAAGTCCTTCATTCCCTGTTGATGTTGAAAATAGGATGAATATTCTGTTTTTTTTTTCTTTTCGAAAACTGATAAGAGATATGATTTAATCTACTAAATCAGTTGAAGAGAGATCAATTGTATTAAAAAAGAAAAGAAAAGAAAAGGAATTAATTTGCTTGGTTCTATTTTGATTTTTTATGCATATTGGGTGGCATTAGGTTGGATAATGTTAAATTTCTAAAATGGAAATAAGTTGAAGCAATTCAATATGATTAGACAAACACATTACTAAGTAGATCTAGTAGACAAACACTCAATGGCGATGGTTACTAAGCAGATCGAGTACATTTACAGGGAAGAAAATACATCTAAAATCTACACAAATTAATCACAAGAATGAAAAATCTTTTAAAATGGGAATTTAGATTCCTCTTGTTACAAGATGGCACTACAAAGAGCATATATTTAACTATATACAATCAAGATATTCTAGTCGATTATCTCAGACGTTGCTTAGATGAATATCAGATTAAAGAGTTGATCAAAATTTCTCAAACTATTTTTCTCTCTTTCTATTTGAGTGTACCACTCACTTTCTCCTCAAAACACTAAAAATAAAATTATCAAGAAAATGGTAAAATAAATGGTTCCTACATATAACACAAATCAGCATGTTTAAACAAACAATGCATAAAATATCCAATTACAACTCTCATTTGTACCTTCTCAAGTTATTTTGCTTTTCAATTTCATGTTACAAGAACGTCTACACTAATCCTCCGACCTTCCTAAGGAAATATCAAAATAATTAAAATAAGTCCTTAATTACAGTGTATACGTTAGTATTAATTAACTTACATTAAACCATAATGCAGATAGGAAGTTGAACCAACAATAAGACCCTTTCCACCAATCCTCATCATCATCACCTTCCAATTGCTACCACATTCCCTTCCATATAAATCCACACAAAACATTGCTTCTCTGCATATCCAACAGCTCCAACCTCTTTCTCCATACACTCTGCCCTAAACTTATCCACCCATGGCTTATAACCACTTCCTTCCTTCTTCTGCCCACGTTGTTGGTCGCTTTATTATCGTTCAATGCCGATAAATCCTTAGGTGCCGAGGCGCGGAGCCTTCAGGAAACAACAACGTTGCCTAAGCTCGAATTTCCGCGATTCCCCGGGATCCCTACTCTGCCAAAGCCTGACCTGCCGGTGCCTAAATTGCCTGAGCTGCCTCCATTGCCGGAGATTCCTGGTTTGCCTAAGCCCGAATTACCAACCATCCCGACGCTGCACAAAGACCTTCCTTTCCCTTTCTTTTCTCCACTTCAAGCCACCGCTAACCCTTGAATAATCTTTGAGTCCATCGTTTCCTTTATGTATATGACTAATAATAATGAATGATTGAAGTTATCGTATGGATTGCATGGTGCTTGATAGATGACATGGATCCATTTAGTGTATCTGTGTTACATATCTATAGTGAATGATGCATGCATGCTTGTAATATCAGTTTTAATTTATTACATATCTATCATGTCTTAATTGTCTACCATGTTTCAGCTTAATTTATTACACCAAGTAGGCTTCCATCCAAATCAGTCTTTGGATAAAATATTTGAATTTGGGTTAAAATAATCGTAATTCAAATTAAATAATTAAATTTTCTATTTAAAATTAATTATAAAGTATTTTAATATATAAATAGTAAACAACCAGAATGATAAAGATGAAGAATTGTGCAACTATTAATAAAGATATCTGAAATGGAGAATGGAGATTTTCCATCTCATATTGTTGAAACCATTTTTTTGAAAACGGAGGTCGACTTGGATTTTGGAAAGGAAAACGAAAAAAAGGGGAGTCGCCACCAATCTTTTTTTGTTGAGTGCAATCGGGTCACCTCGTAAAACGGTTATTTTTAATAAATAGTTTGATTTAACAAAACAACGATTTTGGTCTACGAAATTTAGAAAACGGGTTCAGGAGTCGGTTACGCACGAAGAAGGATTAGCACCCTCGATATGCTCAAAGTTGGTACCTAGTTGATTAATTTCATGTCTTAATGTCGAAAATTCGAAAAGATTTGAAAACATGATTTTTTTTAAAAACTTGAACAATTTGAGTTAAAATTTGAGATTTCTTTGTTCCGAAAGAATTCAAACATCACATCAGCACGTTAGGACACGATATTTTAAACCCTCGTAATCAAAATCATCTCATGATTTACGAAATTTATTAAAAAGATATTTAGTTATTTAGTCAAACGAAAAATCGAAACCTAGCACGTTAGGGCACTATTCCCCGAATTTCTAAATACGAAATATTGCCTTTATAAAAGAATCATTTTCGCCTGGTAAAGATTAATATAACAAAAAATATAAAAACAAATTGCAATACTAATGTGTATAGCGAATACCAAAGAAATGCATTAATGTAAATAACAATAATACGAGCAATAATAAAAATAAGATAAATAATAAAATAAATAAGAATAAATAAAAATAAAACCTGTTGTAAAAAACGAGTAAGTAAACAAATGAAAATTAACAAATTAATTAAAAATCTAAGAGTAAACAAATAAATAAATTGGGCAAACATTAGGTAAAACGGTTTTAAAAATATAATAATAATAATAGTAAATAAACGAATAATAAATAGAAAAATAGAAAAACAAAATATGAAATAAATAAATAAATAAATAAACAATAATGATAGTAATAATATAAAAATAAATTTAATACATACAGAATAGTTATAATAGTAGTAATATTGAACAACCATAATAATAATAATAATAATAATAATAATAATAATAATAATAATAATAATAATAATAATATCAAGGCAATAATAATAAATATAGTAATAAACATAATAATAATAATATAGTATTAAACATAATACTAAATATAATGTGATAATAAAAAAATTAATTTGAAGATAAATAAGCGAAAATAGTCAAAAAGGATGAAAATTGGATTAAAAAAGCAGTATTGGGGCAAATTTGAAATAAATAAAGAGGAAGGTCCTTATTGTAGTACACCAAAGAAATGGAGGGACCAAAAGAGAAAATTCAGTAACACCTCGGTTTAGGGGCTAGGCAATTTGGGTATAATTCAAGTGTTGGAGGGTTTTGGGTGTTTTGGATGTGTTTTAGAGTTTTAAACGCTTGAGTAAACGGGAAGACTTTGGAAAATTTTGGATTTTTAGTGGAAAAGGGAATCGGGCCAAGGGAGGCCTTAAGAATAATTTTCGGTAATTTATGGCACAAGAATGGCACTGGCAAAGTGGCTTCATGCGCTGCTTAAGGGGGCTGGAAGTAGCGCCATTGAGGGCTTGGGTTCGAGTCCAAGCGGCAACAAAGGTGGTTTTAATGTTTTTGGGTTATGGCGCTACAGGGATGGAAGCCTTAAAAAGGAGTTGGGGCGTGTTTTGACACAAAGAACTCGTTGGTCAAGTGGCTAGCGTGCATTACTTAGGCAATCGGAGGGAAGAGAGAGCGGGTTCGAGGGTCAAGGAGCGCTTTAGGCGTTTTATATTTTGCTTGTGATGAAATGAGGTAGGAAGGGTTTAAAATAAATGTCGGGGCTTTATGGCATAAAATCAGAGTGGCCGAATGGCTGGGCGCTGCTCTTACCGGTTTCCCCAGTCTTGTGTTCGAACCTTGGAGGTCAGCAGGAGGGTTTTTTCCTTTTGTCATTGATTGGCGTGAAGGTGGACGGCACATGGGAGAGCTAAGGTTGTTTAGTCCTTTTAGAATTCAATTTGGAAGGTAAAGTGATAAGGGTTGAGTTATTTTAACTATTTTAGATAGTGGTAGGATAATTGTAGGATTATTTTATTTAATGTAAGTAGGAGATAATGGTTGCTCTTTGGATTATTATGGGATTAAATCATTGTAGTTGGCGGAGGAAAAATAGCCTTGCGATTAATACAAATTATTTTGAATTAAATTCTAGTTTGTGGTCAATTCTATAAATAGGTGTGCTCATCCTTAATCAATTTTAGCCCCATTTCTTTTATGCCAAATTATTTCTAATTCTTCCCTTAGCCTCTTGCAAACCAAGTTAAGGAACACTTCCTCTTTGCTTTTATTTTGTGGAAGCCAAAGCCGAAAAGTTGGTGCATCTATTTTCTCTTCCTTTATACTTTTCTTGGAAACTCGCTTAGGGCAATTCCCTTTTCTTCATAAAACAATTCTTTTGTTGCAACTCTTCAAGGCCTAGCCGAAACTCCTATTAGTCATTTGGTGTAGTTAAGACGAATCAAGGCGTAAGCATCTCCCATCGGTTTTAGAAAGGGCTCCGAGATTTGGAAGCAAGCAAGCAAAGACTTTACCCTTGAGTATTCGGTTGGTAAGTGATCCATTGGAATTGCCTTAGGCCATTGTTTATGTTTTGTGTTGACCGAGTGGTGGCTATGATCTTTTAGGGCCAAATCGATGAAAGCAAAGGGAGCCTTCTGGATCTCAGATTTTTGAAGGATGTTATTAGGTGATCTAAATTCAATAATAGTAGATTATGACTTTGTTGATTAATCGTGTGGTTCGATTAAGTATCGTCGATGGATGCGAGTGCGCCAAGAGGAGAAAGGAAAGCTCCATCCCGAAGTTCAAAGAGATCGGTTCTCATCATGCGAGATTGGCCACCGGGTGTGGGCGGCAATGTGAAAATGATAGGCGGATAACGGTAGTCTCGCTAAACGATAGCGTCGGGATCGAGGGTTTAGAGCTTGAGTTATAAGGTGTGTAGTTAGCCATTGTTTAGGGACTTGCGTGATATTTACATCTTATATGTTTGTTAACAAGTGCAAGAATGCGAAATTGATACCCTTGAAGGGGTATGATGATGACCGAGTTAGTAGCAAATTGGTTAATATGTGATAATTGATTTTAATATGTGAGTATGCCTATAATTGTGAATATCATGCACATGCATCATCTCCACATTATATTATGTTACATGTGCATGGGTTGGTTTTTGAAAGAAGGTACGGTGTACTTGAGTACGTGGTTGATGTCGACTTTGTGCTACATCGTGGATTGGCGCCGATCGAGGTCGCGTTATGGATCTTTGCGATTTAGTTCGCGTGGTTACCTTGATTGATATGGGCTTTATGCCATATCGTGGCTTGATGGATTGCTTCAGTGCTCCATCGTGGTTTGATGTTAGCTATACGCTACATCGTGGATGGCATTGGTTGCCTTTTGGAGATAAAAGGAGAGGGTGACTCGATAGTCCCCGGTGTGTGGTAGGTGGATAAGGGGGTGTAGCGGTTGGACCTTAGGATTGGGTTGGGTTTCCTGTTGCATTGTTCCGTTATGAAATGCTATGGAAATGGGCCAAGCCCAATATGACATGTGGATTGGTATGTTATGTGAACATACGTGGAAATGGGCCAAGCCCAAGATCGATGGATTAATGAGAAAAGGGCCTAGCCTAGTACTTGAATGTGGATTGAATGTGGGCCAAGCCCAGATTGTGGTAATGTCTAAATGATTATATTTATATGTTGCATTTGATAATTGGGTTGATTTGTGGCTAGCATGTGGGTGGATATCAGTGGTTTAATTACACACTGAGTCATTATGACTCACCCAATTATTTATCCAACATCGCAGTGACTTGTTGACCGGACCGGGTTTGAGAGGATGCAAGGTGGCCCATGCGAAGGAGATTAATTTAATTATTTTAAGCAATTTTAATACTAAGTGTTTTGTTTAATATTGGTTGTAATAAGGGCCACTTTTGTTTAAAGTACTCTTTTATGGATGATGAATTTATATCGTACTTAGAAATATTTTTACAAATGATTTATCTTTTAATAAAATATAATAAAGTTTTAATTCAAACCAAGCTTATTATTTAATAATTTTTAATGGAATTACTTCCCGAAAATAAACAAAATTTTCAAGTTTTATTCTAAAGACAAAGATTTTCAATCGTCATTCAGATGACATAACCAGATCCGGTCAAGGCTCGTGGACCGGTTTGGGGATGTTACAGATTTAATATCGAGCCTGTTCAAAACTCGGCTTTGGGGGTTTTGGGCCCAAAATGTTTTTCTTTGGGCTTTTCAAGAATTTGGGCTTTTAAGAAATTTTTCAGATTTTCCGGCATGGCACTGCATCTCCTACCGAGTCCACTGGTAAGTACTTGGACTTGTGAAGTAATTTGTTATATGAACTGTTATGGGCTTTGTTGGGCTCGAGATTAGTGAATTAGGACTGCTTGAACCCTAAGGCTAGTCTACTCAAACATGTGCATAAGACTTAAGGTTACTAAACAAACACCTGAAGTAAGTCAGCGTGTTAAGGTGTGGCAACCTGTGCGCATGTCTAGGAGTGGTATTCAGGGAGCTTGGTATTTAAGCAATCCAGCGTGACTCACCTCCTCTCCACTTGAATCCTACAGTGCGTAGCTACTGGTTCACCTTAACCAAGAGGACTTGTTCATAAAGCTAAACCAATTCTTAAACCCGAAAGGGATTAGCCTTCTTGTTTTAAAATTCTTGGTTTTACAATTTTAAATTTACCCTTTTTGGTTTGTAAACCCTAAATCTGGTTTTGAAAAAAACATTTTTTCGATTTACCAAAATTACCAAAATGCCCTAGTGGCAAGATTACAAAATGCCTCAGATTATAAAATTACCACACTACACTCAACTTTTGTTAAAATGATTTTCACTTTGCAAAATATTAAAATCTCTAGTGTTCAAAATATCAATATACCCGATTTGGGAAAATTTACAAAATACCCCTCGTGTTGAAAATTACTAAAATGCCCCGACTTTCAAAATTTACAGAGTTAACCCCAACTTTAATAAAATTCTCTCACTTTGCAAAAGTATTCAAATTTTGTATTTCAAAATAATACCACGACTCTTGAAATTTACAAAATTACCTCGTTGACAAAATTACTAAAATACCCTCGGTTTCCAAAATTCTCATCGATTCTAATTTGACAAAATTTTCGTGAATGCCCTCCGATGTGGAAATTTCAAAATGTTCTGGTTTATTAAGTTTTAAAATTTCCTGGTTTATTACGAAATATCCTCGTAGGATAAAATGACGGAAATACCCCAGGGTAAAAAATGGGCGAGGATGGTCCGAATAGTGAATGTGTGGTAGATACCATCGAATGTGCCTCTCTTGAGGAATGAATGTGTTGTGATGATGAATTAATGTGTCTTCATTGAGAAATGAAGGTGTCTCTATTGATGAATGTGAAAGTGATTCTCCAATTAGAGTAGTAAAACTTGAATCAACCTCATGTGAACGAAAGAACTACTTCTAAAATCTTTCATTCATAAAATATGCTCATGTTAAATAGTGGAACAATTACTAATGCATAAAACTTCTTAATCGATTAAATCGCACGATAGAGATGAGTTCTGGGGACACAGAGAGGTAGAATGGCGAGATCGAATCCGTAGGGTCTCGCCATGGGTCGAAGTGAAGTCTGCCAGCAGAGATGAGCGTAGAGGAGCAAGATCGACAGAGAAGATGACGCAGATCGCGGCCATGTTGCAAGTGCTAGAGCGAGTAGCGGAAGTTAGTAGAGGAAATGGAACTCAGAAGTCGGTGTCGGAAAGGCTTAGATCGAATCTGAGCCGAGATCTTTAGAGGAGTGTCAAGAGTAGCTCTGAATGTAGCGGAGTATTGGCTAGAAGCAGTCGAAAGAATCATGGACGATTTGGATTGCACCAATGAAGAAAAGCTGAAGGGCGCTGTTTCGTTGCTTCGCGACGAAGCTTATCGTTGGTGGCTCACCGTTAAACAAGGTGTCTAAGCGGATCGATGGATTGGGATTTCTTTAAAGCCAAGTTCAAGGGAAGTATGTAGGGCCGCTTATTTGACTCGCAAAGGAAAGCGTTCTAAATCTAGTGCAAGGAATAAGTCGGTAGCGTAATATGAAGTGAGTTTGTGCGACTAAGTCAAGACGCCAAAGGAATCGTGGCTACCGATTCTGAAAGAAGTGTTCGATTCAAGATGGGCTACGAGATGAGTTATGGAGTTGATCGCCCATACAGAGAAAGAGACTTTGCCATTTTAGTGGAGAAAGCTCGGATCATCGAAGAGGTTAAGAAGACTATAAGGGAAAACCGAGAGAAGAATAGGAACGAGAATAAGAGAAATGTTGGACCATCGATGATCGTTTGGTAATGCCTTAAAAGACCAAGGACCGAGAACCACGTAAGTGCACTTGTACCGGTGGATCGGAATCGTCCTTGTGCTCGTGTGGAAGACCTCACAGGGAGAGTGTTGGGAAATAGTAAAGAATGCTTTGGTGTGGATCTAAGGCACATCCGGTTAAGAATTATCCTTGAGCGACGGGCGGTCGTGGTTCAAGCCATGGAAGGAATGGTTCTAGTCGAGTCAACCAAGGATGTGATAGTGGGTAAGCTCATTTGCTTGGTATATGCTTTGATTACTTTGCTTGCTTGTGAATTAGTCTTTTCGTGTTTAAAGAGAGGTGTTTTGAATTTTGAATGCGAACTTAGAAACTGTGTTGGGAAGGTATGATAGTCTTAGTAAGATCAGAGGCGCACAGATAAGCATAAGGTGGTAAGATAGGTTGAACAACCATAATAATAATAATAATAATAATAATAATAATAATAATAATAATAATAATAATAATAATAATAATCAAGGCAATAATAATAAATATAGTAATAAACATAATAATAATAATATAGTATTAAACATAATACTAAATATAATGTGATAATAAAAAAATTAATTTGAAGATAAATAAGCGAAAATAGTCAAAAAGGATGAAAATTGGATTAAAAACAGAGTATTGGGGCAAATTTGAAATAAATAAAAGAGGGAAGGTCCTTATTGTAGTACACCAAAGAAATGGAGGGACCAAAAGAGAAAAATTCTGTAACACCCTGGTTTAGGGGCTAGGCAATTTGGGTATAATTCAAGTGTTGGAGGGTTTTTGGGGTGTTTTGGATGTGTTTTAGAGTTTTAAGAACGCTCGGAGTAAACGGGAAGACTTTGGAAAATTTTGGATTTTTAGTGGAAAAGGGAATCGGGCCAAGGGAGGCCTTAAGAATAATTTTCGGTAATTTATTACACAAGAATGGCACTGGCAAAGTGGCTTCATGCGCTGCTTAAGGGGGCTGGAAGTAGCGCCATTGAGGGCTTGGGTTCGAGTCCAAGCGGCAACAAAGGTGGTTTTAATGTTTTTGGGTTATGGCGCTACAGGGATGGAAGCCTTAAAGAGGAGTTGGGGCGTGTTTTGACACAAAGAACTCGTTGGTCAAGTGGCTAGCGTGCATTACTTAGGCACTGGAGGGAAGAGAGAGCGCGGGTTCGAGGGCTGAAGGAGCAGTTTGGGCGTTTTATATTTTGCTTGTGATGAGCTGAGGTAGGAAGGGTTTAAAAATAAATGTCGGGGCTTTATGGCATAAAAATCAGAGTGGCCGAATGGCTTGGGGCGCTGCTTGGCTACTGGTTTCCCCCAGGTCTTGTGTTCGAACCTTGGAGGCTGCAGGAGGGGTTTTCTTTTCCTTTTTGCTGCTGATTGGCGTGAAGGTGGACGGCACATGGGAGAGCTAAGGTTGTTTAGTCCTTTTAGAATTCAGCTGGAAGGTAAAGTGATAAGGGTTGAGTTATTTTAACTATTTTAGATAGTGGTAGGATAATTGTAGGATTATTTTATTTAATGTAAGTAGGAGATAATGGTTGCTACTGGATTATTATGGGATTAAATCATTGTAGTTGGCAGAGGAAAAATAGCCTTGCGATTAATACAAATTATTTTGAATTAAATTCTAGTTTGTGGCCGAATTCTATAAATAGGGTGTGCTCATCCCTTAATCAATTTTAGCCCCATTTCTTTTATGCCAAATTATTTCTAATTCTTCCCTTAGCCTCTTGTCAAACCAAGTTAAGGAACACTTCCTCTTTGCTTTTATTTTGTGGAAGCCAAAGCCGAAAGTTGGTGCATCTATTTTCTCTTCCTTTATACTTTTCTTGGAAACTCGCTAGGCCGAATTCCCTTTTCTTCATAAAACAATTCTTTTGTTGCAACTCTTCAAGGCCTAGCCGAAACTCCCTATTAGTCATTTTGGTGTAGTTAAGACGAATCAAGGCAGAAGCATCTCCCATCGGTTTTAGAGAAAGGGCTCCGAGATTTGGAAGCAAGCAAGCAAAGACTTTACCCTTGAGTATTCGGTTGGTAAGTGATCCATTGGAATTCGGCCTTAGGCCATTGTTTATGTTTTTGTGTTGACCGAGTGGTGGCTATGATCTTTTAGGGCCAAATCGACAGAAGCAAAGGGGAGCCTTCGGGATCTCAGTATTTCGGTAAGGATGTTATTAGGTGATCTAAATTCAATAATAGTAGATTATGACTTTGTTGATTAATCGTGTGGTTCTGATTAAGTATCGTCGATGGATGCGAGTGCCAGTCAAGAGGAGAAAGGGAAAGCTCCCATCCCGAAGTTCAAAAAGAGATCGGTTTCTGCTGTACGAGATTGGCCACCGGGGTGTGGGCGTGCAACAGAAAATGATAGGCAGATAACGGTAGTCTCGCTAAACGATAGCGTCGGGATCGAGGGTTTAGAGCTTCAGGTTATAAGGTGTGTAGTTAGCCATTGTTTCCGGGACTTGCGTGATATTTACCTGTCTTATATGTTTGTTAACAAGTGCAGTAAATGCGAAATTGATACCCTTGAAGGGGGTATGATGATGACCAGGTTAGTAGCAAATTGGTTAATATGTGATAATTGATTTTTAATATGTGAGTATGCCTATAATTGTGAATATCATGCACATGCATCATCTCCACATTATATTATGTTACATGTGCATGGGTTGGTTTTTGAAAGAAGGTACGGGTGTACTTGAGTGCGTGGTTGATGTCGACTTTGTGCTACATCGTGGATTGGCGCCGATCGAGGTCGCGTTATGGATCTTTGCGATTTAGTTCGCGTGGTTACCTTGATTGATATGGGCTTTATGCCATATCGTGGCTTGATGGATTGCTTGTGCTCCATCGTGGTTTGATGTTAGCTATACGCTACATCGTGGATGGCATTGGTTGCCTTTTGGAGATAAAAGGAGAGGTGACTCGATAGTCCCCGGTGTGTGGTAGGTCGGATAAGGGGTGTGTAGCGGTTGGACCTTAGGATTGGGTTGGGTTTCATGTTGCATTGTTCCGTTATGAAATGCTATGGAAATGGGCCAAGCCCAATATGACATGTGGATTGGTATGTTATGTGAACATACGTGAAATGGGCCAAGCCCGGTGATCGATGGATTAATGAGAAAAGGGCCTAGCCTAGTACTTGAATGTGGATTGAATGTGGGCCAAGCCAGTTGTGGTAATGTCTAAATGATTATATTTATATGTTGCATTTGATAATTGGGTTGATTTGTGGCTAGCATGTGGGTGGATATCGCTGGTTTAATTACACACTTTGAGTCATTATGACTCACCCAATTATTTATCCAACATCGCAGTGACTTGTTGACCGGACCGGGTTGGAGAGGATGCAAGGTGGCCCATGCGAAGGAGATTAATTTAATTATTTTAAGCAATTTTAATACTAAGTGTTTTGTTTAATATTGGTTGTAATAAGGGCCACTTTTGTTTAAAGTACTCTTTTATGGATGATGAAATTTATATCGTACTTAGAAATATTTTTACAAATGATTTATCTTTTAATAAAATATAATAAAGTTTTAATTCAAACCAAGCTTATTATTTAATAATTTTAATGGAATTACTTCCTAAAATAAACAAAATTTTCAAGTTTTATTCTAAAGACAAAGATTTTCAATCGTCATTCATGATGACATAACCGAGATCCGGTCAAGGCTCGTGGACCGGTTTGGGATGTTACGATTTAATATCGAGCCCTGTTCAAAACTTCGGCTTTGGGGTTTTGGGCCCAAAATGTTTTTCTCATTGGGCTTTTCAAGAATTTGGGCTTTTAAGAAATTTTTCAGATTTTCGGCATGGCACTGCATACCTCGGCTACCGAGTCCACTGGTAAGTACTTGAGACTTGTGAAGTAATTTGTTATATGAACTGTTATGGGCTTTGTTGGGCTCGAGATTAGTGAATTAGGATCTGCTTGAACCCTAAGGCTAGTCTACTCAAACATGTGCATAAGACTTAAGGTTACTAAACAAACTTTGTGAAGTAAGTCGCAGTGTTAAGGTGTGGCAACTCAAAAGCGCATGTCTAGGAGTGGTATTCAATGGGAGCTTGGTATTTAAGCAATCCGCGTGACTCACCTCCTCTCCACTTGAATCCTACCAGTGCGTAGCTACTGGTTCACCTTAACCAAGAGGACTTGTTCATAAGTTAAACCAATTCTTAAACCCGAAAGGATTAGCCTTCTTTGTTTTAAAATTCTTGGTTTTACAATTTTAAATTTACCCTTTTGGTTTGTAAACCCTAAATCTGGTTTTGAAAAAAACATTTTTTCGATTTACCAAAATTACCAAAATGCCCTAGTGGCAAGATTACAAAATGCCCTCAGATTATAAAATTACCACACTACACTCAACTTTTGTTAAAATGATTTTCACTTTGCAAAATATTAAAATCTCTAGTGTTCAAAATATCAATATACCCGATTTGGGAAAATTTACAAAATACCCCGTGTTGAAAATTACTAAAATGCCCCGACTTTCAAAATTTCTCGAGTTAACCCCAACTTTAATAAAATTCTCTCACTTTGCAAAAGTATTCAAATTTTTGTATTTCAAAATAATACCGACTCTTGAAATTTACAAAATTACCTCGTTGACAAAATTACTAAAATACCCCGGTTTCCAAAATTTCACGTATTCTAATTTGACAAAATTTTCAGGAATGCCCTCCCGATGTGGAAATTTCAAAATGTTCTGGTTTATTAAGTTTTAAAATTTCCCTGGTTTATTACGGAAATATCCCTGTAGGATAAAATGACGGAAATACCCCTGGGGTAAAAAATGGGCAGGATGGTCCGAATAGTGAATGTGTGTGGTAGATACCACTGAATGTGCCTCTGCTGAGGAATGAATGTGTTGTGATGATGAATTAATGTGTCTTCATTGAGAAATGAAGGTGTCTCTATTGATGAATGTGAAAGTGATTCTCTGAATTAGAGTAGTAAAACTTGAACTGAACCCTTGTGTGAACGAAAGAACTACTTCTAAAATCTTTCATTCATAAAATATGCTCGCGGTTAAATAGTGGAACAATTACTAATGCATAAAACTTCTTAATCGATTAAATCGCGACGATAGAGATGAGTTCTAGGGACACAAGAGAGGTAGAATGGCAAGATCGGAACCGTAGGGTCGGCCATGGGTCGAAAAGTGAAGTGCCGCCACAGAGACGAGAGGAGCAAGATCGACAGAGAAGATGACGCATATCGCGGGCCATGTTGCAAGTGCTAGAGCGAGTAGCGGAAGTTAGTAGAGAAATGGAACTCAAGTCGGTGTCGGAAAGGCTTAGATCGAATCGAGCCGAGATCTTTAGAGGAGTGTCAAGAGTAGCTCGAATGTAGCGAGTATTGGCTAGAAGCGGTGAAAGAATCATGGACGATTTGGATTGCACCAATGAAGAAAAGTCAAGGGCGCTTTCGTTGCTTCAGCGAAGCTTATCGTTGGTGGCTCACCGTTAAACAAGGTGTACCGTGGATCGATGGATTGGGATTTCTTTAAAGCCAAGTTCAAGGGAAGTATGTAGGGCCGATTATTTGGACTCGCAAAGGAAAGCGTTCTAAATCTAGTGCAAGGGAATAAGTCGGTAGCGAATATGAAGTGAGTTTGTGCGACTAAGTCAAGACGCCAAAGGAATCGTGGCTACCGATTCACGAAAGAAGTGTTCGATTCAAGATGGGCTACGAGATGAGTTATGGAGTTGATCGCTCGCATGAGAAAGAGACTTTGCCATTTTAGTGGAGAAAGCTCGGATCACCGAAGAGGTTAAGAAGACTATAAGGGAAACCGAGAGAAGAATAGGAGCGAGAATAAGAGAAATGTTGGACCATCGATGATCGTTTGGTAATGCCCGAAAAGACCAAGGACCGAGAACCACATAAGTGCACTTGTACCAAGTGGATCGAATCGTCCTTGTGCTCGGTGTGGAAGACCTCACACAGGAGAGTGTTGGGAAATAGTAAAGAATGCTTTGGTGTGGATCTAAGGCACATCCGGTTAAGAATTATCCTTGAGCGACGAAGGGTCGTGGTTCAAGCCATGGAAGGAATGGTTCTAGTCAGAGTCAACCAAGGATGTGATAGTGGGTAAGCTCATTTGCTTGGTATATGCTTTGATTACTTTGCTTGCTTGTGAATTAGTCTTTTCGTGTTGCTAAGAGAGTGTTTTGAATTTTGAATGCGAACTTAGAAACTGTGTTGGGAAGGTATGATAGTCTTAGTAAGATCAGTCTGTGACATAAGCATAAGGTGGTAAGATAGGTTGTACGCATGTTCGTTAGTAAAGTAATTTCGAGGACGAAATTATTTTAAGGAGGGTAGAATTGTAACACCTGGTTTAGGGGCTAGGCAATTTGGGTATAATTCAAGTGTTGGAGGGTTTTGGGTGTTTTGGATGTGTTTTAGAGTTTTAAGAACGCTTCGAGTAAACGGAAGACTTTGGAAAATTTTGGATTTTAGTGGAAAAGGGAATCGGCCAAGGAGGCCTTAAGAATAATTTTCGGTAATTTATGGCACAAGAATGGCAATGGCAAAGTGGCTTCATGCGCCGCTAAGAAATGGAAGTAAGCGCCATTGAGGGCTTGGGTTCGAGTCCAAGCAAACAAAGGTGGTTTTAATGTTTTGGGTTATGGCGCTTCTGAGGATGGAAGCCTTAAAGAGGAGTTAGGCGTGTTTTGACACAAAGAACTCGTTGGTCAAGTGGCTAGCGTCGTCACTTAGGCTACTGGAGGGAAGAGAGAGCGCTGAGTTCGAGGGCTGGAGCGGCAGTTTGGGCGTTTATATTTTGCTTGTGATGGGCTAAGGTAGGAAGGGTTTAAAAATAAATGTCGGGGCTTTATGGCATAAAAATCAAAGTGGCGAATGGCTCTGGGCCTTCTTGGCTCGGGTTTCCCTGTGTCCCGTGTTCGAACCTTGGAGGTCTGCGGGAGGGTTTTTTTCCTTTTGCTGCTGATTGGCGTGAAGGTGGACGACACATGGGAGAGCTAAGGTTGTTTAGTCCTTTTAGAATTCAAATTTGGAAGGTAAAGTGATAAGGGTTGGGTTATTTTAATTATTTTAGATAGTGGTAGGATAATTGTAGGATTATTTTATTTAATGTAAGTAGGAGATAATGGTTGCTACTGGATTATTATGGGATTAAATCATTGTAGTTGGCAGAGGAAAAATAGCCTTGCGATTAATACAAATTATTTTGAATTAAATTCTAGTTTGTGGCCGAATTCTATAAATAGGGGTGTGCTCATCCCTTAATCAATTTTAGCCCCATTTCTTTTATGCCAAATTATTTCTAATTCTTCCTTAGCCTCTTGTCAAACCAAGTTAAGGAACACTTCCTCTTTTGCTTTTATTTTGTGGAAGCCAAAGCGAAAGTTGGTGCATCTATTTTCTCTCTTTTTATACTTTTTCTTGGAAACTCGCTAGGCCGAATTCCCTTTTCTTCATAAAACAATTCTTTTGTTGCAACTCTTCAAGGCCTAGCGAAACTCCCTATTAGTCATTTTGGTGTAGTTAAGGCGAATCAAGGCGGGAGCATCTCCCATCGGTTTTAGAGAAAGGGCTCAAGATTTGGAAGCAAGCAAGCAAAGACTTTACCCTTGAGTATTCGGTTGGTAAGTGATCCATTGGAATTGACCTTAGGCCATTGTTTATGTTTTTGTGTTGACCGAGTGGTGGCTATGATCTTTTAGGGCCGTCGATGAAGCAAAGGGAGCCTTCGGGATCTCGATTTTGATAGGATGTTATTAGGTGATCTAAATTCAATAATAGTAGATTATGACTTTGTTGATTAATCGTGTGGTTCGATTAAGTATCGTCGATGGATGCGAGTGCGATCAAGAGGAGAAAGGAAAGCTCCCATCCGAAGTTCAAAAGAGATCGGTTTCGCTATACGAGATTGGCCACCGGGTGTGGGCGGCAATGTAAAATGATAGGCGATAACGGTAGTCTCGCTAAACGATAGCGTCGGGATCGAGGGTTTAGAGCTTCAGGTTATAAGGTGTGTAGTTAGCCATTGTTTTTGAGATTTGCGTGATATTTTCCTGTCTTATATGTTTGTTAACAAGTGCAGTAAATGTGAAATTGATACCCTTGAAGGGGGTATGATGATGACCAGGTTAGTAGCAAATTGGTTAATATGTGATAATTGATTTTTAATATGTGAGTATGCCTACAATTGTGAATATCATGCACATGCATCATCTCCATATTATATTATGTTACATGTGCATGGGTGGGTTTTTGAAAGAAGGTACGGTGTACTTGATGCGTGGTTGATGTCGACTTTGTGCTACATCGTGGATTGGCGCCGATCGAGGTCGCGTTGTGGATCTTTGCGATTTAGTTCGTGGTTACCTTGATTGATATGGGCTTTATGCCATATCGTGGCTTGATGGATTGTTGTGTGCTCCATCGTGGTTTGATGTTAGCTATACGCTACATCGTGGATGGCATTGGTTGCCTTTTGGAGATAAAGGAGAGGTGACTCGATAGTCCCCGTGTGTGGTAGGTGGATAAGGGGTGTGTAGCGGTTGGACCTTAGGATTGGGTTGGGTTTCATGTTGCATTGTTCCGTTATGAAATGCTATGGAAATGGGCCAAGCCCAATATGACATGTGGATTGGTATGTTATGTGAACATACGTGAAATGGGCCAAGCCCGGTGATCGATGGATTAATGAGAAAAGGGCCTAGCCTAGTACTTGAATGTGGATTGAATGTGGGCCAAGCCAGTTGTGGTAATGTCTAAATGATTATATTTATATGTTGCATTTGATAATTGGGTTGATTTGTGGCTAGCATGTGGGTGGATATCGGTGGTTTAATTACACAATCGAGTCATTATGACTCACCCAATTATTTATCCAACATCGCAGCGACTTGTTGACCGGACCGGCCTGGAGAGGATGTAAGGTGGCCCATGCGAAGGAGATTAATTTAATTATTTTAAGCAATTTTAATACTAAGTGTTTTGTTTAATATTGGTTGTAATAAGGGCCACTTTTGTTTAAAGTACTCTTTTATGGATGATGTAATTTATATCGACTTAGAAATATTTTTACAAATGATTTATCTTTTAATAAAATATAATAAAGTTTTAATTCAAACCAAGCTTATTATTTAATAATTTTAATGGAATTACTTCCTAAAATAAACAAAATTTTCAAGTTTTATTCTAAAGACAAAGATTTTCAATCGTCATTCATGATGACATAACCAGATCCGTTCAAGGCTCGTGGGCGGGTTAGGGATGTTACAAATTCCCTCCCGTCCAAAACGCGCAGCATAAATGGGGACCAAAATGTAAATAAAAAATTAACGGGCCAAATTAACAGAAAAATGAAATTTGATTACAAAACACAGAAAAAGCGGAAGGACCGCGCGCGTAAATACCCCCTTTTTTAAAAACACGCTGATCCTGCAGTTAGAGCGGGTCGGATCGGGTCGGGCTAGGGCAAAATGACGTCATTTTGGGCGTTTTAGGCCAGCTCCAAAACGGCGTTGTTTTGGAAAGCTATTTAAGGCCCAAAATTCTTAAAAAAAAAATTCATTTCATCACTTTTTTAAAAAAAAAAAACTCTAACCCTCTTTCTTTTTTTCTCTGCAGGGCTAAAATCAGGCCAGATTCTGGCGTCACTCGTCGCGCGCCTCCGTCGCCGGCACTGCCGAGGTAAAATTTCCTCTTTTTTTCCTTTTTTTTAATGATATATTTATATATATAAACTGTTTTAAAAAGAAAATAAAAAAATATGTTTATATGTAGTTTCGAAAAAAAATGATAAAAAAAAGAAAAAAGAAAAAATAAAAATAAAGAAACGATGACCTTAGCGCGTTTAAACTTCATTTTTTTTTTCAATGTACCTATTATTGGGTCTTGTTCTTTGTTTTTCATTCGAAAAAAAATGTGTCTCCTGTAAAATTGAATTTTGAAGGCTTTTATAACCATTTACAAGTTGCTTGCTAATGATTATTTCTTCTCTCTGCAGGTGAACGGGCGGTGCTAACATGGGCGGTGCTGCAGGCATGGCAGTGGCGGTGCAAGTGGAGGGGTCAGACACCCTAGGTGCGGCGCACCTAGGGTTTCTTTTATTGTGTTTTTTTTGTTTAATTGGTATTGGGCTAGTAGGTGATTGTAATTGGGTTTAAGTAGGCTGATTGGGTTTGTGATTAGGTTTCATTGGGCTTAGTAATTTTAGGTTGTTTTGGGTTTAATTTGGGTTGGGATTTAATTTGTTTAAGTCTTTGACGGGCCCAGGCAAATTGGGCTTTGTACACATATAATAGAAGAAATCAAAAACACGTGGGAGACTTGGAATTCACCAAGACTATCACTAGATTCATTACATCTAGATGAGACAGAAGAAATGATTCTAGGTAACATTCAAAAAGGATAGAGCCAGAATAAGCAGCCACGTGAAAAAATAAAGTTCAGGAAAAATATATGGACAAAAGAAGGCAACTTGAAGAAAATGACATCCAGATGCAAACAAAAAAAAATTGCACTGTGGAAATAACCATCAAATCAATGATATGATAAGACAATACAACGTGAAAGCAACCATGTTAATGATAAGACAAGATCCTTATCAAAAAATTGTGCGGAATTTATATAAAATTAAATAGAATTTTAAAATTCTCTTATAAATAGAACAAGAAAAAGCCTAAAAGGGCATCGAAAAATAATTTAGAAATCTTTCTTTTATTTTTATTCATCATCCTCTCCTTGTAAAAACATTTCCTTTACTTCTACTATTAGTGTGCCAAAGTGCAAATGATATATAGGCAAGAATTAAATGTTTAATTAATGATCTTTTTATACATTGAATGTGAAATGAAATAAGATTATGTATTTCTATTAGATGTTTTGCTATAATTACACTTTGTATTAATAAATGATTGATCCATGTAATAATTTAATTTCTTTAATACATTTTTCTAATTTTCCTTCAAATCCCTAATTAATTAAACTCACCTAAATAAGAAATTATGCATTTAAACCCACAATCTTCAAAAATCTGTAATAGCATTTGAATTGATTTTAGGTTGACGTGTAATTCTTTAATTCTTAAACAGTAACTTTAGAATTAAAATAAAATTACTACAGCTTATGTAACAAAACGAACCCAAGAAATTGAAAATAATTAAAATATGTAATTACAAAAAAAAGTAAATCTCAAAATTATATATGAACTTTAATTTAATGTATAATTATATTCATGAACTTTAATTTAGTGCAATAATACTCTTGAAACTCTAATTATAGTTCAACTGTATATTTGAAACTTTAATTTTTATTTAATCATACACATTTAAAGAAAAAATACATCAATTTATTTTTATATTGGATTAATATTATTATTTATGTATGTAATATATAAATATAAAATACCGTTATATCAATAATTAGGTTAACAAATTACAAGAATTGGATCAAATTAAAATTTTATGTATAAAATTGTACAAAATCAAAGTTCATGACACAATTGTACATTAAACCATAATTCATGTATAATTTTAATAAAAAAAGCTAAAATTAACACCTAAAAATTGAAAAAAATGCAATTTCACATAAAATTTAAGTATCCTAGAATTCCTGATCACATTGAACTCTGCAACAAAATCACTCCAAAAACCATTTATACTCCATTTGAAAACACATATTTTAAATTTTTGGATTTGGATTTTATTATTATGTAGAAGGTTAAGAATGAGATCCATATATTATGGGAAAATTAAGTGACATTCAATATAATATATTATAAAATGATATCAAATTCAAAATATTTTAAAATTTTCAAATTTATTACTAAATAGTTTACCTTTTAATCTATACTATTTTAAAAATTCAAATCCACATTCTTAAATATTACCTTAAAGTTTTATTTTAAAATAACAATAAATATCAAAATCGAACACTAGGAATATTACCACGCGTTGCGTGATTTGACTATATATTGAAACATTCTGTAAGAAAATCATAGTAAATTTTAATAATTTAACTCAAATTAACTAACTAAAATAAATTTAGAGGAGAATTAATATATAATTTATACATAATAAAACTCAAATCTGGACACTCAAGATTCCAATACTAACTTTTGTTGACACAATCCGAGTCTCAATAACGAATTTTTAGGAAAACATGAGAATATTTTTTTCATTATATATCCCATTAAAATTATAAGTTGATGTATGTTATAATTCTTTAATTTTTATACTAATATTTTAGTAATAAAATTTTAGATCGTTTAAGATGAATTTTAGTTATAAAATTTTATTTTATTAGCAAATTCACCTTTAAATTATATTTTGATTTTTAAATTAATATTTAAAGTATTTTCATTAGAAATGAAACTTAAATTATCAATTTTGTCTCATTTTATAAAAAATACTGTTAATAATAATGTGTCATGTATTACAATTTTTATTGGTTACTATTATTTTTAAATAAGTTGAGAATTTGGATATAGTTTAATGGTAAATGTAACTACGAAAGTAATATTTTAATACAAAACCTTTAAAATTAATTTGAGAATTTGGATATAGTTTTATGGTAAATGTAACTACGGAAGTAATATTTTTTGGTGTAACTAAGGTATCTTTCTTGTTTATTTTACTGAACCATAAAGATTAATAATTTCAAGGTTTTAATTTTCTCTTTAATAATGTCATTTTTAGATTCTAACTTGAATTTTCTCTTTAAGGATACAATGTGCTTTACTATTGCACTTAACATTTATGGTAACAAAGATATTATTTATTAGAACAAAATCATTTAAAATATCTTAAATTAAAAGGTTCCACTGCCAAATAAGTAAAAATGCTCTTAACCTTTTCCAAATATAAAAAAGAAATCAATTATTTAAAATTTCATAACATTTTTACAAATTAAAAAATATTATTGAAAAATTCATATATTGTATTAGAGAGAACTCTTAAATGAAATTAAAATAATATTTTTATCAATGTGCTATTGAGTTGAAAATTTCCATCCTACTTCAATGTAGTTTATTTTTTTTTTTTGGCATAAAGCAATATAAAGAAAATTTACACTAAATATTTCACTTTTTACTTTCAAAAAATATTTCAGTTTTTTAATTTTTATCGAAAAGGAAATTAAAATGTGAGGCAATTTTTATTTGTTATATACAAAGTATTCAATGTCTAAATTTGGTCCTTACTTCTTACCATCATAATATTGCAATTTAAATAATTGTAGCCTAATTTTAGTTAATATAATGAACATTCTTTTAAATAATTTATAAATAATTGACAATGGTGTTAAATTTTATAATTAAGTTTAATGTGATTGTATGCTAACCTAAACTTTAATATTAATATAAAGCAATCTAAGCAAATTTAAAGCTTTTAATAAAATATAAAAAATATTTTTAAATATTAAGCTGATATTAATAATACTTTTAGACTAATATTACACGTGTCAAATAATTAAAATTAATCTCCTCTTCCATGCCAAGTAATCACCAAATAATTTCCCATCCAAATTATAAGCGAAATATTAACACTAATTTAAATAAAGATGCATGGATTAAATTCATTAAATTGAAGTAGGAGAGTTTAAACAATATGATTAAAAATTGTAGTGGGACTAAATTTTGATTTTACCTTTGAGTCTTAGTTTGATTGGTACGAACATTATTTTCAATTTAAGACGACCCGGGACCAGAAGACTTTGATACTTTTCATTAGTGTAATTTTATTTTTTATTTTTGGTTTCTATTGGTGTTGTAAAAGCCCAATTTTACCTGGGCCTAGTAAAATAGAATAAAACCCAATAAAAATAAATAATGTCAAGTTTTAATAGTCCAGCACAAAACTAGCCCATTACCCGATTAGCCCACCAAATACCAAACCCAATTATACCCCTTGACCCAAACTTAGCAGACCTAAACTACTCAGACTCAACCAAGCCCGAATACACCCAGCCCAAAATTAAATGAAAGCAATGAGAACCCTAGGGTTCTCTCTCGGCCATAACATCGATGCCAAAGAAGATCCCAACCGACGCCACAAAATTTGGCGCCCTCGACCAAGGCCACAAACCTCAAGAACCTCTCATCGCGCCACGATCCGCTAAGATTCTCTCCGTGGACATGCGAAGAAGGAAAGAATAGCAAAGGAAAGAAACAAGCAACAGAAAGGAAATAAATCGCAGCACAAATATGGAAAGATATGAAAGATATCTTATCCTTTTCTTTTATTTTGTTTTGGGTATAAAACCCTTGTAAAAAACTCAGTAAAAGGAGTTTTTTTTAAGAAAAAAAAAAAGAATAGAGATACAAAAAAACAGTATCTGAGAGGATTACACAAAATCAAGAGGCTCAAAGTGTTGTTGAATCTACAGGAAATAAAAATTTTCGTTTTCGCAAAGGTAATTTTTTTATTTGTTGTTCTATTCGTTTTCTTTTATATTTATTTTATCCTTCTATGTCGCAAATATACCCATTATTTTGAAAAAGCAAAAACGTAAAAGAGATTACATGCATTTAAAATCGGCAACCTAGACCTCCACCACCTACATTGCGGAGGTGCGTCTGTGAGTAACCCGGAAGAAGATGAACAAAACGCGGATAAATTCCCCCTTTTCTTTTTCCTCTCTCAGAGGATTCTAAATTTTTTTTTTAAAAAAACTTAAAACAAAATGATTTTTGTTTTAAAAACTTACTTTTATAGACGAAAAGGAACGGTGCCGTTTTCGCCTAAGCCAGACCCGCGTGTTGACCCAAACCCGAACAAGGGTCAGCGTGTTTTTTTTAAATGGGAAATTTACTCTTTTGGTCCCTCCGCTATTTTGTTAAATTTAATTACGTCCTATTAACTAATTTATTTTTTAAAATTAACCCTAAAAATCTATTTATATTTCAATTTAATCCTTTTATATATATATATATATATATTAAATTGATATTAATTTATGTATTATATTAAATATTTTATAATAATTATCTATGTTAATTTGTATATATCTATTATTTTGTTTTATTATTACATATTATTTTGGTATCTTTATATATATATATATATATATATTAAATATTATATTATTTTTTAAGTGGTATATATTTTATAATATTATAATTATTCATAATGTGTCCGTTTTAATATTTTTTTACACTTTGTTTATATTGGGGTTCTTTTATCCATCTAAATTTTTATGAAATATGTGCATAGTTAATTTTATTATTTATTATATTTGTCTATATTTTACTATATATTTGTAATTGTTTAGTGTATTTTTTTTATTTGTCGTGTTTCATATTATTATTGCTTGTCTTAAATGTTAGCATGTTATATTTTTTATTTATGTTCAATAATGCATAAATATAATATTGCCACATGGATCATAATTATTTGAAGTATCAAATCGCTTTTTAAAATTCCTATATTTTATTTATTTTTTTAAAAAATAAGGCAATGTTTAGGTATTTAGAAATTTAGAAAATAGTGCCCTAACGTGTTGGATGCGATTTTCCGTTTAGCTAAATAACCAAATATCCTTTTAACAAGTTTTGTAAATCATGAGACGATTTTGATTACGAAGGTTTTAAGATATCATGTCCTAACGTGTTGGATGTGATATGTATATTCCTTTGGAACAAGAAAATCTCAAATTTTCACTTAAAGTGCTCGAAGTGTCAATAATGTATAATTATAATATTGTCACATGGATCATAATTATTTGAATTATAAAATACGTTTTTTAAAATTACTCTATTTTATTTAAAGTTTTTTTAAAAAAATAAGGCAATGTTTAGGTATTTAGAAATTCGGAAAATAGTGCCCTAACGTGTTGGATGCGATTTTCCGTTTAGCTAAATAACCAAATATCCTTTTAACAAGTTTTGTAAATCATGAGACGATTTTGATTACGAAGGTTTTAAGATATCATGTCCTAACGTGTTGGATGTGATATGTAGAGCCCAATTTATGCCCTGGCCCATACCAAATTCAAACCAAACAAAATATTAAAAAAAAAAACCAATTATTAATAAAGTCTATCAGTCCAATAAATGCATTATTAATAGCCCAAATTACATTTAACCCCATCCCAATTACAGAAACCCGAATCCAAAGAAGCCCGGATAGCCCAATAATTTCAACAATAAGAAAACCCTAGTAGAGCCTCCAGAAGCTTCCAACACCGCACGAAACTCAGCCTAACGCTTGGACTCCCTCGTATGCGTTCCCCCATGCGACTCTTGGACTCTCGCGTGCCTTCACGCCAAGATGACCGTTCGTGTCCTCAGAACACCCCAAACCCGCCCAAACATTACAACCGGATCCGGTATGTCACTAAGGAGATTTTATAAAACTTGTGGCACTTTGGAAAAACAATTATCGTGTCTAAACATTTATACCAAAATTTAGTAATTTATTACATGTCTTAACTTAATTTAAACATAAAATTTAATGTTTACTAACAATAAAACCCAACATAAAACCCAAAATGATAAAGTCTACTGGCCCATGGCCTTATTACATTAAAATTTAAAACCCATTAAATAAAAATATAAAATAATAAACCAAAGTCTTTTCTTTTCTGAATCCAAATGTTCTTTTGCATGGCCACCTTGCGCTCCTCTCCAGCCCGGTCCGAAGCACTAGGTGCTACCTAAAAAATGTTAAATAATGAGTTAAGTCGCGAGACTCAGTGTGCAACCCTCATGCACCATTAGATTTGGGCCGTGGCCCCACAGAACGAAATAATAGAACATAAAATACATATAAAAGTATGCAAGCCCAACCCAAATCCTAGGTTTCCATTCGCTACACGCCACCCTTACACCGCCATCACACCATTGGGGATTTCTACAATCAACCCACACCGCTACACGCCATTGATGGCGATCATGTTGCTTATTGTCGATCATGGCAAGAGCCACTACAACAGTCACGGCAAAAGCCGCCATAACAGTCACAGCAAAAGCCGCCACAATGTAACACTTCCCTTCCATCAAATCCAACCCCATGCAATCACGTAAAATCGGCATACTCATATCATTTAATCAAAACATTCACTTAGAATGACGGGGATCACTAACACGGTGATTTGCTTATACCTCTGTGGGTTTCAATCGTTATGTTGGGATTTCAGCATTTATCAGAACATAACAGATTAATAAACATACTTTAACAGGCCATCTAATTGGTGTGGAAGTGTTACACACCTGATATCGCATAGTACTAGTCTCTTAGACAATATCCTTGCTATTTGGATCTTTTGCCCTCTGGCTACCACTTTGCTTAAAAGCAAAAAATGCGAAGATATGGCCTTTCCTACATTCGCCAAGGATTAGTTTTATTCGAATCTACACGTTAAAATTTAATGATCTCCTTACCTTGAAATCTCGTAAGTAACACGATTCGAGTATTCTTGAACTCGACTTAGAGATCTAAGAGATCGACTCCTCTTCAAATCCCGGAATGCCACAAAAAGAGGAAAAACACAAGATTAGTTTTATATAGCCATTCTGCTAGAGTCTAAAAATCGGGAAAAGATTGAGTCATGAGAATGGCACTTACCTTCAATTTCCTTCAAAATTCGGCACAAATAGATACTGTCGTAACCATTTTTTAAAACTAAAAGGGGTTCAACTTTGGGTTTTAAAAATGAAAAAAACGGGAGTCGCCACCAATCCCTTTTTATTGAGGTGTGATCGGGTCACCTCGTAAAACGGTTGTTTTTAATAAATAGTTTGATTTATCAAAACAACTATTTTGGTCTATGAAATCCAAAAATGAGTTTGGAAGTTGGTTACACACGAGGAAGGGTTAGCACCCTCGTCGCCCAAAATTGGTACCAAAATGATTAATTAGTGTCTTAATGTCAGAAGTTTGAAAAGGTTTTAAAATACGGATCCTTTAAAAGGTATTAGGATATTTGAGATTTCTTTGTTCCGAGAGGGTACAAACATCACATCCAGCACGTTAGGACATGATATTCTAAACCTTCGTAATCAAAGCTATCTCATGATTTTACGAAGTTTATCAAAAGGATGTTTAGTTATTTAGTCAAACGAAAAATCGCAACCCAGCACGTTAGGGCACTATTCCCCGAATTCCTAAATACAAAACATTGCCTTTATTTTAAAACCTTTAAATGGAGTGTAGCAATTTTACGAAATGCATCGTATCGAATTAAATCAAAGAAAAGGCTCGAGTCAAAACTTGAGATTTCTTTGTCCCGAAAAGATATAAACATCACATCCAGTTCGTTAGGACACAATGTTTTAATCTCTCATAATCAAAGTCGTCTCATGATTCATGAAACTTCAGAAAGGGATGTTAAGTAATTTAGTTAAGCGGAAAATCGCAACCCAAAGACGTTAGGACACTATTTTCCGAATTCCTAAATACTGAAACATCACCTTTATTCTAAAACCTTAAATGAAATATGATGATTTTCAAAATATATTTTATGTAGTAATATTATGAAATTAAGAAAGATAAACGAGATATAAATATAGTAAATATAAGAGTACAAATAATAATAATATGATTATGATATAAAATAATGATAATACTATACCAATATGAATAATACATATATATAATATTAGTGGTAATAGAATAATAAAATTAGTGATGAAAATTAAATAATAAAATAATAACATATAAGATAATGGTAATAATATAAAATGATAGTAAACGAATAATAGTAAAATATATATATATATATATATATATATAATAGTAATAGTAAGAAAGAATGGCGATGATAATATATTTAATAACGATAATAATAATAATAATAATAATAATAAAAATAATAATAATAATATAATAATAGTAACGATGATAAACAAAACGATAAAGGAAAGATATATATACGATACGAATAATAAATAATAATAATAATGGAATAATAATAGAAATAATAATAGAAATAATAATAATAAATAATAATAATAACAATAGTAAATATAATAATAAAGATAAAATAAAATATTAAATGATAGTAACAATAATAAAAATTGCGAAATAGTTGAAAAAGGGGCTGAATTGCATAAAAGATGGAAGTTTGGGGTCAAATTGTAAATAAAGTAGTGATTCAGGGACTAAAAACACGCACGCGTGAAAGTGGGGGACCAAAGGGGCAATTTTCCCATAATTTAAAACGCAGCGTCTGAGGGAAGGACTGAATCGCAAATCGCATGAAATTGCTGGGCCAGTGTTGCAATAACTAAAGATTTGATTTTAAAAACACAAAAATGCGGAAGGGCCATTAGCGCAATTTCCCCTTTTGTTTAAAAAACACGCGGATCCTATTTGGAGCGGGTCGGGTTCGGGTCGGACCAGGTGAAACGACGTCGTTTTGGGGTTAAACGCCAGCCCCCCAAACGACGTCGTTTTATGGGGCTATATAAAGCCCTAACCCCCCAAAAAAAATCATTTCAGCTGCTTGTTTAAAAAAAAAAATTTTTTTCTCTTCTTTTTTCTCTGCAGGGGGAAAGGCCGGTGGGATTTCGACCGATCGCCATCGCGCCGGCGCCATCGCCGGCCACCGTACACGGTGGTCAAAAATCTGTAAAAGGTATATTTTTCCTCCCTTTTTTTATTTTGTGTTTTACCAGTCTATGTATGTATATTTTCGGTATATTTACACGAGCAAAAAAGATTTACAGTAGCGAAACAAAGTAAAAAGTTAAAAGAAAAAAATCACCTTTTCAGTCTCGGCTTCGATGTTTGCAGATCTACTTTTTTTGTGTTTTAATGTCTGTGTTTTTTGTTTTATTAATCAAAAAAAAGAGAGACTTTTTACAATATTGGAATCGGCTTTTATAGCCTTTTACAACTTGTTTGCTGTCACTTTTTGTTTAATGCCTTGCAGGTGCTAGTGGCCAAGTGGAGGGGCGGTGGCCGGTGGCGTCACCGGCTGGAGCGATTGGTGGCGGTGGACCGGGGTCGGTGGTCGGCGAGAAGGCAATGGCCCCAGTTATTCAATGTCTGCAAATACAGACTCTTAGGTTCCTGAACCTAATTTTAGACTTTGGGCCATTGGGTCGCCGGGTGTAATGGGCTGAGGGGTTTTAATTTTGGGTAGGTTTTGGTTTGTAAAATGGGCCGGGCAAATGGGCTTGTGCAGCTGCCCCTCTTTGCTCATTATCGTGTAACGAGAATGGAGCAAAGACTTTCAAAAGGCCCATCTTGCCCGGGCCTTCTAAGCCCCGACTTCTTTTGTAGCCTCATTTCGTCCATCGCATCTTGTTGTTTTGATCCACTCTATCGCTGCAACTTCAAAGGTATAGGATTTTCATTTTTAATCTGCTCACTGCGATTTGCTCCTGCAACATCAGGAATCGCCAAGTCTGCTATCCTCAATCTGATCCCTACAAACTCAGGGACCACTAGACTGATGTCTTTGACCTGCTTCCCGCAACTTCAGGGATGTCAAATCCGCTATCTTCAATCTGATCCCTGCAAACTCAGGGATCACCAGACTGATGCCTTCGATCTGCTTCCTGTAACTTTAGGAAGGTCAAATCTTGCTATTTTCAATCTGATCCCTGCAAACTCAGGGATCACCAGACTGATGTCTTGATGCCGCTTCGCAACTTCAGGAATGTCAAATCCGCTATATTCAATCTGATCCTCGCAAACTCACGGACCACCAGACCGATATCTTCGATCTACTTCCCGCAACCGGGAAGGTCAAATCGCTATCTTCAATCGATCCACCGCAAACTCGGGATCACCGATGAATCTTCGATCCGCTTTGCAACTTCGGAAGGTCGAATCGCTTTCTTCAATCTGATCCTCGCAAACTCGGGGATCACCAGATCAATCTTCGATCCGCTTCGCAACTTCGGAAGGTCAAATCTACTTTTTTCAATCGATCCTTGTAAACTCAAGGATCACCAGATTGAATCTTCAATCTGCTTCCTGCAATTTCAGGAAGGTCAAATCTGCTTTCTTCAATTTGATCCCTGCAAACTCGGGGATCACCAGACTGATGTCTTCGATCTGCTTCCTGCAACTTTAGGAAGGTCAAATCTGCTATCTTCAATCTGATCCCTGCAAACTCGGGGATCACCAGACTGAATTTTTGATCTCTAACTTGCTCCATTGTGACTTCAGGATAAGAATTCAGGGAGAAAAAATTCGTAGTCTCTATTTTCTCTACTGAAATAAGGGTTGATCCTCATTGTTAACTCAGGGAGGTGAGATTTGTAATCTCAACCTACTCTACGAGAACTTCGAGGAAATAAGAATTCAGGGAGAAGAGATTTGTAATCTCCATCTTCTCTATTGAAACTTCAGAGAATTAAGGATGTAACCTCATTGTTAACTCAGGGAGACGGGATTTGTAATCTCAACCTACTCTACTGAACTTCGAGGAAATAAGAATTGTGGAGAAGAGATTTGTAATCTCTATCTTCTCTTCCTGAAACTTCAAAGGAATAATGATTGATTCTTATTGTTAACTCCGGGAGACGGGATTTGTAATCTCAACCTATTCCATGGGAACTTCGAGGAAATGAGAATTCAGGGAGAAGAGATTCATAATCTCCATCTTCTCTACCGAAACTTCAAAGAAATAAGGATTTATCCTCATTGTTAACTCGTGGAGACGGATTTGTAATCTCAACCTACTCCACGGAACTTTGAGGAAATAAGAATTGGGAGAAGAGATTTGTAATCTCCATCTTCTCACCAAACTTCAAAGAAATAAGAATTTATCCTCATTGTTAACTCGTGGAGACGGATTTGTAATCTCAACCTACTCCATGAGAACTTTGAGGAAATAAGAATTCAGGGAGAAGAGATTTGTAATCTCCATCTTCTCTACCGAAACTTCAAAGAAATAAGAATTTATCCTCATTGTTAACTCAAGGAGACGGGATTTGTAATCTCGACCTACTCCACAGGAACTTCGAGGAAATAAGAATTCAGAACTTCCCAATTTTCTTCCTTACTATCTTCAAGAAGACTTCAATCTTCAGTCTGCTCCACTACCATCTTCTAGGGAACAAAACTTAAACTTTCCAATTTGCTTCCTTACTATCTTCAGGAAGACTTCAATCTCCAGTCTGCTCCACTATCATCTCGAGGGAACAAAATCTGAACTTCAATATTGCTATACCGTTATTTGAGGAACCTGTCCTGTAGAATTAATTTTATGTACTTATGCTTATGCAAATGATGAGGATGCTATGATCAGAATGACTCAAAGCCTCCTAACTACATGTGTTATGGACGACACTTTCATGAATGCGTAATGTCATGAGAATAGTTTTTTTTACAATGATTAGTATGCAATGATCAGAATGAATCGAATGCCCCTAACTAAATGATAAGGGATGACCTTCGCATGAATGATGATTAGGATGCAATGATCAAAATGAGTCGAATGCTCCTAACTAAGCGTGCTTTGAATGATGAATGCAAAATGAAATGATCTCTTTTTAAATGCTTGGGGTCATCATCGCTCGTAGTTCATTAAGGTTCTATCACTGATGCGTTATCATGCTTTCTCGTTCAGCCAGTATCTTTGATAGAAAACCCAAAATGATCATATTACGCTCAACAAGCTTACCCACCGTGATTTGAGTCCCTTCCACTGCACCTTCGGGATATAAAGATTGTACCTCTCACTGCAACTTCAGGAGAATAACATTTGGTTTCTTCTATCCATCCCGCTGTAACTCCAAGGTACAGGATCAATTCGATCTGTTACACCATTCACTGGTGTAATGACCAGATGTGTAGGCCTGATATGTGTATGAATACAGAGTATCATTTTTCTTTTCTCGAGAATGATCCCTTTGTACTGCTGGGTTGACATTGCTCGTTATCTGTCAAGATCGTATTACCAGCGAAATGTATTGTCTTACAAGATCCAAAAAGATAATCATCTTTCTCCAATATTTCCAAACCTTGAGCTGAGTGAGTTCTAAACAATAGTCCTATTTCAGGTCCTTGTATTATTCAGAAGCTTTTAGAGTAATATGCAAAACTCCTTTTATGAAAGTATTATTAGTCCACTAATCATTATTTCAATGCAAAATGCCTGAAAAAGATTGTAACAATGGACAAAAAGGAAACTGATTGGGAGCATAGCTCGAAACAAACAAGTTAATCAAAGCTAGCAAATGCGCTTAAGAAGGAAATTTATCGGTGGTTTTTGAAAGGAATAAAATAACCACAAGTAATAAAATGGGTAAAATGGAAACTAAGTGCCCCAGATATCACGACTTGAGCTTCTGTTCCAACTTCTTGAGGACCATTTTGAGCTTAATATGTGTTTAAGGGATCCAGTACTTTGTCGATGCCCTAAGACGTAACATACTTCTTCGAGCGTAGCAAGACTATCATGTATCGCTTACTTTCGATCAAAATTTTGAGTCGCCTTCTCGTGTTTTCAACTCAAATACCCTTTGGTCTCAAAGCGCCCTTTCGGGTTTTCGCCTTGGCCTCTCCTTTTCTTTTTTTCTTTTTTCTTTTTCGTGTTTTTCGTTTTTTATGTTTTTTTTGTGTTTTTTTTTGGGAAAACCTTTTTATTGAATCTGAACTCACTGGATTGGGTAGGTCCTAGTCATCTATCTTGGTTAACACTCATGTTTCCCTAGAACAGCCTTTCTTTCTCAGATAAGGCATTTACTTTTTCTTTGGAGTTCTTTTGGATAAGAAGAATCTCTCTTAATGCTAGGTCCTCTTCCTGAAATTCTCTTGAGCGAACCTTTTTGTCATAAGCCCGTGTCCATTTTTGGTACATTTGACCAATGCTGAGTACTTTCAATCAAGCTTACTGGAGGCATTCTGCTTCATCTAATTCAATCCAAGCTTAGAGAAAAGGAATCTTATCTTCCAACAATTGTTTCCTTTCATAAACCAATGGGAAAGATGCTCGACAAAAGTCCCGCCAACATTCCAGAACTTAAAGGGTAAATGGTAACTTCTCTATGCCAACCTTTACAAGTCTCAGCCATTTTTTCAAAAAAATCTTAAACGTTTTTTTTTGATGACTGCCGACTTTGTAATTTTGGCATATGGAGTGACCTTCACCCTCTCAGTGAGGTAACCAACGACTATGAATATGAATCAATGTTGGCTAAAAGCTTTTGAGGAGATTGGCTTGTTAACATCCATGCTTCATATAGGGAAAATAGAGAAGGCACAGTCTTCCTCGATTTGGCATTTTATGGCATAACAGATGCAATTTCCTTACTTGGTGAACCAATAGCCCGAGCCTCTTGATTAGCTAGGTCATTGTAAAACATGGGTTCTTTAAACCCCAACCTTAACAACATACCCATGTTTTAGTAGTTTGGCATGCCTTGATATGATCGCATTTGAAAACATCTTGAATTCTAAAATAGCTCAACGATACCTTGCCTTATTCCTACAAGGAGCTACGCCCATCTTCATCTTTTTCGTTAGTTTATAGTGTCTCACGACACTTCATAAGGTAGGATCTACCATTGGGGAAGTAAGTTGCAATCTTTGTCATCTTCAAAGCCCTTAGATCCCTCTAGATACATATCTCACTAAAAAGGGGTCGATGAATAAATCACTCATGTCATTGATATCTGGGGCCCATTGTAGGCGTAAAATCCAAAGAATAAATGATCCTAAGGATGATTATTCGTATGATATGGTCATGAGTGAAAAATATTCAGATGAAATGTAAAGAATGAAAATATTTACTTAGAATGATGCATTTTATTGAAATAAAATTCGGACACAAGCCTACTTCTCAAAGAAATCTTATTGCTTCCGTGCTTGAAGCAACAAGTGTGTTTTACATTACTCTAGATTAGCTTTAAAATACATTTCTCTTCCACAGTCTCATTGTTCAAAACACTCCCAAGTACATAAAGCGTATGCTCGAAAACTTTTATTCTTGGTTCTCTTCAGTATACCATTGCTCAGTCATCGAACTTCACAATACCCATGTTGATGAGATTTTCACCAATTTCTTGAAAGTAAGGCAATTTTCTATCGAATGGCACTGTGATCCCCGCTGGTACTCACACCGAGTGTTTGGGTCATACCATTTTGGGTATGGAGGTTGCATCGATTTTGGATATTGGGGGACACAACGTGTGCATCAAATAAACTTTGATACAACTCTTATCGTCCGCTGTGGATTGACGTAAATTAGAGTTTTTCAATGTTTTTCCTTGTGCGAGATTCTTTCCTTGATGAACCTTGATACTCAGTAGTTACCATTTTTGGTCGATTAACGGTAATTAACTTTGGGTCCCCCATGTTTGTATTGTTTACCTCGTCATCCTTTTCCTAGGAGTAGGCCTTATAGTGGTTTCCCTGCTTCAATCTTGCCGATCCGATCAAGATGTTCGATCATTTCCCCACCATTACCATGTCGTGAAGCTCTTAGTGGTACTCCTATCATATGGGTTATGAAAGGAGCCTTGTGGTGTTGATGAAGAGCATGGTAGTTTTTTTTTCTAAGAGGGGAGGTTGGACTTGCATGACGACCTCCCTCCACCTTTGCGCGTATTGTCTGAAACTCTCATTTTGTCTTTTTTCCATGCTTTGCAAAGTAATTCTATCCGGTGCCATGTCCGTGACATGATTGTATTGATTCATAAAGGCTTGGGCTAGGCCTCTCCAAGAACTAATTTTGGTATGGCTCAACTGATTATACCATTTAGATGTCGCCCCGCCAGATCGTCTCGGAAGTAATGAATTAGCAACTGGTCATTGTTAATGTACCCAGTCATTCTCTGGCAAAACATAGTTATGTGAGCCTCTGGGCAAGTAGTCCCATTGTATTTTTCAAATTCAAGCATTTTGAACTTTGGCGAAAGTACCAAGTCCGGGACCAAACTTAAGTCCTTAGCGTCTACCCCGTAACGATGGTCAGCCGTTTCTATTTTTTTAAACCTTTCTTCTAGCCATTTGCAACGGTTCTCAAGTTACTTTGACAAATCTATTTTTTTCTTGTCCATTTCTACTAGTTTATCGAAATCGGGGACCACAGGGTTAGCCAAACTTTCCCCTGGGTTAGTACTCGAACCAGTCAGGAGGTGGGTTGGTATCGCGGTACCAACCTGATATTAAGGTCTAATAGTAACAGGCGTCCTTTGGGGATGCACCTCCGGTGGCTCATGGGTATTAGGCAGGGTAAAACCCGGAGGGTAAACAGGTCGTCATTATCGTTTCCCAAACCAGAGTAACGCCTCTTTCCTTTCTCACGTTCATTGGCCAACAATCTGCATAACCGATTCATCATGTTACTCGAGATTCCCGCATCCGTTCTATCATGTCCTGTTGTATCTTGATTAATCGTTCTTGCATCTGCTCCTGTATTTCCTTTTGCACTTGTTCTAGTCTTTCCATTCTTTGATCCATGATTTTTTAGGTTACTGAAATAACTTCACCTAATTAGGGTCTTTCTACAAATTTTAATGCATGTGATATGATGCAATGCAAATGCATGAAATGCAATGCAAATGCATGGAAGGAATGCAAAAAGAAAGAGAGGCGTTGATTATGAATTCAATTCCATTAGAAGAACTTTTCTAGAAAATACATTTCTTTACATAAAACAGATTGCATATACGGCTTTATCCTCATAGTCCAGGTGAAAACACCAATCCTCTTCTTCGTATCTGGATGTTATGGTCGTGCCCCGTGAACTTTCTCAATGGATACCTCTTCTAGCTCCTTGTTGCTTGATCTAGGCCGTACCTCTTCGCTCACTTATCTTTCGCGATGTTTATAAGCTTCTTTTAGAAAATGGAGACATGATGACTCTCGAATAATCTTTGTCGGGTTAAATCCTCAGGCAAAGTCTTATATTCTTCTATGGGTTATCAGTCCTCTCTCGTTGTTTACCTGGACTATGTTCGAACGACCGTATTATAATCCACTTTATCAAGTAACACATTTCCTTATGATAAACTCTTCTATTTAGCAATCGAATATGAATCAACACCTCCTTTCTGAGATGATGTGGTGTGATGCAATGCAATGCAATCACAAACAAAACAAAACACGTTAGCACAGGAGAAATAAACAAAATAGAGTACCTATCCAGGTGACCACTAGGGGTTTAACATAGTTCTACCTAAGGTGGGCTCTTAGGGTTCATTACATATGGTTTGGTTCTAAGGTAAGGGTACCTGAAGTAGCAGATTCCTCGATCTTCACCCATTATAGGCTAATATAGACCGAGTTCAGTTCAGGGGAATACATTTCCCTATGGCTACACGGAGATGAAAATCTCACGAATACATAGGTACGGATGTATCCCGAAAGTGATCCACTATCTTGCGCGGAGGTGAAAACCTCACGAAGGAGTAGCTTCTCACTCCCACTTAAAGGTGTGACCACAACGGTCATGCAATGCAATGCCGAAATTAAAGCAACATGCAATAAAAAGATCATAATTTTCAAATCGAACTTTCAAAATTCTGACAAAAGACAGAAAATAATCAATTTATGGCTTGACTTTCTAAATCAGTCCCCAGTGGAGTCGCCAAGCTGTCGTAACCATTTTTTGAAACGAAAAGGGGTTCGACTTTGGGTTTTAAAAATGAAAAAAATGGGAGTCGCCACCAATCCCTTTTTGTTGAGGTGTGATCGGGTCACCTCGTAAAACAGTTGTTTTTAATAAACAGTTTGATTTATCAAAACAACGATTTTGGTCTACGAAATCCAAAAAAAGAGTTCGAAAGTCGGTTACGCACGAGGAAGGGTTAGCACCCTCGATACGCCCAAAATTAGTACCAAAATGATTAATTAGTGTCTTAATGTCGGAAGTTTGAAAAGGTTTTAAAATACGGATCCTTTAAAAGGTATTAGGATATTTGAGATTTCTTTGTTCCGAGAGGGTACAAACATCACATCCAGCACGTTAGGACATGATGTTCTAAACCTTCGTAATCAAAGCTATCTCATGATTTTACGAAGTTTATCAAAAGGATGTTTAGTTATTTAGTCAAACGGAAAATCGCAATCCAGCACGTTGGGGCACTATTCCCCGAATTCCTAAATACAAAACATTGCCTTTATTTTAAAACCTTTAAATGGAGTGTAACAATTTTACGAAATGCATCGTATCGGATTAAATCAAAGAAAAGGATCGAGTCAAAACTTGAGATTTCTTTGTCCCGAAAAGATATAAACATCACATCCAGTTCGTTAGGACACAATGTTTTAATCTCTCGTAATCAAAGTCGTCCATGATTCGCGAAACTTCGTAAAGGGGATATTAAGTAATTTAGTTAAACGGAAAATCGCAACCCAGCACGTTAGGGCACTATTTTCCGAATTCCTAAATACGAAACATCACCTTTATTCTAAAACCTTAAAATGAAATATGATGATTTTCAAAATATATTTTATGTAGTAATAATATGAAATTAAGAAAGATAAACGTAGATATAAATATAGTAAATATAAGAGTACAAATAATAATAATATGATAATGATATAAAATAATGATAATACTATACCAATATGAATAATACATATATATAATATTAGTGGTAATAGAATAATAAAATTAGTGATGAAAATTAAATAATTAAATAATAACATATAAGATAATGGTAATAATATAAAAATGATAGTAAACGAATAATAGTAAAATATATATATATATATGTATATAATAGTAATAGTAAGAAAGAATGGCGATGATAAGATATTTAATAATAATAATAATAATAATAATAATAATAATAATAATAATAATAATAATAATAATATAATAGTAACGATCGATAAACAAAACGATAAAGGAAAGATATATATATTATACGAATAATAAATAATAATAATAATGGAATAATAATAGAAATAATAATAATAAATAATAATAATAACAATAGTATATATAATAATAAAGATAAAATAAAATATTAAATGATAGTAACAATAATAAAATTGCGAAATAGTTGAAAAAAATTTGAATTGCATAAAAGATGGAAGTTTGGGGTCAAATTGTAAATAAAGTAGTGATTCAGGGACTAAAACACGCAGCGTGAAAGTGGGGACCAAAGGGCAATTTTCCCATAATTTAAAACGCAGTCGTCTGAGGGAGGGATCAATCAAACCGCATGAAATTGTCGGCCAATATTGCAATAACTAAAGATTTGATTTTAAAACACAAAAATGCGGAAGGGCCATTAGCGCAATTTCGCCTTTTGTTTAAAAAACACGGATCCTATCTGGAGCGGGTCGGGTTCGGGTCAGACCAGGTGAAACGACGTCGTTTTGGGGTTAAAGGCCAGCCCCCCAAACGACGTCGTTTTGTGGGGCTATATAAAGCCCTAAAGCCCCCAAAAAAATCATTTCACCGCTTGTTTTTTTAAAAAATTTTCTTTCTTTTTCTCTGCAGGGGAAAGGCTGGAATTCGGCCGGTCGCCGCTAAGCGCCAATTGTTGTCATTAACCATCGTACACGGTGGTGAAAATCTGAAAAGGTATGTTTTTCCTCCCTTTTTTTATTTTACGTTTTACCAGTCTATGTATGTATATTTTTCGGCATATTTACATGAGCAAAAAGGATTTACAGTAGCGAAACAAAGTAAAAATTTAAAAGAAAAAAATCACCTTTTTAGTCACGGCTTCGATGTTTGCAGATCTACTTTTTTTGTGTTTTAATGTCTGTGTTTTTTGTTTTATTAATCGAAAAAAAAGAGAGACTTTTTACAATATTTGAATCGGCTTTTATAGCCTTTTACAACTTGTTTGCTGTCACTTTTTGTTTAATGCCTTGCAGGTGCTAGTGGCCAAGTGGAGGGGCGGTGGCCGGTGGCGTCAGACTGGCCTGGAGCAGTTGGTGGCAGTGGACCAGGGGTCAGCGGTCAGAAGCAGAAGACGAATGGCCCCAGTTATTCAATGTCATGGCAAGAGACTCCTTAGGGTTCCCAGAACCCTAATTTTAGACTTTGGGCCATTGGGCCGCCGGGTGTAATGGGCTGAGGGGTTTTAATTTTGGGTAGGTTTTGGTTTGTAAAATGGGCCGGGCAAATGGGCTCATGCAGATACCATAGAGAAAATTCGGCAAACACAGGAGATAAGATCTAGGGATTTCAGCTTTTAGGAAAAATCCCGAAAAGATGAACAAGAGAGGGATAATGTGATTTCGACTTTTAGAATACTTGAGTGAGGGGTTTCGGCTATGGGGAGAAAGAAAAACAAAGAAAGTGAAGAGGGAAATAGAAATTTCTTTTGAAAGAGAGAAGATGGGAGAAGGAAGGAAAACAAAACAAATGGGCATATGAGCCTTCAAATTTCGGCACACCCACCTAATAGCCAAAACCGACTGTCCCTCTTCCCTCCAACTCTTCAAAATTTCAGCTAGCACAAAACTTCTGAAGATAGCTCTTATCTTTCTTCTCTATCTCAATCTTACTCATCCAAAAGAGACCTACAACACACCACTACTTCCCCCCTTTTATCACTATAATATCCACTTAATTTAAAACATTAAAAGTCCCTAAAATATAGCCTTGCCGCCCCCTATTGCTCCCTTTAAGTGCCGAATTTGGCCCTATAACTTGGACTTCAAGCAACTGAAATTTAGGCCCTCCTCATGCACTAGTGTCGCCACTTATATCCCCTCCTTATAGTGCCACTTACCTTTGGGCCACAAGCCCAATTGACATTTAAAACACAGATAACTACCTTTACACCTTATAATGCCCAAACATAATATTTTAACTGAAGTCTCAGCCCATTCCTGAGCCCAATTAGTACCTCAATTCTCAATTTACATAATTAAGCATACAAGCACATTAAATGCATAGGCCCAGTAATTCGGGATGTTACAGTCCCACTCGCATCACGCGTTCCACCCACGCACAAGCCCCCACCAGTGCGCCTCTGTACAACCTCCAATGCAGCAGTATGGTATGACACCCTGCATTTGCGGCCATGTCTGTACCTGCAAGCGAATAGTAGAAGAGCAACAGAAAAATAGAGAATAGAAATATAAAAAAAGGGAGAGAAAATTTTGTATTTTTTCGGATCGATTATAAAAAGGACCGAAAGATCTCTGTAAATTTTTACACAAAAAATACGAGAAATAGAGAAAACCAAAAAAGGTGATTTTCTAGACCTTACTAATCTTCGCTCTTATTTGTTTCTTCGTCTTCTTTCAAATCTATCGACATTGATTTCAAAAATAATAATAGAAAGCACTTACCTCGGATCGATCCGTCATCTTTCTCGTCGAAATCGAGATTTAGAAGACGGATCTCGGGAAAGATTAGGTTTACGTCTGCTCCGTTTCAATTGGGGCTAGACAGTGACCATAATCAGAAAGTGAGTCGGACGAACGCGAATCAGGACTCAAGGTATCACTGCTCACCGGTTGCGATGGCGTGATAGTGGTAAGTTGAAAGGGCTGTATTTGCGGCGGAGAGAAAAGGCTGAGAAGAGGGCTAGGGTTTTGGGCATACTTCAAACGTTAGCATTTTATTTCTTCTTAAGGGAAGGGTTAATAAGTCATTAGGAGAACGACGACGTTTAGAGTCTTTGCCCATGGCTTTGAAACGATGTCGCATAAGGCCGCCCAATCCGACCCGGCCCGGATTCTTTTGGATCCGCTTGTTTTTGACCTTCGGGGATATTTGCCTATTTAATCCTCATTGTTTGTGATGCTATTGGATTAGACATGTTATTTATTTCATTATTTTTTTATTAATCTCTTTAATTTGCGCACTGTTTCGATTTAGTCCGTTCCATACGTTGTGTTTCTGTGACTGGGGTTATTTTCTAGTTTAGTCCTTAATCATTTGGGGCACATTTATATTGATCCCTGATCTTGTTTAAATGGTTTTATTTAGTCATAAATTAGCCTTGTGATTTCATTTCTTTTTCAATTAAGTATTTTTTTAATCTTTATTTAAAATCTTGTACTTTTATTATTCAAGTTATTTTAATAAAATTATTTTGGAACTTATTCTACCATGTTTTAATTTGTTATTTTCATTAGCTATATGTATTTAGTTTCTTTAAAATTACTTATGTATGTATATATATATATATCTATTTTAACATTTAATATATACAACTTATCACTTTAAAAGATCACATTTTATGGTATTTTAAATTATTTCGATATTTTTATTATTACGTATACATGTTTTATATACATTTAAATTTATATATTACGCTCTCTTTAAAAGTCATTTTGTTCACTATTGATTTAAGGTTTGATAATTATCGCCATTATGAGTTTTAATTCCACATTCTTTATTTTAAATCTATTTGCCAATATTCAAAAGTTTGTTTTATTTTAATTTCCCAATGTGTATTTTATAGAATTGCTTTCGAGTGTTAATATATCCTTTTATTCATGCTACTTGTTATTGTATTTCAAATTTCAACATATTCAAACCTTTTCTAAATATTTTATTACATCAAAATAAATGTTGAGCCAATTTAAAGATTGCATATTTGAAAAACGAGGCAATATTTGTGTGTTTAGAAGTACAAAAAATTACATCCTAACGTGCTGGGTGTCGATTTTTTGTTCAACTAAATACCCGAGTAACCTTTCTTACATGTTTTGAAAATCATAGATGATCTCGGTGTCAGAGTATAAAAGTGTTATATCCTAACGTGCTGGGTATGATACTTTTATCCCTTTGAAATGAGTTAATCTTGAGATTCAATTCCAATTCAATTAACTTTTTTTTTTCCACAGTTTTTGACCCTAAATATTTTCAAGTTTTCGACATTAGGACAACGTTAATCAATTTGGTACCAACTTTGGGCGTTGCAAGGGTGCTAACTCTTCCTTGCACGTAACACTTCAACCTGCTTTTCTCAAATTTCGCAGACCAAAACATTTTTATAGGTGATCTGATCACACCTAAACAAAAAGATCGGTGGCGACCCCATATTTCTTTTAAAGTCGATTCCCATTTTCCAAAACAAAAAAAAATGGTTTCGACATGATATTTATATCCCTTTGAAACAAGAAAATCTCAAATTTTCACTTAAAGTGCTCGAAGTGTTTTTAAAAGAAATCATATTTTTAAATACTTTTAAATTTCAAACATTTGGACATGATTTTATCAATTAGGTACCAATTTTGGTGTTATGAGGGTGCAAACCCTTCCTCATACGTAACCAACTCCCGAACCCATTTTTTTTTGTAGACCAAAATTAAGGTTTTGAAATAAAATGTTTTTAAGGTGATCCAATCACACCTAAGTAAAAAGGGATTGGTGGTGACTCCATTTTTGTTTTTAAAGTCGATCCCCATTTTTCTAAACCAGATTTTAAAAATGGTTTCGACAGCTTGGCGACTCCACTGGGGACTTAGAGAGTCAGGCTGTAAAATTGATAATTTCATGTCCTTTTGTTCAAATTTGAAAAATTTTGATTTTAAAAATATGATCCTTTTATTGCATATGGTTTTAAAGATATTGCTCTGCATTGCACTGCATGACCATCGTGGTTACACCCTTAAGTGGGAGCGAGTAGCTATACCTTCGTGAGGTTTTCACCTCCGCATGGGCTAGTGGATTACTTTTGGGATACATCTGTACCTATGTCTTCGTGAAGTTTTCACTTCCGCATGGCCATAGGGAAATGTATTCTCCTGAACTAAACTCGGTCTGTATGAGCCTATAATGGGTGAGGATCGAGGAATCTGCTGGTTCGGATACCTCAACTTTAGATCTAAATCGCATATAGTAAACCCTAAGAACCCACTTTAGATAGAGCAATCCTAATTTTAGTAATTACCCAGATAGGTGTGTTTATTTCACTTGCCTTATATTGCGATACTAACTCATGGTGTTTTATTTTTGTGCATGCCATTTCATCTTTCTAGAGGTGTCGATTCATGATCAGTTTCTAAGTTAGAAAGCTGGTTATGAAGAACGGGTTCCTTGATAACGTGGGAGACAATGCAGCTGTTCGCACTTGGTCAGAGCAAACACAATTAGAGAAAAGGGATAGCTTAATTAACGGGTATGTATCTGAACTTTGGGATTTTACTTGTGTTAATATCACACAAAATGAGTTTAGAGAGTTGAAGGATATATAGACTCAATGGGGCGATGGGGCAAAACAGCTATTTTATCAAGATTATGATGATCTGCCTTATTTGTTGCATATCAAGGTAGATAAGCATCTATTTGGAGTTATGACTCAATTTTAGAACTCTGCTTATAGTTGTTTCACTTTTAGGGAGATAGATTTAGTGCCCACATTGGAGGAATATACGACTTTGCTTCGCTGCTCAAGATTCCAAGCTGACAAGGTTTATTTTAGGGCTCCCAGTATTCTGACTTTTTTAAGAAAATTGATGGGTATCACAGGGATGGGTGAGCAGTGGGTTACAGCTATGATACAAAAAAAAGGTGAAGGTAAATGCATACCTTGGGAGAGTTTGAGGGACTTGACCCTGACACATCCAGATGAAAAGAAGAAGATTGACATCTTTGCTTTATGTATTTATGGGTTGGTGATCTTCCCCAAAGCACTATGACATATAGACGAAGCGGTTACAAATTTGTTTTATCGGCTTAACAAATGAGTCACTCCTGTACCTGCAATTTTAGCTGAGACATTCAGGTCTTTGAATGCTTGTCAAAAATCTGGTGAGGGTAGATTCATTGGATGTGTGCAGTTGCTATTAGTCTGGTTTCACTGCCATTTTTAGAAGATTGATAGAGTTTCTTACCGAATGCTCTCTGAAAGTTATTCACCTTTAAAAGAAGCCGCGACTACAAAAAGGAGAGACGATCTATTAGAGGAAAGGTGGATGGAAATTCTTCAAAACCTCCGTGAAGAAGATGTTGAGTAGAGAGCCCCTTGGTTGGTTCCTGGCATCGGTGCAGAAAGTTTAATTGGGTACCTTTGCCGGGAGTTTGGGGAGGTGTGGGGTATGCACCATTGCTCATAATAAGACAATACAAAGCAAGACAGTTTATACCGGTAATGCATAGCTTAACTCAAAGTGAATTTTCATATAAGAAGGAAAATTATAAGAAGAGGATTGGAGAAATTTCTGAGGCTTGGAAGCAGGCTCACCATATGAAGATATTGACTCAAGGACCGATGGCAACCCCGGAGTATAAAGAGTGGTTGAGAAAAAGGATCAACGATAATATCCCTAAGCCAAGTTCGGAGGGTGCCCGATCATTAAAGGAGTGTTTACAAGTCATCCCATCGGAGTTAGAGATTATAAAGCAGGACTTCGAAAGGCAAAGTTTAGAGTTTGAAAAGAAGATAGAGAAGCTGGAAGAAGAGAAAATGTATTTGAAGCTAGATATGGATACTCAAAAATCTGAAACCGAGAAAGCAGGAAAGGAAAAGAGAAAAATTGAAGAAGATCGAGATAGCTTAAAGATTGAATATAAGAAGATACGTCTATTTATGAAGAATGCTGGTTTAGGGAAGACTTTGGAGCAGTGGTGACAAGAGGTCCAAGAGGAAAAAGCTAAAGCTGACTATTGGGAGAAAAAGTTTCGAGAGATGTAGTTGCAAAATGAGGCCTCAGAGCAGAACTTGGTAGAAAGTTTAAATGAAAAGGGAGAATTACAAGCTAGAGTGGCTGAACTTGGACGGTCTCTTCATCACCATCGGAGTCGTAATTCCGTGATCGAGTTAAAGGCAAGCCTGAACAAGATTGAAGAAATGAATGGTAGAATTGAAGAGTTAGAATCAGCACTGCACAGTTGTGAACTTCGGATCGAGTGTCTTGAAACAAGAGAAGGGCATTTGAAGGAAGAACTCTATCATTTACATGTTCAAGTCAGAAACCCGGATTATCTCATGGGGGAAGCCATAGTTCAGATTCGAGAGGTAGCTGATCACCTATAGACTTTGGCAGTGCAGGCCGACATATTGAGCATGGAGTATGAGCTACAGTCCAATCATAATCAAGAGCTAGTTTCGTTATTAGGGAAAATTAAGACTTTAGGACGTAGGGCGAAAGCTTATTTGTAATCCATCTTATGTAAAAGAATTTGTTTTCTAATAAAGTTTTCTACAATGAAGTTGGTCAGAATCGATGCCTCTTTTGCATTCATGCATTTGCATTACATAACATCATATGAATTCAAATCTTTAGGAAGAGTCTAATTAGTTTAAATTATCCGAGAGAGAGAGAGAGAGAGAGAGAAAATATGAAAGCTGAACACCCTTACGGTACACGAGCAAAGTCAAGGAAAATAGACCAAAGGAAGGAACAATTCCAGAGAGAAATACAAGACCAGATACAAGAGCAAATGGCAAAACTCCAGCAAGAGATGAGGGATCAGATGTTGGAGGCACAAAGGAATATGATGGCTCAAATGACTCAGATGATGAACGGAATGTTGGAAAAAGGAAAGGGCACCATGGCCATTACTGGAGAAGAGAGTGAAGGAAACCCTCCAGGTTTTACCCTACCACATGTACCAGCACAGCCTGAAGGGTATTGTAACACCCCAAACCCGGCCCACAAGTCCTGACCGGATTTGGTATGTCACAGCGGAAAATGTTTGAAAACCTTTTTCACTTTAGAGTAAAACTTGAAAATTTTGTTAACTTTTTGAAAACTATGTCCATTAAAATTATTGGATGGTATAAGCTCATTGAAAATTTTCGAATTAAGAAAAAAAACATTATTATAAGTTGTTATAATATAAATCATTTGTGAAAATATTTCTAAGTATAATATAATCTTCAACAATCATAAATAGAATACTTTAAATAAAAGTGGCCCCTTATTAAATCGAATAAATTCCCAAAATACGGATAATATAAAAAAACCATTAATAATCAACTAAAACTAGTAAAACATCTACTGCATGAAAATCTGCTTCTGCATGGCCACCTTTGTATCCACTCCAACCCGGTCCATTAATCACGAATCACCTGCGATGTTTAAAAAGTTGAGTGAGTCACACAGACTCATTGTGTAATTAACCACTAAATTCTACCCACATGCTAACCACATAATAATCCCATGCATCAGATATAATATATCATGTTTAGATCATATCACATTCTGGGCTTGGCCCATACTCATAACATTTATCAAGTAACCAGGTAATTAGTCACATACCCTCCACATTCTGGGCTTAGCCCATTTCTTATTCAAGTTCACGATCACATGTATTCACATACCACAATTATGCAATAATGAATCCTGACCCAAGCCTAAGGTCCATCCTCTACACACCCCTTATCCACTTACCACACATGTTAGGATTATTAAATCGCCTCTCCTTTTACTCCACAAAGGCATTCAAGCCATCCACGCTCAATTAAGCACAAAATCCACAACGCGACCTCGGTCCACGCCAATCCACGATGTAGCCGTAGCTAACACCAAAACCACGATGGGACACGTAGTCACTCATCGATCCACGATATGGCACATAGCTGATATCAATCACGATGAGGCACATAGCTACTCATCAAACCACGTACTCGAAGTACACCCGTACCTTCTTTCATAACCCACCCATGCACATGCAACATAAAATAGTGCCATGATGATGCATGCACATGTTATTCATAACCATAAGCATACTCACATACAAGCCAATGATCATATTTCAACAGCTTTAATACTAACCTGGTCATCGTCATACCCTTGAAGGGTATCAATATCACACTTATCACTGCACTTGTTAGTAAACACATTACATGCAAATATGAATCCCGAAAATAGTAGGCTAGCTACACACCTTATAACCTGAAGCTCTAGACCCTCGATCCCGACACTATCGCTAAGCGAGACTACGGCTATTTGCCTAATCTGCTTTCGACACCGCCCACACCGGTGGCCAATCTCGAATCAACCGAGACTCTTTTCTTAAACTTCGGAATAGAGACTTTCTCTTGTCCTCCTTGGCTGGTATTTGCCTCCATCAACACACTTAATCAGATAAACTGGTTAAACTCCAAATTACAAGTCTAAACACCAACTAATTTAAATATTACTTACCAAAATATCTTGAATCCCGGAGAGTCGATCTATAACCCTAGATATCCTTGCTCCTACATCGGCCAATCATTAAGATTAGCAACATAGGCCATTCGGCCACACCAAGTGAATCTCAAAAGGATTAACACATAACTCCTACCTCAAAGCCGATTTGATTTCCAATCAAATCTCAAAACTACGAAATGGTCCCTTTTTGAAATTGGCCACACCCTAAAACGCATAAATGATTAGCCTTAATAGCCTTCGGCTTAACGAATACTAAAAGAATAAACTATTAGAATAATTCCTTACCACCACTTACCAACCGATTACTCATGGTTGGAGACTTCGCTTGGCTATTTCCACAATCCCGGAGCCCTACAACAAATCGATTTCAAAAGGGTAAATAATACCTTTGCTATCAAATGCCAAAATCGGCTCTTATAGTTGACAGAGAAAAGAGAGAGGGAGAAGTAGGCATTCGGCTAACCACTTACCTTCTCCAAACGATTGGGAAAAAACCCAAAGAGATCCACACCACTCCTAATATTCGGCCAAAGTAAAAACTTAATAGAAGAGGAGAAGTTTCGGCAACAAAAAGGAGATTCGGCTAGAGTTTTGAAGGTAGAAACAAAAGAAATATGGTTCAAGGGAAAATCAGCAATGGTAGATTAGAAGTGAGAGGGACAAATTCGGCTTACAAGGTGATGGAAGAAAACAAAAGAGATGGGAGGGTGAATGTTGATTTAGGCCACCAATTGAAATGACATAAAGAAGAGGGGATGTTTAGAAGGGTAAAGTTTCGGCTACCAATGCAAATGAAGAGAGAACAAGGCAAATTTTGGCAAGATATAGATTGCTTGGGGGGAGTTTTCGGTTTCAAGAAGGAAGAAGAGAAGATGGTCACCTGAAGATTCGGCTAGCTACTAAAGCACCAAGAATGAATTTCGGCTTGACTCAAAGTGACCAAAAATGTTCTCTAGGCTCCCAAAGAAATTCGACAAAGAGAACTAAATGGAAAAAGATAACCAAAAGGTGAGCACCCCCTATAAACACTTCTAAATTTTGGCACACACCTACACTTGCCTCAACAAAATCGAAAGTAGCCACCAAGAGAGTCCCTTGGCCGGCCACTACCCTTCTCTTCTCAATCCATTTTTCTGCTCCTAGATTTCCTCTTCTCAATCCATTCAAAATAAAATAATAATTATCCTACATTAATCTAAATAACTAAATAGATAAATAAATCAAAACATTATCCTCATCTAATTAAAAGTCTTATAGCCATTCAACACCTTCAAATCACGCCAAAAGAATAAAATTTAAAATCCAAGCGTAACTCCTTGGTTCAAACTCGAACCTCACCGCTTTGCACACCTCTCCTCCAACGCCCAGGGCCACTCGGCCACATTGAATTTCATGACATACAGCCCCCATCATTTAATTATAAAACCTTCCTATCTAAGCCCACCTTCACATGTAAAAATACAACACGCAAAATCTTTGTTCCACCACTCGAACCAAAGGCCCATCTTCATCTCTAACTCCTAAGTGGTGCATGGAGACCACTTTGCCAAAGTGTCTTGCTTGTGTCATAGACTACTTGCCTCCTTTTAAGGCCTCCTTTCTTGTAACGCCAAAACCCAAAAATAAAGCCACCTTGTTGCCTCCTTGATTCAACATGAGACCCTAGGCGTCACCTTCCCAAAGCCCCAAGTAAGCGCCTCCATGCCACTCCACCAAAGACATTCTTGTGTCAAAGCCTTCCCAAATATTCTCTTAAACCCTAAAAGCCAAGCTCCCCCCTTTTAACCACCAAAACTAAAAATTTTCTAAGCCATCCCTTACCTTCTAGGGTTCTCCAAACCCCTTAAATTCATCCAACATGACCATAAGCCTGCTAAACACTCGGGTTATGCTCCATCCACATAACCCCTAAACCAGGATGTTACAATTCTACCCCCTTAAAAATAATTTCGTCCCCGAAATTACTATTATAACTCGCTACTCTATGTCTCTGCTGCGCACTCTGATCTTAACAAATCTATCCTGCCTTCTAAACACAGTTTTAAGGTTCATATCCAAAGTTCTTATACTTTGCTAGCCACACAAGCATGAGCTAACTTCACATCAACAAGACAATAAATGGTGCCCCAAAATAAAGAACGTACCTGATATCAAGTCCTTGGCTGACTCGCATCCGATCTTCTAGCACCTCTGCCGGTACCATTTCCTCCATGGCTCGAACCTCGACTTCTCATTGTCCGAGGATAATTCTTAACCAAATGGGCCTTCGACCCACACCGAAAACATTTCTTACTATTTCCCCAACACTCTCCTGAATGAGTTCTCCCACACTTAACACATGGATGATTCCGCTCAGCTGGTATAAGTGCACGTACAGAATTCTCGGTCCTTGGTCTTTTCTGGACATTACCAAACGATACTGATGGTCCAGAACTTCTCTTATTCTCATTCCTAATCTTCTCTCGGTTCTCTCTTATAGTCTTCTTAACCTCTTCAGCGATCCGAGCTTTCTCCACCAGAATAGCGAAGTCCCTTTCTCTCTGCGGAGCGATTAACTCCCGCAACTCATCTCGTAGCCCATCTTCAAATCAAACACTCCTTTCGTAATCAGTAGCCACGATTCCTTTAGGCGCATCGACTTAGTCGCATAAACTCGACTTCATATTCCGCTACCGACTTATTCCTTGCACTAGATTTAGAAATGCTTTCCTTTGCGAGTCCAAATAAGCGGCTCCTACGCATTTCCTTCAAACTTGACCTTAAAGTAATCCCAATCCAATCGATCCGTTTGGTACACCTTGTTTGACGGTGAGCCACCAACGATAAGCTTCGCTGAAGCAACGAAACAAACACCTTCACTTTTCTTCATTGGTACAGTCCAAATCGTCCATGATTCTTTCAACTGCTTCTAGCCAATACTCCGCTACGTTCGGAGCTACTCCTGACACTCCTCTAAAGATCTCGGCTCCGTTCGATCTAAGCCTTTTCGGTACTGACTTCCGAGTTCTATTTCCCCTACTAGCTCCTGCTACTCGTTCTAGCACTCGTAACATGGCCCGCGATACTGTGTCATCTTCACCTATTTGATCTTGCTCCTCCGCGCCCACTGCTGGTGGCGGCACTTCACTTTCTGACCCATGGCCAGACCCTACCGGTTCTGATGCTGCCATTCTACCTCTACCGCGTCCCCTAGAACTCATCTCTATCGTCGCGATTTAATCTGATTTAAGAAATTTTATGCATTAGAGATTTGTTCCACTATTTAACCGCGAACAATTTTATGAAAGGAGATTCTAGAAGTGGTTCTTTCGATTACACCATGGTTTCAGTTCAAATTCGCTATTCTAATTCAGAGAATCACATTCACCTTCATCAATAAAGCCACCCTCATTTCACAATGAAGCTACATTCCTTCCTCAGTAGAGACACATTCAGTGGTATCTATCACACACATCATTGTTCAGACATTTCTGCCTGTTTCTACCCCAGGGTTATTTCGGTAATAAATCAAAGCGATTCTGAAAACTTTAATAAGTCAAGATCTTTTTTAGAACAATCCCAAAACTGAAGAGTATTTTTTTTATTATTTTTTTTGAAAATTTCGCAAATTGAAGGTATAACAGGATTTTGAAAACCAGGGGTATTTTGGTAATTTTGTCAAGGTGGTAATTTTGTAAATTTCAAAGTCGTGGTATTATTTTGAAATACAAAAATTGGATACTTTTGCAAAGTAAGGGGGATTTTATTAGAATTGGGGTTAAACCAGAAATTTTTGAAAGTCAGGGGCATTTTGGATATTTTTAACACAGGGGCATTTTGTAATTTTGCAAGTAGGGGTATTTCAGTAATTTTGTAAATCGAGAAAATGTCTTTCAAAATCAAATTTAGGGTTTACAAACCGAAGGGGTAAATTTGAAATTTTAAAACTAAGGGTTTTTAAAACAGTAAAGCTAGTCCCTTTCGGGTTTTAATAATTGGTTTAGCCTATGAACAAGTCCTCTTGGTTAAGGTGAACCGTAGCTACACACCAGGTAGGATTCCGATGAAGAGGAGGTGAGTCACGAGGACTGCTTAAATACCAGGCTCTTCCGGATCAACTCCTAGACATGCGCACAATGGTTGCCACACCTTAACTCGGCGACTTGCTTCACAGGTTTGTTTAAGAGTTCTTAAGTCTTATGCATATGTTTGAGTAAACTGATCCTAAGGTCCAATAATCATAATATTCTAATCTACGAGCCCAAACTAAGCCCATAATAATTCACATAACAAATCAAGTCTGAAGTACTTACACGTGGACTTCGGCCTGAGGTACAGTGCCATGCCGAATAACTCGAAAACTTTTATAAAAGCCCACGTTTGAAAAGCCCATTTTAAAATGTTTTTGGGCCCAATACCTCAAAGTCGAGTTTTGAATCGGGCTCGATACCAATTTGAAACACCCCAAACCCAATTTCACCAAATCCCGATGGATTTGGTATGTCACAATGAAAATGTTTGAAAACCTTTTCACTTTAGAGTAAAACTTGAAAATTTTGTTAACTTTTGAAAACTATGTCCATTAAAATTATTGATGGTATAAGCTCATTGAAAATTTCGAATTAAGAAAAAAACATTATTATAAGTTGTTATAATATAAATCATTTGTGAAAATATTTCTAAGTATAATATAATCTTCAACAATCATAAATAGAATACTTTAAATAAAAGTGGCCCTTATTAAATCGAATAAATTCCCAAAATACGGATAATATAAAAAACCATTAATAATCAACTAAAACTAGTAAAACATCTATGCATGAAAATCATACGCATGGCCACCTTTGTATCCACTCCAACCCGGTCCATTAATCACGAATCACTGCGATGTTTAAAAGTTGAGTGAGTCACACAGACTCGTGTGTAATTAACCACCTAATTCCACCCACATGCTAACCACATAATAATCCCATGCATCGATATAATATATCATGTTCAGATCATATCACATTCGGGCTTGGCCCATACTCATAACATTTATCAAGTAACCGGTAATTAGTCACATACCTCTACATTCGGGCTTAGCCCATTTCTTATTCAAGTTCACGATCACATGTATTCACATACCACAATTATGCAATAATGAATCTCGACCCAAGCCTAAGGTCCATCCTCTACACACCCCTTATCCGACCTACCACATGCGGGGATTATTAAATCGCCTCTCCTTTTACTCCACAAAGGCATTCAAGCCATCCACGTGCAATTAAGCATAAAATCCACAACGCGACCTCAGTCAGTGCCAATCCACGATGTAGTCGTAGCTAACACCAAAAACACGATGGGACACGTAGTCACTCATCGATCCACGATATGGCACATAGCTGATATCAATCACGATGAGGCACATAGCTACTCATCAAACCACGCATCAAGTACACCTGCATCTTCTTTCATAACCCACCCATGTACATGCAACATAAAATAGTGCCATGATGATGCATGCACATGTTATTCATAACCATAAGCATACTCAAATACAAGCCAATGATCATATTTCAACAGCTTTAATACTAACTTGGTCATCGTCATACCCTTGAAGGGTATCAATATCACACTTATCACTGCACTTGTTAGTAAACACATTACACATGCAAATATGAATCCCGGAAACAGTAGGCTAGCTACACACCTTATAACCTGAGGCTCTAGACCCTCGATCCCGACACTATCGCTAAGCGAGACTACGGCTATTTTCCTAATCTGCTGCTCAGACACTGGCCCACACCCCGGTGGCCAATCTGGAACCACTAAGACAGCTCTTTTCTTAAACTTCAGAATAGAGACTTTCTCTTGTCCTCCTTGGCTGGTATTTGCCTCCATCAACACACTTAATCAGATAAACTGGTTAAACTCCAAATTACAAGTCTAAACACCAACTAATTTAAATATTACTTACCAAAATATCTTGAATCCAGGAGAGTCGATCTATGACCCTAGATATCCTTGCTCTACATCGCCAATCATTAAGATTAGCAACATAGGCCATTCGGCCACACCAAGTGAATCTCAAAAGGATTAACACATAACTCCTACCTCAAAGCCGATTTGATTTCCAATCAAATCTCAAAACTACGAAATGGTCCCTTTTTGAAATCGGCCACACCCTAAAACGCATAAATGATTAGCCTTAATAGCCTTCGGCTTAACGAATACTAAAAGAATAAACTATTAGAATAATTCCTTACCACCACTTACCAACCGATTACTCACGGTTGGAGACTTCGCTTGGCTATTTCCACAATCCCGGAGCCCTACAACAAATCGGTTTCAAAAGGGTAAATAATACCTTTGCTATCAAATGCCGAAATCGGCTCTTATAGTTGACAGAGAAAAGAGAGAGGGAGAAGTAGGCATTCGGCTAACCACTTACCTTTTCCAAACGATTGGGAAAAAACCCAAAGTGATCCACACCACTCCTAATATTCGGCCAAAGTAAAAACTTAATAGAAGAGGAGAAGTTTAAGCAACAAAAGGGAGATTCGGCTAGAGTTTTGAAGGTAGAAACAAAAGAAATATGGTTCAAGGGAAAATCGACAATGGTAGATTAGAAGTGAGAGGGACAAATTCGGCTTACAAGGTGATGGACGAAAACAAAAGAGATGAGAGGGTGAATGTTGATATAGGCCACCAATTAAAATGACATAAAGAAGAGGGGATGTTTAGAAGGGTAAAGTTTCGGCTACCAATGCAAATGAAGAGAGAACAAGGCTAATTTTGGCAAGATATAGATTGCTTGGGGAGTTTTCGGTTTCAAGAAGGAAGAAGAGAAGATGGTCACCAAGATTGACTAGCTACTAAAGCACCAAGAATGAATTTCGGCTTGACTCAAAGTGACCGAAAATGTTCTCTAGGCTCCCAAAGAAATTTGGCAAAGAGAACTAAATGGAAAAAGATAACCAAAAGGTGAGCACCCCCTATAAACACTTCTAAATTTCGGCACACACCTACACTTGCCTCAACAAAAGCGAAAGTAGCCACCAAGAGAGTCCCTTGGCCGGCCACTACCCTTCTCTTCTCAATCCCTTTTTCTCCTCTTAGATTTCCTCTTCTCAATCCATTCAAAATAAAATAATAATTATCCTACATTAATCTAAATAACTAAATAGATAAATAAATCAAAACATTATCCTCATCTAATTAAAAGTCTTATAGCTGTCCAACACCTTCAAATCACGCCAAAAGAATAAAAATTAAACTCAAGCGTAACTCCCTTGGTTCAACTCGAACCTCACTGCTGCACACCTCTCCTCCAACGCCCCAGGCCACTCGGCCACATTGAATTTCATGACATACAACCCCCATCATTTAATTATAAAACCTTCCTATCTAAGCCCTCCTTCGCCTGTAAAAATACAACACATAAAATCTTTGTTCCAACCCACTCGAACCAGTGCCCATCTTTATCTCTAACTCCTAAGTGGTGCATGGAGACCACTTTACCAAAGTGTCTTGTGTCATAGACTCGCCTGACTCCTTTTAAGGCCTCCTTCCTTGTAACGCCAAAACCCAAAAATAAAGCCACCTTCTTGCCTCCTTGATTCAACATGAGACCCTAAGGCGTCACCTTCCCAAAGCCCCAAGTAGCGCCTCCATGCCACTCCACCAAAGACATTCTTGTGTCAAAGCCTTCCCAAATATTTTCTTAAACCCTAAAAGCCAAGCTCCCCCTTTTAACCACCAAAACTAAAAATTTTCTAAGCCATCCCTTACCTTCTAGGGTTCTCCAAACCCCTTAAAATTCATCCAACATGACCATAAGCCTGCTAAACACTCGAGTTATGCTCCATCCGCATAACCCCTAAACCAGGATGTTACAGGTATCCCCAGAGGCCATCTGTTACAATTAGGCCTCAACAAGGACCGGCGGATACTAGACCACCCATGAACTTTCAAGTCGGCCCTGGATCTAACCTAGGGGATAACCCCGCTAATCCTGTCGTTCCTAACTTAGACATAGTAGAGGGAGAAGGGTTCAGAATTGAGTCTGCAAAATAATTGGAGGATCGTTGTAGGTGGTTAGAGGAAAAATTTAAAGCTTTGGAGAATATTGATCATCATCACGGTATTGACGCAAAGGACTTAAGTCTAGTCCCAGATTTGGTGCTTCCTCACAAGTTCAAGATGCTGGAATTTGATAAGTACAATGGAACTACTTGCCCTGAAGACCATATTACGATGTTCTGTAGACGTTTGACATGCTATATGAATAATGATCAACTTCTGATTCATTGTTTCGTGATAGTTTAACGAGAGCGACCTCAGGTGGTACAACCAACTCAGTCGCGCTAACATTAATTCTTGGAGGGACTTGGCCCAAGCCTTCATGAGGCAGTACAATCATGTCACGGATATGACGCCTGATCGGATCATGTTGCAAAACATGGAAAAGAAATCAAACGAGAGTTTCAGACAATACGCGCAGAGATGGGGGGAAATGGCTATGCAAGTTCAACCACCTCTCCTGGAAAAGAAAACCACTATGTTGTTCATCAACACTCTAAAGGCGCCATTTATCACCCATATAATAGGAAACGCCACTAAGAGCTTCACAGATATAGTTATGGCAGGAGAAATGATTGAAAATGCCATAAGGGGTGGTAGGATCGAAGCGGGAGAAACCACGATGAGACATGCTCTTAGGAAAAAAGAGAGTGAGGTAAACAATGCGAGTATGTACAACAAAGGGTACTCAAAAGCAGTTACTATTAATCAGTCGAAAGTAGTTACTGTTGGACAACAAGGGTCGACAAGACAAGAATCAGTTCCCAAATAAAATACTGATAAAATCCAATTTACGCCAATCCCAATGACATATAAGGAGCTGTATCATACTTTATTAGAGTAACGAATGGTGTCCCCTTTTTATCTGCAGCCATTACAACCGCCGTATCCTAAATGGTATGACTCAAATGCTCAATATAATTACCATGCAGGAAAAATAGGGCATTCAATAGAAATTGTAATGCCTTTAAAAGGGTAGTTGAGAAGCTTCTTAAGCTGGGAGTTATTGAGTTGGATGATACATCTAGCGTGGAGAACCCATTGCCCAATCATGGGGATAAGAGAGTAAATGCGATTGGTGAAAATCTAATAAGAAGGACCAAGAGGGATATCTCGGAAGTAAAGTCCCTGTTAAGAATAATTTGGAGGGAAATAGAGAGAAAGGGGCTAATAAAATCAAGTCTCGAGGGATGAAATGAAGAACCAAGAAATTACTGTGAGTTCCATGAAGCTGATGGACATGAAATCCAAGAATGTGCTAGGTTTCGGGCGTTGGTACAAAGCCTTATGGACAATAAGGAGCTAGAATTTTATGAAGAAGGCTCAGAGGGAGGACATATATACACAACTGAGGGAGAACTGACAAGTCAAAAAGTCAATTATCCGAAAATCATTATCTCCCGACCGAGGAGCGCAGAAGGAGGAGCACAAATCGCGCCTAAAGTTGTAATTCATAAACCTATATCCTTTGTCTATAAGGACAGCAAGATGGTACCATGAACTTATAATTGCAACATAGTGACACCGGAAGTAAAAATCTCAGCTAATACTTCCAAAGAGATCTAAAGAGAGGGATCTTATACACGAAGTGGGAGACGCAACGACTTGATAAACGTCAAAACAGAACCAGCAAAGTCAAAGGATATATTAATTGAATCAGAAGAAGGATTTCATAACCTTATCAATGTACCTGTGAAGGAGGAAGAGGCTAAAGAATTTTTGAAATTCTTGAAGCACAGTGAATACAGTGTGGTGGAGCAGTTACGCAAACAACCGGCTCCTATTTCGGTGCTAACTTTACTTTTAAGTTTTGAAGCTCATCGAGAAGCTTTGATGAAGGTTCTGAATGAAACTTATGTTACTAAAGATATATCGGTCAACAAGCTGGATCGATTAGTTGGTAACATAAGTGCTGGCAATTTTATTTCCTTCAGTGATGATGAGATCCCACCTGGGGGTATAGGGTCGACTAAGGCCCTACACATAACCACTCGTTGCAAAGGATATACTTTACCGAGTGTGTTAATTGATAATGGATCAGCCTTGAATGTTCTACCATTGTTGACACTGAAGAGGTTGCCAATAGATAGTTCTCACATGAAGATGTGCCAAAACATAGTGAGAGCGTTTGACGGTACTGAGAGAAAGGTGATGGGGAGAATTGACATACCTTTGCAGATTGACCCAAACACATATGAGGTGGATTTTCTGGTGATGGATATAAAGCCATCATACAATTATTTTCTAGGAAGGCCCTAGATTCATTCAGCAGGAGCAGTGCCCTCATCTCTTCATCAAAAACTAAAATTAGTGACGGATGGTCGACTGGTCACTATAAATGCAGAAGAGGACATTATAACGACTGTTACCAATGATAAGCCCTATGTAGAGACAAATGAGGAGGCCATCGAATGTTCTTTCCGCTCTTTAGAGTTTGTCAATGCAACATTCATCTCAAAAGGGAGTAAAGTCCCTATGCCTAAGATGTCCAAGACCACGAGGATGAGTCTACAAATGATGGTGGGGAAAGGAGCCTTACCAGGGAAAGGATTGGGTAGATACCTCTAAGGAGAGATTCAAGTACCAATGTTGAAGGAGAAGAGGGATTGTTTTGGCTTGGATTTCAAGCCAGATGTTAGACAAAGAAGGAAGAACATAGAGAAGAAGCAGGAGAGGAGAAGGGTACGCTTGAATGGAGAAGATGTCCAGTGGGAACCGATGATATTCCCCCACATATCTCAGACCTTTGTATCGGGAGGGATAATTCACCCTGAGAGAGGGTTATTGGAAAATCCTCACATCAATGTCGTACATGAGGAAGGAGTGGAACAAAGAAACTTGATGGGCATTCTCCCTTATGAACCTAAAAGCGTTCTAGACAATTGGACTGCAGAGGAACTTCCTGTAGTTTTAGAAATAATACAGAGTAATATTCAGAACCCTCTTGTTGTTTTTTAGCCTAGGAATAATAAGTTTTCTTTTGTGAAATAGGCTTATGTTTAGAAATTATTATTTCAATAAAATACATTTTGAATAATTAACTTGAGTAAATATTCTTTCATTCTTTTAACATTCTAATTTCTTCCCAAATTGTATATGCTTTCATTCATATCATGTGAATATTTGTCCTAAAATTCATTTGTTATGTGTATATTCTTTTGTACCCATCACAGGTCCCTAGATATCAATGACATGAGAAACTATATTACGGATCCAGAAGTCTATTTTGAGCAGGACATGTGTTTAGAGAAATCTCGGGATTTTGAAGATGACCGAGATTGCGATTCATCTCCAGATTTGTTGAGAATGGTAAAATAAGAGGAGAAACAGATCTTGCCCCATGAAGAGGAAATAGAGAATATAACCTTGGAAGAAGGAAAGGTTGTGAAAATTGGGACGCGCATAGCCAAAGAGACGAGACTAGATCTTATTAACTTATTGTGAGAGTTCAAAGATGTATTTGCATGGTCATACTAAGATATGTCTAGGTTAAGTACTGATATTGTAGTACATCGCCTTCCCATCAGAGAAGAATATAAGCTAGTTCAAAAAAAGCTACAAAAGATAAGGCCTGATATAGTATTGAAAATAAAAGAAGAGGTCCAAAAATGGTTTGATGCTGGTTTTCTACAAGTGGTCAAATACTCAGAATGGGTTGCCAACATCGTTCCTGTCCCCAAGAAGGATGGAAAAGTTCGGATGTGTGTAGATTACATGAATTTAAATAAAGCTAGCCCAAAGGATGATTTTCCTTTGCCGCACATTGATATGTTGGTGGATAATACAGCATGATTCTCTTTGTTTTCCTTCATGGATGGCTTTTCAGGATACAATCAGATCAAGATGCACATTGAGGATATAAAGAAAACTACCTTCATAACACTGTGGGGTACCTTTTGTTATAAGGTAATGCCATTTGGGTTAGAGAACGCTGGGGAAATATATCAAAGGGCTATGGTAACCTTGTTCCATAACATGATGCACAAGGAGATTGATGTGTATGTTGATGACATGATCGCCAAGTCTCGAACAGAAAAGAAACACACCGAGGTTTTGAAAAAGTTGTTTCTAAGGTTGAGAAAAATTCAATTAAAACTTAATCCAGAAAAGTGTACTTTCGGAGCTCGGTCAGGGAAGTTACTGGGTTTTGTGGTCAGCAAGAAAGAAATTGAAGTTGACTCGAACAAAGTTAAAGCTATACAAGAATTGTCCCCACCACGCACTCAGAAAGAAGTCTGAGGTTTTCTTGGAAGGCTGAATTACATTACTCGGTTTATTTCACAATTAACTAAAAAATGTGATCCCATATTTTGTCTTCTCAAGAAACACAATCCAGGTGTTTGGGACGGTGAATGTCAGAGAGATTTTGACAAAGTCAAAATGTATCTGTCAACTGCACCAGTATTATCTCCGCCTAATCCAGATAAACCATTGATACTATATTTGTTAGTATTCAGTAAATCCATGGGATGTGTGCTAGGACAACACGATAAGACGGGAAGAAAAGAAAAGGCGATATACTATTTTAGCAAAAAGTTCACTGATTGCGAAATGAGGTATTCGTCAATCGAGAAATTGTGTTGCGCTCTAATTTGGACAACTCAGAGATTAAGACAGTATATGCTATATCATACAACTTGGTTGATTTCTAAGCTTGATCCGTTAAAATACATGATGGAGTCCACTGCTTTGAATGGAAGAATGGCTAGGTGGCAGATTTTGTTATCTGAATTTGATATCGTCTATGTGAACCAAAAGGCTATAAAAGAGAGCGCGGTAGCAGAATTCTTGGCTAGTAGAGCTTTGGAGGATTATGAACCCTTGAACTTTGATTTCCCAAATGAGGAACTGATGTATGTGGCAAATATTAAAGATTGTCCATGAAAACTGAATTTTGATAGAGCATCGAGTGCTATGGGAAATGGAATTAGGGCAGTCTTGGTATCCCTTAATGGTGATTATTATCCATTCACATGCAGATTGGATTTTGACTGCACAAATAACATGGCAGAATACGAAGCATGCATCATAGGACTTCGAGTGGCTTTAGAACACAAGATCAGAGTGCTAGAGGTATATGGGGATTCAGCTCTAGTAATCTACCAACTTAAAGGAGAATGGGAGACAAGAGATCCCAAACTAATTGATTACCGAAAAGTAGTTCTGGGATTGATTGAGGAGTTCGACGACATTACCTTCAATTATCTTCCACGCGATAAAAATCTGATGGCAGATGCTCTAGCAACTCTGGCTTCTATGACAAAGTAAATAGACCAGAAGATATGAAACCTATTCAAATGAGCATCTTCGAGGTTCCAACTCATTGTTATGACATAGAAGAAGAAGAAAAATACGACCACCCTTGGTATCAGGATATATTGCGATATATAAAAAATCGTGAGTACCCAGATAATGCCACTGAAAATAAGAAAAGGACTTTAAGAAGAACAGCCTTTGACTATGTCTTGGATGGGGATATCTTATACAAAAAGAGAAAAGATTAAGTGCTATTGAGATGCGTTGATGCTGTTGAAGCTAAGCAAATCCTTAAAGAAGTTCACGAGGTCGTTTGTGGAACACATGCAAATGGATTCACAATGGCCAGACAGATAATGAGATTTGGATATTACTGGTCTACCATGGAAGGCAATTGTATCAGTTATGCTAGGAGATGTCACAAGTGCTAGATTTACGGAGACAAGATTCATGTGCCTCTGTCACCCTTGCACGTTATGACTTCTCCATGGCCCTTCTCTATGTGGGGCATGAATGTTATTGGACCAATTTCGCCGAAAGCATCAAATGGACATCGATTCATCTTTGTAGTAATTGACTACTTCACGAAATGGGTAGAAGCTGCTTCATATGCTAACGTTACAAAATCGGCAGTTAGTCGATTCTTGAAGAAGGAGATTATTTATCGATATGGAATGCCTGAGAGGATCATATCGGATAACGACCGAACTTGAACAATAGTTCGATGGCGAAATTCTGACCAATTTGGAATCAAACACCATAACTCTTCCCCATACCGTACGAAAATAAATGGGGCGGTGGGCGGCTAACAAAATATTAAGAAGATAGTAGGAAAATAATCGAGAATTACAAGGATTGGCATGAGAAATTACCGTTTGCACTCTATGCTTATCGGACGTCTGTCAGAACCTCTAATAGGGAAACACCTTATTCATTGGTTTATGGGATGGAGGCAATCCTACCCATTGAAGTGGAAATCCCTTCTCTTCACCTGCTGTCAGAAATAAAGTTGGAAGAAGCCGAATGGATTCGGGCTCGGTATGATCAATTGAACCTAATTGAAGAAAAGAGACTAAGGGCTATTCGTCATGGTCAGATGTACTAGAAACGAATGATGCGAGCCTATGATAAGAAAGTTCACCCAAGAGAGTTTCATGAGGGGGACCTTGTGTTGAAATAGATCCTTCCAATACAAAAAGATTTCAGAGGAAAATAGATGTCGAATTGGGAAGGACCATATGTGGTGAAGAAGGCTTTCTCTGGAGGAGCTCTGATTTTGACCGAGATGGATGGAAAAAGCTTACCTAATCCTGTGAATTCTGACTCAGTAAAGAAATATTTTGCTTGAAAAGAAGAAGGGGCCAAAGTGAAAACCCGCAAAGGGCGCTTTGAGTTTCTTAAAAAAGAAAAAGAAAAAGGAGAGGCCAAGGCGAAAACCCGCAAAAGGCGTCTTGAGACCAAAGAGGCTTTGAGTTGAAAACCGAAAAAGGCTGCTCAAAGGGACACGCAGTCATCTCGCTACACTTAAAATGACAATGAAGGGAAGAATATCGCATATTGGGGCATCAACAAAATACTTTGGGGCTTCTAAACACGTGTTGAACTCAAGGCTGTCTTCATAAAGGTCATATATGAAAGCTCAATCGGTGATATCTAGGGCATCTGATTTTTGTCTTATTACTATCTTTGAATTCTTTTCTTCTCAAAGATATGTTCCAGTTAATTTTTCTTTGTATTCTTTTTGCAAATTTATTCAAATTTTAATCTTTCTTTTAAGATCAATTTATTTGTTACCAATTATTCATAAATGTGTTGCATTGAAATAATGATTAGTGAACTAATAATTTCACAAAAAGAAGTTTTACATATTACTTTTGGAAATTTCTAGATAAGACAAGGAACTAGAGCAGGACAGTTGTTTAGAATTTCCATGTACCTAGAAGTATTAGAGAAAGAAGAGTCTGGATAGAGACTATTTCTCTGAATTCTTTGTCCAATTAATAAGCAGACGTGATGTCATCAGATCATGACACTTGGGTGTGGTATGATGACCTAGGAAACCCTGAATTGTGGCGAAATGGTTTGAATTTGAAATAAACCCTAAAATTTATAGATGGATTAGATTGAAAGAGTTTCGACTCTCAATGTGGTAAGATGGAACAAGCCTTGTGTTCTCAGAATCCAAGCAAAGTTGACCCAAAAATTACATTGGGACAAGCTGGTCAAGCAAAACGTGATTAATGAACAAAAATGAAGAATAAATGAGTGTTAACACCTAGAGTAGGAATCATGCTCATAACATTTTTGTATCATAGCAAATTTCATTAAGTGTATTTGATTCATTCAGTCATTGTATTCTAATCCTAATTATTTTCATGACATGTTGCATTCATGTCACCCATAACACATGAAATCGAGTCCACAGGATATTTCCTTCAGTAAACGGTGTAGCGATATTGATGAAGTTTCAGATCTCATCTTCCTAAAGTTGTAGGAAGTAGATCGAAGACATTTTAGTCTTATCTCCCTGAAGTTGCAGTGGAATAGACTAAAGATAGAAGATTTTATCTCCCTGAAGTTGCAGTGAAGCAAATCGACCATGAAGATCTTATCTTCCTAAAGTTGTAGGAAGCAGATCAAAGATGTTTTAGTCTTATCTCCCTGAAGTTGTAGTGGAGTAGATTAAAGACCGAAGATTTTATCTTCCTGAAGTTGCAGTGGAGCAAATTGACCACAGAAGATCTTATCTTCCTAAAGTTGTAGGAAGCAGTTAAAGATGTTTTAGTCTTATCTCCACGAAGTTGCGATGGAGTAGACTAAAGACATAAGATTTTATCTCCACGAAGTTGCGATTGAGCAAATCGAAAATAGAAGATCTTATCTTCCTAAAGTTCTAGGAAGCAGATCAAAGACTTTTTAGTCTTATCTCTCTGAAGTTGCAGTGGAATAGACTAAAGGCAGAAGATTTTATCTTCCTAAAGTTGTAGTGGAGCAAATCAAAAACAGAAGATCTTATCTTCCTAAGGTTGTAGGAAGCAGATCGAAGACGTTTTAGTCTTATCTCCCTAAAGTTGCAGTGAAGCAAATCGAAAACAGAAGATCTTATCTTCCTAAGGTTGTAGGAAGCAGATCGAAGACGTTTTAGTCTTATCTCCCTGAAGTTGCAGTGGAGCAAATCGAAATGTAAGATCTTATCTTCTTAAAATTGTAGGAAGCGAGATCAAAGACATTTCATCTTATCTCCCGAGGTTGCGATGGAATAGATTGAAAAAGAAGATCTCATCTTCCTGAAGTTGCGAAAGCGATCAAAAGACACTTTCACTTTATTTCCACAGGGTTGCGATTGGAGTTAGAAGCCACTTGAAGAAAATCAAGAAGTTGAGGCTCGACCAAAAGCGCAAAATTGGTCCTTTGTAGTCTTTGCTCTATTCTTATTTCACAACAATGAGAAAAGAGGGCATTGTAAAAGCCCAATTTTGCACGGGCCTATTAAAACAGAATAAAACCCAATAAAATAAATAATGTCCAGTTTAATACCCAAAGACAAAACTAGCCCATTACCCGATTAGCCCACCAAATACCAAACCCAATTACACCCTTGACCCAAACCTAGTAGACCTAACCTACTCGAGACTCAACCAAGCCCGAATACACCCAAGCCCAAAATTAAATGAAAGCAAAGAACCACTAGGGTTCTCTCTCATATTTAGAACATCGAGTGCCAATGACATCCCAACCGACGCAGCATAAATTACGCACCCTCGACCTCGCCGCAGCCTCAGTAACCTCTCATCGCGCCACGATCTGCGCTGAGATTCTCTTCGTGGACATGCGAAGAAGGAAAGAACATCAAAGGAAATAAACAAGCAACAGAAAGAAAATAAATCGAGCACAAATATGAAAAGATATGAAAAGATATCTTTCCTTTTCTTTTATTTTGTTTTGGGTATAAAACCCTTGTAAAAACACAGTAAAAGGAGTTTTTTTGAAGAAAAAAGGAATAGAGATACAAAAAAAGCAGGCATCTGAGGATTACACAAATCGGTAGGCTCAAAGTGTTGTTGAAAATCTACAGGAAATAAAATTTTCATTTTTCGAAGGTGATTTTTTTTATTTGTTGTTCTATTCGTTTTCTTTTATATTTATTTTATCCTTCTATGTCGCATATATACCCATTATTTTGAAAAAGCAAAAAGCGTAAAAGAGATTACATTGGCGGCAAAATGGCGACCTAGACCTCCACCACCGTGGCGGAGGTGCGTCGTGAGTAACCGGAAGAAGATGAATAGAACGCGGATAAATTCCCTTTTCTTTTCCTCTCTCGAGAGGATTCTAATTGTTTTTTTAAAAAAATCTAAAACAAAATGATTTTTGTTTTAAAAACCTACTTTTATAGACGAAACGGAATGGTTCCGTTTTCGCCTAAGCTTGAACCAGCGTGTTGACGGGACGAACAAGGGTCCACGTGTTTTTGAAATGGGAAATTTACTCTTTTGGTCCCTCGCTATTTCGTTAAATTTAATTACGTCCTATTAACTAATTTATTTTTAAAATTAACCCTAAAAATCATTTATATTTCAATTTAATCCTTTTATATATATATATATATATATATATATTAAATTGATATTAATTTATGTATTATATTAAATATTTTATAATAATTATCTATGTTAATTTGTATATATCTATTATTTTTTTATTATTACATATTATTTTGGTATCTTTATATATATATATATATAAATATATATATATATATATATATATTAAATATTATATTATTTTTAAGTGTTATATATTATATAATATTATAATTATTCATAATGTGTCCATTTTAATTTTTTACACTTTGTTTATATTGGGGTTCTTTTATCCATCTAAATTTTTATGAAATATGTGCATAGTTAATTTTATTATTTATTATATTTGTCTATATTTTACTATATATTTGTAATTGTTTAGTGTATTTTTTATTTGTCGTGTTTCATATTATTATTGCTTGTCTTAAATGTTAGCATGTTATATTTTTTATTTATGTTCAATAATGCATAAAAATAATATTGTCACATGGATCATAATTATTTGAAGTATCAAATCGTTTTTAAAATTACTATATTTTATTTAATTTTTTTAAAAATAAGGCAATGTTTATGTATTTAGAAATTAGGAAAATAGTGCCCTAACGTGTTGGAAGCGATTTTTCGTTTAGCTAAATAACCAAATATCCTTTTAACAAGTTTTGTAAATCATGAGACGATTTTGATTACGAAGGTTTTAAGATATCATGTCCTAACGTGTTGGATGTGATATTTATATTCATTTGGAACAAGAAAATCTCAAATTTTCACTTAAAGTGCTCGAAGTGTCAATAATGTATAATTATAATATTGTCACATGGATCATAATTATTTGAAGTATAAAATATGTTTTTTAAAATTACTATATTTTATTTAAAGTTTTTTTTGAAAAAAATAAGGCAATGTTTAGGTATTTAGAAATTCGGAAAATAGTGCCCAAACGTGTTGGATGCGATTTTCCGTTTAGCTAAATAACTAAATATCCTTTTAACAAGTTTTGTAAATCATGAGACGATTTTGATTACGAAGGTTTTAAGATATCATGTCCTAACGTGTTGGATGTGATATTTATATTTCTTTAAAACAAGAAAATCTCAAATTTTCACTTAAAGTGCTTGAAGTGTTTTTAAAAGAAATCATATTTTTAAATACTTTTAAATTTCAAATATTTGGACATGATTTTATCAATTAGGTACCAATTTTGGACGTTATGAGGGTGCTAACCCTTCCTCATACGTAATCGACTCCTGAACCCATTTTTTTTTTGTAGACCAAAATCAAGATTTTGAAATAAAATGTTTTTAAGGTGATTCAATCACACCTAAGTAAAAAGAGATTAGTGGCGACTCTATTTTTGTTTTTAAAGTCGATCTCCATTTTTCTAAACCAGATTTTAAAAATGGTTTCGACAGGTGTTACACATAAACTTTTTCTTTGAGACACAACAAATATATAAGACCAATTTAATATTACTTTTTAAAAGTATTTTTGGGCCAAAAAACACTTTTGAGTAAAAAGTTAAAATTTTCTGCTTATGTTTTTGGCAAAAAAAGAGTGTTTTTGCAAAGCATTTTTTTATTATCCTAAAAACACTTTTGAAAAATTTAAAAACATCTTGTTTAGCAATACTTTTATCTCAAAAGTACTTTTTGTTCCAAAAATACTTATGAGAAACAATACTAAACTGACCCTTAATCTTTTACTGACTATATGCTAGCTTGGAATAAGAAAAAAAAACCTTTGAGATTAAGCAACCCGTAGTTAAAATGATTTTTTTTTAAGATGAAGAATGGGTTTTAAAAGGAAGAAAATGTTTGGGATTTTAAGAATTTCTTTATGGAAGAAAAATTAAAAAAACAACTAAATTAATTCATCATACGTGAGAAAATCATTCGTTCTATCAACACAAAGACAAGCTTCAAGCCCCTCACGTGCATCAACAAACACATGCACATCTTCTATCCTCTCAAAAGCAATACTAACAATGTGATCAAATTATGATTGGATTAGTGGATTAGTGGAATACCAGGCATATTCTTAGGAAGAAAAATTCACTGAAAATTGGGGTTAGAAAATTATGATTAATTTTGAAAGAAATAGTGAGACGAATATCAAAAAGCTTGGGGTAGAAGAGAAATACATTGAGAAGGCCTTTAATCTGGAAAATTGCCTGCAGATGATGATAGCAAACTTGTATCCACCATGTCCATAACCAGAACTCGCCATGGGGTTGCCCGCTCACTCCGACCATGGTCTTTTGACCCTCCTCATCCAAAACGACACCCTAGGGCTTCAAGTGCTACACAAAGACAAGTGGGTCAATATCCATCCCATCCCCAATTCATTTCTAGCCAACATTGGGGACCATATTGAGGTACAACTCCCAAATTCTGCTTTTTTATCTTCAACTTTTGGTTATAGTCACTCTTCTTTAACTTGATTTAATTTCATCTTTCTATTTTTATAATATAGTTAGTTAATTAAGTTGTTTAACACCATCAACTACTATTTCGTTTAAATGTTGAAGTGAGAATTTCCCACACCAGTTTCAAGGAATCAGTGGATGAAATTTTATGTTGGAGAGATTATGTGAAGATATTTCTGCACCCTGAGTTTAACTCACCCAACAAGCCTCCTTCCTTCAGGTTTGTTTTGGTTCAAATTTATCTTCCGTCACCCATTAAGAAAGTGTATTCACAAACTTTTTCTCAAGCTCTCAAAAATCGCGTTAACGGTAAACTAGAAAACTTGAACTGAAATTGAAAGGCATAGCTTGTATCAAAAATATATTTTAGCATAGTAGAGGGCCTAAGACCAGAAGTAGACCCATTCAAAATATTGCACTCATTCTCTTAATTGTTATTTGGAGTCGGGTGTAATTAGAGTTCATCATCTCCAAGCCGTAACAAAATTTTAGGCTTATTTTATCGGTCCAGGCACTACAACAAAAAAGGCCTATAGCGACACTTATGGGGCGACACTTTCATAAGTGTTGGGATAGACTGGCCAACATACTGCTTTAGCCAACTCTTTTATAAGGGTTGAGATATGCATGCCTAAGCAACGCTTAAATAAGAGTTGGCTTTGTCTAGTCCTAAGACGACAATTTTGGGCGACACTTTCCTAAGTGTTGGGATAGACTTGCCAAGACTCGCTTTAGCCAACTATTTGTACAAGGGTTGTGATATGTATGCCTAAGGCAACGCTTGAGTAAGAGTTGTCTTTGTGTAGTCCTAAGGCTGACAGCTTTTGGGCGACACTTTCCTAAGTGTTGGGATAGACTACACTTTGCCAACTCATTGTATAAGAGTTGGGATATGTATGCCTAAGGCAACACTTGAATAAAAGTTGGTTTTTGTGTAGTCCTAAGATGACACTTTTGTGGCGACACTTTCTTAAGTGTTGGGATAGACTATGCTTTGGCCAACTCTTTGTATAAGGGTTGGGATATGTATGCCTAAGGCAACGCTTGAATAAGAGTTGGCTTTTGTGTAGTCCTAAGACGACACTTTTGGGGCGACACTTTCTTAAGTGTTGCGATAGACTACGCTTTAGCCAACTCTTTGTATAAGGGTTGGGATATGTATGCCTAAGGCAACACTTGAATAAGAGTTGGCTTTTGTCTAGTCCTAAGACGACAATTTTGGGGCGACACTTTCGTAAGTGTTGGGATAGACTTGTCAATATATGCTCTAGCTAACTCTTTGTATAAAGGTGTAACGTCCCAAATTTCCTTAATTCCAACTTTTTTGGAATGTGTAGCACCAAAAAATTAGATTTAAAATATGAATATTCTTAAAATTTTACATCATCGGTTTGTGAATAATTATATATATTCAAACTAAAATAACTTAATAGCTTCGAGTGTGAATAAGGTTTTTAATAAAATGCAAAAAAAAATCAATTTAATTTAGGGTTTAAGGTTTAGAGTTTATAGTTTAAGGTTTAGAGATTATAGTTTATTGTGTAAGGTTTTAGGGTTTTGTGTTTATGGGTTTAAGGTTTAAGATTTTAGGATTTTGTGATTATGGGTTTAGGGTTTAAGGTTTAGGGATAATATTAATATGAATATATTAAAATTATAATTATAGTTGAAATTATTTAAGAAATAATAGATAAACTTTATATATATTAAAATTTAAAAAATTGGTAACCTATGCATCTCTAGAGAAACAAAATTAATTAGTAAATTGAAAATGCTATTTAAATTTCCTAAAATATTGAAAGAATATATAATATCAACATTTTATCTAATTAATTTAGGGTTTAAAGTTTAGAGTTAAGGGTTTAGGGGTTTGTAGTTTGTGGGATATGGTTTTGAGTTTAGGGTTCCAATATTTAAGGGTTATGGTTTATGGTTTAGAGTGAGTGTTTTAGAATTTGGAGGTTAGAATTATAAGGTTTAGGGTTTAGGGTAGATCAAATGAAGATGTGAGTGAACGAGAGACCAATGCTACTAAAAAATGGTTTGGTTTGTAAATCAGTTAACCGATGTCAATCGGAACTAAGGTATTTTTAATCAAGCCTTTTTCACCCTTATTTGCAAGGTTCTTAGAATGTCATATGTTCGTGCTCGTGTTAAAAATCGAACTAAACTAATTAGAATTAATCAGTTCGTTTTGACCAGGTTTTTCTATTTCTCATTCATTGTTAGGCTGGATAATGATTCCATTCTAGAAATCAATTTACTATTTAAGTGTTGGGCAATGATGTTTGAACCGGACAATATTGGCTGGTCGAATTGGGAGCTAGCAGGGGTTCCTAGTATGAAGAATGGATTTGATTCGGATAGACCAGTAACTGACATGGACTGATTAAATTGACAGTTGAATTGGGGTTTTTATTTTTTAATTTTTAACAATTTTTTAATTGACCCGGTGAGATTGGTGAATTGGTGGCTGAACTGGTTCGGTTTAAAAAATATTAGTGTTGGTTTGTTTAGTTATTCGATTTAGAAATTAGAAAAATAAAACTTAAAAATCAACCACACAATCACGTCCAAATTAAAATACATATCACTAAGCATTCTTGATAAAAATTGATGTTGGGGACAGAGTGCTCATATTTAAGCCTCTCATTTGTATAAATATTGAGATTTATATTTAGCTTAGATCTTTTAATATGTCGGTTTTGTAGGATGTTATTATTGTCTAGGAAAGTCATGATTGAGTCACGTTTTTAATATTTATTTTATACTTATACTAGCTCAATAAAAAGAATTACCTTATCAAATAAGGTGAAAGTCTAATAAATTTCTATTTTAGTCATTGTATTATTAAATTGATCTATTTATTCATTGTGTTATTAAATAAATTTAAATTAAAATAGAGTTAACATTTATCGCTTAAAATAATATTATTTATTATTTTTTAAAGTTTTGTAAATGAATTTTTTAATTAAATTGGAATTGAAAAAATATTTTTATATTACAAATGCTAATTACGATATAATTTAAATTTATTTAATTAATTTAAATAGTATAAAGAATATGTTTTTTTTTGCAAAAAGGTGACATTTTGTAATTAGGTGTTTTTAACCCAAAATTTCAAGTGAAATATCTTCTTTCTTTCCCTCTTTTTCCCAAAATTGATTCCCCCCACCCCAGAAAGCCCATCTGAATTCTCTTCTTCTTTTATTTTTTCCCCCCAATTTCCCACTTTGTATTGTATATTAAAACAGGGATAAAACCCTAGCCCTAAACTCTTGAAGGACTGCAGATTGTCCATGCCCAAAAGAGTTCCATACGCTGCAATTTCGTCGTTCCCACTCGTGCGTCAGTAATCAAAATCTCAATCTTCTTTTGACTTGTTGTTCTCTCATCAACTGTCTTAACGAGAGCTTAACATTTTTATAGTTTGTCCAACACTGAAGTCCCCAACACACCGGTCGCCCTTGAAGCTTTTGGTTCCTCTCTTGCGAGCTTGGTTCTCTGTTCTCTCTACCGGTGACCCCTTACTAAATCCAAGCTCTCTCAATTGGCTTTCTCCAGGTGGCGAATGAGGGTCTCGCCCATTGGGTTTTGCCACCTCCTTCTCGACTGCTCACCCTACTAACCTCAATTGGTTTGTTTCCCATTCAAACTTATGCCGCATGGAATTAGAGTTTCAGATAGATAGCATGTGTAATTCATCTTTGTGATCAATTATTCATTTGGGAGTTGCTATTGTTAGGTGAAAAGTGATCATTTTGTTGTTTTCTGAAAGGTTTTCTCCAAAGGAGATTCTAGACCCTAAAAACTACGGCTCGCCTCTTAATGCTTATCTGCTTCACAACCTGCTCATGTAGAGTTAAATGCAATTGATTTGGCATGGGATCTTGTTGTACGATTTTCACCCTTCTATCATATTCTTGGGGACAAATTCTTTCTTGACTTTGCTCATGTTGTTGATGATGATAGCCGTCATTTTGCTTGGTGCTCACAAAGGCTTGCTGAGATTGGTTTCAAGTAAGTACTAAGTAGGGTTCTCGCTTTCTGCAGTGTGTTAATTTGCTATTTCCTTGTTTAAACGACTTTAATCTCTTTTCCCTTGACTTATTATCAACATATGCATGCTCTTACACTTAGGTTGTACCTTGTTAATCATTAATAAAACTCTATTTCGTGTACAATCCTTTCCTTTTCAAAGTAGATATGTTATTTCGCTTGTCTTTTCACATGACAAATAACTAGCATTTGTGTTTGAAGAACCAAAATATGCCATGAATTGTCTCATCTTAACTAATTTACACTCATCATATGCACTTCCATGTGATTGTTTTTTTCCTTTATCTAGTTATGGAGATATGCCCGCTCATAACTTACTTTAGAGAGAATGTGAGAAATCATTAGATAATGTTGTCGCATATGGTCGCCATCCCATTAGTACTGGTGATCTTTTCTTTGTTGACCAACTTTTAATTCTTGAAATAGAAGCTTTCTTAAATTACTTTATGATTTCATGAAAGTAAATCTTGAGTTTTTTCTCTCAGAAATGCAATTGCTCAAAATGTAATTGCCCACTGCATATTCTCTCGCTTTTCATCGAACTTGGAACATTTCACAGCACCCATCTTTGAGTAGTGATTTAGGCGGATTAGATTTCACTCCGATCTGAGATTTTCATAGCACTAACTTTAGTTGAGGACATTTCATTGGAAGTTTCATAAACCTAGATTAACTCGGTTTTCAAGTTTTTGCACTGTAGTTTCTCATGTCCAATCTAACGCCTTTAATAGGCTCAAGTCAAATTCGTGGCATTTCCTAAGGAAATGACCGATAACGATAAAATGTTATATGCTAGTGCACCTTTCTTAAGATGTTTTCTAGTTTGTTATACCGAATCTGCAGTCGGAGCCACTTGTCGATTATCTTCTAGGATGGATGCGAGGATGTGAATCAATGGGGCAAATTTATCTAAGAACTCGAATAATTTTATATTAATTTGTACAAGCAAAATTCTTGAATCATTTGCTTAGATTTAGTTTAAGTTGTAAAGAAGAAATGAAGTATCGAAACTTTTACTGATTCTACTCATAAATGAAGATTAAAAGAAATAAAACTTTTAATCACTTATGATAGTTGTTAGAGATTTAGTTTTCAATTTAAGGGAACACAATTGATGTATATATTGTTGATTGTTAACCTGAATATTCATATGCTCCAAATGCTAAATTTTGATAAAGATTAGTGGGGAAAGTATTATTTTCATTAGAAGTTTTAAAATTTTCAATTTGTGGGGCTAAAATACTACTTTTATTAAATTTTAAAATTTCTATAATAATTTCAATATTATTTCAAAATTTAAGGGCATGATGACCTTTGATTATTTTTACTATAGTTGTATATTTTATGAGCCAACAAGAATTACGATATATTTTTTTAAGCTCATTGCATACTATGGACTTATTAGATTACATTGATATTTCTGATTAGTTTTCACTAAACTTGCTGCAGGCTCCATTATTTTTCCGAGGCATCGGCCATTCAGTGAGTCCTACCAATAGCTAAATATAGCCAAGAGTCGAGAAGCAATAAAGGTGAAAAGAGAGAAACTGCATATGTTACAAGTAGGTAGTAAACAAAATGGATTGTTAGGGTATATGGTATACTTGGATCTAGATACATTTCACTACTTGGGGCTACCTTTATAGAAATAAGAGATCAACAGAGTTTCTTGGAATTGAAGTTGCATTTTCAAACTGTATTAGCTTTTTTGTAGTACAACATCAATATCAATGTCCATCGACTTAGGTACTTTTTTATTTGTTTACTTTTGTACATTGAGTTGAATGTTAGTGGTACACATTTCAGCTAAATGTTAGTGTATTTTGATTGTTAGATCGATTTTTGTAGTGAATATTTAATTTTTATTTTATTTTAGTTTTAATTTTAATTTTATATTTTTTTAGTTGTATTTAAAGCAAAATTCCTATCATTATTCATTGTAAATATTTATAAAATATATTAATATTGAAATAATAAAAATAGAAAAAAATTTGCATTATACGTGTCTATCTTAACCTTTTTTAAAGGTTGTCTTAGACAATATTTATCTTAATCTTTTCGAGGTTGTTTTAGACAAGTTTATCTCAACTTTTTTAAAGGTTGCCTTAGACATGGTCTATCCTAACCATTTTAAGGTTGCTTTAGACGGGTCTATTTCAACTTTTTTAAAGGTTGTCTTAGACATGATCTATCCCAACCTTTTTAAGGTTGCCTTAAACGGGTTTATTCTAACCCTTTTTTAAAGGTTGCCTTAGACATAGTCTATCCCAACCTATTTAAAGTTGCCTTAGATAGGTCTATCCCAACCTTTTTTATAGGTTGTCTTAGACAAGGTCTATCTTAACCTTTTTAAGGTTGCCTTATACGGATCTATCCCGATCGTTTTTAAAAATTGCCTTAGACAAGAACTATACCAACATTTTTAAGGTTGCCTTAAACATGTCTATAACAACCTTTTTCAAAGGTTGGACTTGACGGCCTTTCCCAACCTTTTTTAAGGGTCGGCATTGACTAAACTTTTAACAACCTTTCAATAAGGGTCGGATTATGTTGACTTATGGCGGCGCTTTTTCAAAAGCGTCGCAATGCATATACCAACCCCACTATATACGACCATTTTGGAAGCGTCGGACGAAGCGTCGCGAAACCTATGGCAACTTTTTTTGTGTCGTCTTATGTCAAAAAAAGTGTCGCTATAGGACTGTTTTGTTGTAGTGAGGTCTAACTCAATTTAAAAGGCGAGTCTAAAATTTTTTTCTAAGTCCAATTTGAATAGAAAAATTAAAATTTGAACTCGATTTGACTCATATTAAATTTTTATATAAAAATAAATTTAAAAATATAATACATCATGCACTAAAAACATTAAAATAAACGTATCTCAACAAATTAAAAATAAATAAACTTTAATAACATTAAAATAAATACAACTTAACAAGCAAATGATTCTAAAATAGTAGCAAAATTAACAATAAAACAATAATTATACATATCCAAACAAAACCACAAAATAGTGACAATAAAATAGTAAAATGATAGCAAAACAATGAAAAGATAACGACAATTTTTTTTCAACTTCAAGCTAGGCCGGGATGGGTCAAGGCCAAAAAAGTTTACTCGATGCCCGACTTGTTTTTCTAAATTGACCTTATTTTTTTTTTACATTAGTCTATTTTTCGAGCTTATATTTTTATCCAAAATATCTTACTTTTCCAACATGCTTATTATGGGGTGTAAGTAGGCAGTATGTTTTCATGCCTTTGGAGGGTAAAATCCTAATATATTGAAAAAGAAAAAGAACCAAGCAACATAATATTTGCCATTGGTTGGGACCTCTCCAATTCGGTAAGAGCGTCGGGTACGTGGATGTATCATATATCAATATATTCAAATATTTTTGAAAAAAAAAAAAAAAACTCTTTTATAAAGTTAAACTACATTATCTTATTCTCATTTTCGAATATGCGTACGTAACATAGATTACAACAGCATTTGCCTAAATTTTTCAGAGAAATTGTATTGGAATACAGCAAAAGAGTCCGGCTAGTAGCCAGAGAAATAATAAGAGGAATATCTGAAAGTCTGGGGCTAGAAAAGGACTACATTGATGAAACCCTAAACCTTGAGAATGACCTGCAACTGATTGCAGCAAACTTGTATCCGCCATGTCCACAGCCGGAGCTGGCAATGGGGTTGCCTCCACATTCGGGCCATGGTCCTTTGACCCTCTTAATCCAAAACCAAATAGGGGGACTTCAAGTACAACACAAAGGCAAATGGGTGAATATAGACCCTATCCCCAATTCATTTCTAGCCAACATTGGCGACCATATTGAGGTACAACCCCAAATTCCCTCGCACTTTTTATCCCCATCTTGTTTTGTTTTGGTTGATAGGATTCACATTTACTTCATATATGGTAGCCATATCATGCATAGTTTATCCAAGCTTAATTTGACACGGTTTATTTCTATGCAAGATTTTGAGCAACGGAAAGTACAAAAGTGTCCTCCATCGAGCTGTGGTGAACAACAGAGATGTAAGGATATCCATAGCGGTGCCCCACGGACCAGCATTGGATGCCATTGTTAGCCCAGCTTCAAAGTTGGTGGAAAATGTGGGGAATCCACCAGTATAAGGAATATTTGGAGCTTCAACAAGGTACCATGCTCAATGGGAAATCTTGCTTGGAACGTATACGAAACGGAGTTTGAGTTGATTTAAGTGGCTGACTTCATTTTATGAGGAACCAACCACAACAACTGTATTTCATTTCACCACTTCTAAACTCCAATAGCCATAGGAAGATGAGCTACTATAACGTTTAATATTCACCAAGTTTCCTCCTTTTCAACCATTTATGATCTGCTCCAAGGCCTACATAATCCCTAACACCATGCTTTCTCTTCCTCACTCATAACTAGTTATTAAGATAACGAACTTTTGTTTCACACAATCCTTTTTCTAGGGCTAGCTTATGGACAAAAAATAAATTAATTATGATACAACATTTTAACTTATTAATTTTTAATTTGAAACCAATTAAACATTATTCAAATAGTTTTCTCAATAACTTATTGCCAATTTTTATAAGAGAAGGTTCAATGAAATCAAGATTAGTTTTGGTGAGACTAAAAATAATAATGATAATAACATTACAGCAAAACAGACTTTTAGCGGTATTTTTTTGGGCATTTAGCGGCGTTTATAAGCGCCACAAAAAGTATTTGAGGCGCTTTTCCAAGCGCCACAAAAAACGCCGCTAATACTACCATCACGAAAATTTTTATGGCGTTTATCTAAAAAACGCATGAAGATCTTGACTTTTAGGCGTTTGTAAAAAGCGCGCTAAAACCATGGTTTTAGCGGCTTTTTTAAAATGCCGCTAAAGTTAGGGCCTTTAGCGCGCTTATAAAAAAGCGCTAAAAGTCGGGCCTTTAGCGGCTTTACTAAAAAACGCGCTAAAAGTCGTGGACTTTAGCGGGCTTTACCAAAAATGCCGCTAAAAGTCGGGGACTTTCGTAGCTTTCCCAAAAACGCCGCAAACATTTCTTGAGATTTAGCGCTTTTGTACAAACGCAGCTAATTTGTCTGATTTAAAAAATAAAATTTTTCAATATTATACCCTCTCGCACTAAAACCAACCAATAACGGTATATAATTCCAACATAAAACAACAAATTTAGCATAAAAATCACAAGAATACATTAATTCTAAATGATACTTAAAATTTAATAAATTAAATGAATGATAATCAAATTATTGTAACAATAATGTTAAATGTAATAATGTCAAAACTTCTTACAACGAAAAACTAAATGTCTAAGATGGCGGTTTCGTATCTCTGAAACATCTGCATCATATCTTTGAAGTCAGGTCTTGGAGCTCTTCGTATTTTCTTACGCTTTGCTAGCATCGATCTTGCCTCTGCCTCCCTCATTGCCATTGCCTCTCTCTTCTTCTTCTTTGCCCCTTGCTTGTGCCGCTTCGCATCCGCTTTAAGTCATTGCTAGAGTTCTTCATATTTTCTTTGAACATCGACAATTTCTTGCCTCTGCTCAACCGTGCTCTCTTGCATCCGAGCTATCTGGTTTTGTAGCCTCTGAACTTCAAAGACGAGATTGACCCCGGAAGGCATGTCTTGCTGGGGCGGATCCAAAATATTGGGTCGGGTAACACGGATCCTTTAAATCGAACGACCATACCTTTCAAGACGAAAAACATCGGTGATAATTCTATTAAAATATACTAAAGATTAGCGAAACTATCGATCAAGCGATCGTACCTTTCGGGACCCAAAACATACGTAATAATTCATTATCAATCTCCTCAAGATTAACAGAACTATCGATCAAGCAGTACCGCTTCATACTCGGCCTTCTTCTCCTTTAGTTTATCCTAATAAATCAACGAAAGAGTTAGAAACGAAATATATAAATAAGAAAGAATGCAACATAATTGAACATTATAAATTTAAAACTATAAACGATGAATTAAACTACTATAATTAAACGGTAGAAATATTTATAAAAATAAAATTTTATTAAGTAAATATACCAAAATTTACGCGACTTGGATGTCATCGGAGATCCATCCTTCTTTCTATATCGTAATGTCAAAAAGTGAACGCGTCCAACTTTTTAACCAATAAGTTTCCTACATTTTAGCAAAAAATATAATTTAATAGTATAAAGTAATTAATATTTGATGAAATTAATAAATTATAATACCTCGGCCGGCTACACAAGCAAAACTTCTAGAACTCCGCCGTGTGCGTGAATTTTTATTTACATCACGCTTATTCCAACTCGCTCACGGTCCTACATAATGCAATTTGAATTATATATATAGTAAATACTATAAACCAAATAATTTATATGATTTTAGATGTACGTAATACCTCTCCTTTTTTGAATTCCAAAATCTAACTTGATCTTCCCATTGGTACCTCAACATTCCGGTGTAACATTTCTTAATTTTTAAATCGAGGCTTATGTCTTTCTTAAAATATTATTTTTGAGCGTGCTTTTATTGTCTCTCATTTTTACCCAATGTCTTCTTAACATAGTCATCGAGACCTCTAAATTAAATCTAGCTTTGAGAAAAAAGTATAAAAGTTAATATAAATGAAAATTAAATTAAAGTATTATAAATTACATTCACGTTTTATTACCTTAATATTTTCGAGAGGCTGATTTTTGTTGGCATCGGGCATGTGATGCCATGATTCGTAGTTAATGGGCAACATATTGGGATTTCGTGCTAAAATGCCCAAATAGCCTCCTAACAATGAGCTTGGATCCAACAGTGACCATCATTGTTTCTCCTTACTTTAACACGATCGTTAGGCTCTAAGTCGTATAAATCTTTAAGTAAGGTCGTCCCCGACCTCTGCAGCGTCCACCACCTTCAAATTTGAAAATGATATATTATTATATTAAAATTGAAAAATGAATCAATAATAAAATTCAACATGCATGTAAAATAAACTTAACATTACTTTCAAATTCTCCAGGCTCGTCATCTATGTCCGGCAGAGTAGAAGATCCAACAACTATTTGATGTTCACTACTATTAGCTTCTTCTGGATTTGGAGTTTCGCGGACAATATTTAAATCTCATAATCGTCTTCTAGGCATTTTTCCTGCAATACACATGAAAATTATATAACATGACCAACATGAAAATTATAATATTACATATAAATAATAAATCGTTAAATCTTACTACATCATATTTCGTAAATATCTTCGTCCACATCCTGACGAACCCATTGAAATTGTTGACTAGTACTAGGGATATTTTCAGTTAAGTCTTGTTCTGGAAAAGGCAAAGTTTCTGATCTTTCGACTATGTCATCTCTACTTCCACTGCCAATGTCGAAGAAGTCTCTAGGGTGTTCAAGTACAACGTACCAACCCTCATCAGCTTGGATCTTCCGAGTAAAAACTCGTTTAACTTGAGAAGAAAAACACACGGCTCGTCCATCGCTTATTCTCCTGTGAATTAATCGAGAGAATTCACCATTGTAAAGCCATATTGATCATTTTAATTCATGAGTCGTATTCACATCAGCCCAATCACCTCAAAATAGGACAACTTTGCATTTGCCGTAATAATCCAACTCAATGATGTCGATAATAAGTTCGTAATATTCCAAATTCCCTCGATGGATTCTCGTCCCTATCACTAGCATAACTTGTAATCAAGAATTAACAACAATTCCGCAATTTTAGGTTCTCCTCAATCTCTCGCGATACCTTGTATGAAATCAGATCCGCTGATGAGGAAGCCACTATATCTTTTAACTATTCATTTTGGACCTTGTGAAAGCCATTTAACGTCATCATTTACTTCATTCCGACTCCAAACCTATTGAGTCGAAAGTAAATCGAGTAATTATGAATGTTATGAGAAAATATTATTACTTGTCAATGAAAATTTAAATTGCATACCATTTGGCTTAACCATTCATGGAATGATTCTGCGAACAACTTATTAATTTCTCGTCGATTTAATCTTGGGATCGTGATCGAGCTCTCAATATTTGTTTGTACTCACTACGGTAAAAAGGTTTTACTTTGTTAGAAGACAAACAAATCATAATTGATGAGTATTTATCAAATTGTAGAACGATACTTCAAATGGTTCCATTGAATCGTGATGAAAAGAACGTGTCGATGTGCTTGGACCCACGATCTATCGTCTAATTCTGTAATTTCGACTCTGCCGATTGGTTCTCCGAAACTTTGAAATAAATAAGTTTTAGCCAAATTATGATCTGTGAGCCTAACATTTCTACTTGGTCTGTTCATTCTTGTTTCAACATCTTCCAAATACCTCGAACAGAAAGTCATACATTCCTCCGCCAAGTATCCCTCAGTAATTGATCCTTAGGATAACGCTTATTGCGGCGATGACTTCAATTTGGAAAGGAACCTAAACACGATATACAACATTATCAAAAGTTGGAAATAAAGGCATTTAGCTGAATGAATGAATATTTTGCAAATAAAGTAAGACCTTTCAATGGGATACATCCATCGATAGAAAACGGTCCACCAAGAAGTGCTTCACGCGGAGATGAATTAACAAGTGCACCATGACGATGAAGGAAGGCGGAATATCTTCTCCAGTTGCATAAAGTTAATGCGGCTCGATCTTGTAGTCTCTCAAGTTCTTAAACATTCAAAACTTTACCACAAATGCCTTTCATTATATTTGACAGTTCAATTCATCGGAGTCGCCACCTTTTTCGACATACAACACCGCATAGCAACTGACAGTAAGTCTTGCATCAATATGTGATAGTCATGCGATTTTAAGCCATATAATCTTCGATCCTTAAGACTCACACATCGCGATATATTTGATGCATACGCATCCGGGACCTTTATATCCTTCAACACCGTACAGAACACTTCTTTCTCCGTCTTCGACATTGAAAAAATAGCAGGCGACAATTGATATTTCATATTCGGAAGTGCTCAGGGATGAAGCTCACGTCGAATTCCCATGTGGACTAAATCAAGCCGACTCTGAAGATTATCTTTCGATTTTCCATCGACATTCAAAATAGTCCCAATGATGTTCTCACAGACATTTTTCTCTATGTGCATAACATCTAGGTTATGGCGTAAAATCTGATGCTCCCAATAAGGCAACTCAAAAAAAATACTTCTTTTTTTCCATAAGTCCGCCTCATTAGGATCATCCTCTTCATCAGATTCATCATCAAATTCATCCCTAGATCTTCTATTTCTATGCGGGTTTGCCGGTTGATTCATCTTCCTATAAATAAAATTCATATCTTTCAACATTAACAATATTTCGGATGCACCGGTTTGAAGGAGTCGATCTCGAACTCTTGAGTACCATCAAACTGAGCACTCTAAAATCTAAATGTATGATTTTCCGGTAACCACCGACGATGCCCCATGTAAGAAAACTTTTTCCCATTATATAACCATTACGAACATGTCTGCGCAGCACAATACGGACAAGCATAACGTCCCTTAGTACTCCAACCAGATAAATTAGCATAAGTTTGAAAGTCGTTAATAGTCCACATTAATGCCGCACATAAATTAAAGTTCTCTTTTCTCATTGCATCAAATGTCCGAACACCAGCCCATAGTTGTTTTAACTCGTCAACAAGTGGTCGCAAATAGACGTCAATATCATTCCCTACCTTTCTCTCCGTGTATAATCATAGACAAGATAAAAGAAGATTGTTTCATGCAAACCCATAGAGGCAAATTGTAGGAACAAGCACCACAGCCAAATCTTGACGTTGTGCTCATAAGTTTGTAAGGTTAAATCCATCGGATGCTAGCCCAAGCCTCACACTCAGGATCGCTTGCAAAGCTTGGAAATTTGAGTCAAAACATTTCCAAGCTAAAGAATTTGCAGGATGCCCTAACAATCCATCATCGGTTCGTCGATCACGGTGCCACGTCATTGATTCGACTATCTTCGACGACATGAAAAGTCGTTGAAGCCTCGGTATAAGGGGAAAATACCGTAAAATCTTAATCGATCGCTTCTTTGACTGTAATCGTGTTCATCCTCGTTATCGTCCTCTGTATTTCTATTAATCCAATGGGATTGGCCGCATACATGACAAACTATTGGTTTATGCGGTGCCTAATACAACATGCAGTCATTTGGGCAACTGTGAATTTTGTTGTATCCAAGGCCCAAATCCTTTATCAATTTCTTCATGTCTTTGGAAGATCGAGGATTTTTGCAAGCGGAACATTTCTTGCTAAAACTCTAACAAAGATTGTCAACGAGTTTCGGTCCACCCCGGACATTTCAAGTGAAAAAGACGAATCTGTAATGACAATTTGAAAAATTTTGATCCTTCATACAGTTCTTCATTCATTTCACCAAGTAACGTGTAGAACCTCGCCGCGTCTTCATTTGGTCGTTCATCCGTTTACTTCTTTCCCCTTCGGTGAAAGTATTTCCTCCAAAATTATGCTCATCGGTTGCACCCAATTCGTGGAAATGACCCAAACCATCATCACAAGCATATTAAAAGCATCCCACAACATGTTTTCCATGTTATCGCCACTAACATTCGATTGAAAGAACTATGAGGATACCGAGTTCATCGATGAAGATGCTCCACTAGATGTAGACTCGCCATGAAAAACCATATTTTGTACCCCAGACAAAGCCATCAACAACTAGATGTTCGTGAGACGATTCACAATAATGCCGATTAATATTGCAACACTTCTTACACGGCAAAGAATCATATTCTTTTGGCTTGCATTTTGAAATGCAAAATTCGAAAAGTTTCTACTCCATTTCGATAGTATTGCTTACCCTTGACAATTTCATCCAACTCCTATCCATTTCGTAGTTGTTGAAGTCTAAAGTTGACAATAAATTATACTGGCTAAATTGTTAATTAATAATTTATGTAAATAATGCTATGGAATTTGATCTTAAAATTAGGTAAGTTATGTATTCTATAAGATCCATCATACGTGGCATTGTTACACCTAGGGAGGATCCGTTATATCTGACAGTGAGATATAAGGCAACCCGTCAGGTTTTCAACCTATATACTTTGAATCTTTTCTTAAAATTATACAAGTGTTATGTAAGTTATGAAGTTTGATCTTAAGGAAAATTACATAAGTTATGAAATCTAATCGTGAACTTATGTAATTTATGAAATTTGATCTTAGAATTAGGTAAGTTATGTATTCTTTAAGATCCATCATACGTGGCATTGTTACACCTAGGGAGGATCCATTATATCTGACAGTGAGATATAAGGCAACCCGTCAGGTTTCCAGCCTATATACTTTGAATCTTTTTCTTAAAATTATACAAGTGTTATGTAAGTTATGAAGTTTGATATTAACTTAAAATTAGGGGTTAAGGGTTATAGGTTAGGGGTTAAGGGTTAAGGGTTAGGGGTTAGGGGTTAGGGTTTAACGGTTTATGTGTTTACAGTTTAAGGGTTTATGTGTTTAGAGTTTAGGGTTTAAGGTTTAGGGTTTGGGATTTTGGGTTTAAGGTTTAAAGGTTTATGTATTTAGGGTTTAGGGTATGGGGTTTGAGGTTTGAGATTTAAGGTTTAGGGTTTAAGGGTTTAAAGATTTAGGGTTTAAGGTTTTAGGGGTTAGATGTTTAAGATTTAAAGGTTTAAGGGTTTAGAGTTTAAGGATTAAGGGTTAGAGTTTATGGTTTTAAGGTTTTAGGGTTTCAAAGGTTTCGAGTTTAAGGGTTTAATAAATGTTATATTATTTCGATATTTAATTTGGTATTTCGTTTAGATCCATCATACGTGGCATTGTTACACTTAGGGAGGATCCGTTATATCTGACAGTGAGATATAAGGCAACCCGTCAGGTTTCTAGCCTATATACTTTGAATCTTTTTCTTAAAATTATACAAGTATTATGTAAGTTATGAAGTTTGATATTAACTTAAAATTAGGGGTTAGGGGTTAGGGTTTAGGTTTAAGGTTTATGGGTTTAAGGTTTAAAGGTTTATGTGTTTAGGGTTTAGAGTTTAGGGTTTAAGGTTCGAGGTTCAAAGTTTAGGGTTTAAGGGTTTAGGGATTTAGGGTTTAAGGTTTTAGGGATTAAGGGTTTAAGGTTTAAGGTTTTATATGTTTAAGGTTTAGAGTATAGGGTTTGAGGTTTGGGATTTAGGGTTTAGTGTTTAAGGGTTTAAAGATTTAGGGTTTAAGGTTTTAGAGGTTAGGGGTTTAAGATTTAAAGGTTTAAGGGTTTAGAGTTTAGGGCTTAGGGTTAGAGTTTATAGTTTTAAGGTTTTAGGGTTTTAAATGTTTCGAGTTTAAGGGTTTAATAGATGTTATATTATTTTGATATTTAATTTGGTATTTCGTTTAGATCCATCATACGTGGCATTGTTACACCTAGGGAGGATCCGTTATATCGATGATGAGATATAAGGCAACCCGTCAGTTTCGACCTATATACTTTGAATCTTTTTCTTAAAATTATACAAGTATTATGTAAGTTATGAAGTTTAATATTAATTTAAAATTAGGGGTTAGGGGTTAGGGTTTAGGTTTTGGGTTTAGGCATTTAAGGTTTAAAGGTTTATGTATTTAGGGTTTAAGGTTTGGGGTTTGAGGTTTAAGGTTTAAGGTTTAGGGTTTAATGGTTTAGGGATTTAAGGTTTAAGATTTTAGGGATTAAGGGTTTAAGGTTTAAGGGTTTATGTGTTTAGGGTTTAGGGTTTAGGGTTTAAAGTTTAGGGTTTAGGGTTTAAGGTTTGAGGTTTGGGGTTTGGAGTTTAGGGTTTGTGGTTTAGGGTTTAAGAGTTTAAAGATTTGGGGTTTAGAGTTTAAGGGTTTTAGGGGTTTGAGTTTTAGGGTTTTGAATTTTAAGAAAAGCTTTATGGAATTACGTTTAATTAGTTTTTGTATTGACTTATTGGTTGTTTAATTCAAGATTTGTAATTTAAGTAGCTATGTCATGTTATATTTAATTTCTTGGACATCGTTTAATTTATTATTTGATGTTATATATATTCATTTCATTCACCATAGTGTAATTGATTATATTATGTTATGATGGATTCATTATAGATATGATGAAAGTAACCTCAAATGCTTTGGAAAGTTGCAACAAACATCTCAATTTCCGAGAACAAACATCTCAATTATAGATATGATGAAAGTAACCAAGCAAAACCAGTTGAAACTAACCTCAAATGCTTTGGAAAGTTGCAACAAAGACTTGACAACCTTAGAACCTTAGAACCGTGATGATGAAAGTAGTGAAATTAGTAGCCTTAAGCAGAAGGACAATGAGAATCCTGCAAAAGAGGATAAAATTATGAATGCTACTGACTTTGGGAAAAAGGGCAGATTTTGAGGAGGACAAATATTCCAAATAAATTTACGGTTGCTTGTGCAGAACTTCTTGGGCGATTTGGTGCGATTTGGTGGAGATGTTCTTGAAAATATAATGGTTTCAAGAAAATATTATCAAACCTTCAACCATAAGAATCAAGATAAGAAAATATTAAAATCAAGTTCAACCATAAGTTATCATAATTGAAATTGAGCATAAGAATCAGATTTAAACATCAATTTACACATTTAAACACCTAAACTTACAACACTTTAACATCCCAATTAACAACATTATACACCTCAATTATAGCAAGTTTGATCTCAATTTCCGAACTAAACAATACAATTTGCATACTTAAAACACTTCAATTTACAACATGTAAACACTTAAACTTGTAGCACTTTAACACTTCAATTCACAAGATTTAAATACTTCAATTTGCAACACATTAACACTTCAATTTGCAGCACTTAAACACTTCAATTTGCAAAGAACACAACACTTTAACTTACATTCTAACTTAAAATCAAGTTCAACCATAAGTTATCATAATTGAAATTGAGCATAAGAATCATCATTTAAACATCAATTTACAGCATTTAAACACCTAAACTTACAAAATTTAACATCCCAATTAACAACAATTCTCAATTTCCAGGAACTAAACAATACAATTTGCAGTACTTAAACCACTTCAATTTACAACATGTAAACACTTAAATTTGAAGCACTTTAACATTTCAATTCACAGCATTTAAATACTTCAATTTGCAACACATTAACACTTCAATTTGCAACACATTAACACTTCAATTTGCAGCACTTAAACAAAAATACCAAACATTAGACATGTTTCAACCCAACACTAACCTCTGAGTTCAAGTACTATAGCTTTTTACTATTTTTCTTCCTTGTTAAAGACATGGAATTGGGCAACATCGGTTTTCTTATCTTCTGACTGGTCAAATATTAAACTCCGATCATGTTATTTATCATGCATGAGCTTTTCATAGTTCACATTAACATTAAGATCGTATGAGATTTTAATTGATAATTGAAGCTCAAGGAAGACAAAGTGGGGTACCAAAAGCTAAAGTTGTCATTGTAGATACTGGCGAAATGCCTATATAAATACCAGAAACTACTCATTCAATAGAAGGAATAAATGAGATCATAATCCCTGTAGATTGAGACTTGCAATGAGACATTCTTAGTAAGATGCCAATAAAATCACCCGGATGGAGAAATGGTCAGTTCTATTGACAAAAACTAGGGGTTTTCCTTCAGAATCTTGATGTTTGACTTATCTATAATAGTTCGATATCGTGTTTTTCTTTTTGGTTCCATTTTTTCATTTTCTGTTTCTGCTACGTCTTGTTGATGTCATGTAACATCCCGGTCTAGGGGTTATGCATTTAGTGCATAACTCAGGTTTTGGAAGGCTTATGGTGAAGTTGTAGGAGTTTTTGAGGGGTTTGAAGAACCCCAAAAGGTAAGAAATGCCTTAGGAAATTTTTGGTTTTTAAGTGTTGGAAGGGAGAGCTGAGGGAGTTAGGGGTTATAAGTATTTTAGGTGGGTTTAAGACGCAAGAAATGGTTTGGTAAAGTGGCTTAAGGGTGCCACTTAGAGCATGGGGAAGGTGACGCCTCATGGTGCTTAGGGGTCTCACGTTCGAGCTGCAAAGGCAGCATTTTGGTTTCATTTTGCGTCAATTAAGGAACTGGCTAGGTATGCTTTAAAAAGAAATCATAAGGTTAATGGACATGAAAGTCCAGTTGGCAGGTGGTTTCCATCGCCACTTAGGAGTTGGAGGTGAGGATGGGCGCGAGTTCGAATGGTGGAGCAAGATTTTGTGTTTTATATTTTCATATGCGGTGACGGGCTTAGGTAGGGAGACTTTATAAATAAATGGTGGGGTTTTATGACAAGAAAGACGGGTTGGTGGAGTGGCTTAGGCGCCACTTGTGGGTCTTGGCAAGGGACTCAAGTTCGAATAACATGGAGAGCACACAGGTTTTATTTTTGTTCTTGGCGTTTAAAGGAAGGAACTAAGGAAGGAGGGCTTAAAGGAATATGTGGGATTTATATCACAAAAAATCTGCTTTGGCGAGAATGGCGTGGGGTGTTAAAGCTTAAAGGGGCTTGGTGCGAGGTTGGGGTTCAAGACGTAGGAGAAGCAATATTTTGAGCCTTTTAATTTTTGCTTGTGACGTCAACAGCAGGGGGAGAGTTAGGCGATGTGGACTTCAATAGGATAAGCATAATATTTTGATTTAGAATTGGTTTGGAGGGTGGATTTATATTAGTTTATTTTATTTTTTCAATTGATAGGATAATAATGGAAAAAAGGTGGGTTTCTATTTTATTATTTTTTGAATGTAGGATAAGTGATTAATAAGGTTATTTTAATTATTTGAATGAATTGGGAAGAGTAGAATAAGGGATTTGGCTAATTCAAATTGATTTGAATTAGTGGCCATGAGTGATTTTGGGAGGTGGCCGAATTTTGGTTTCTTCATGTGGGAGGAGTGGCCGAATGTTATAAAAGGGGGGTGTGCTCTCCCTTTGCGAAAATGTTTGTTTCTTCTTAAGCCTTCACTTTTCTTCTCATATTCTACCAAACACCAAAACCGTCCCTCCTCTTCATTTTTTCACCTTGGCCGAAAGTTCAAAGCCACTTTTCCTACCATTTTCTTCTCATCTCAATTGTTCCTACACCAAAATCCTCTCCTCTTCTTGTTGTTAGTAATGCCATAAGCCACACATTGGTATTTAATCAAACCCTTATTTTCCTTCCTAACATCAATTGTTCATCATTTAAAGCCGAAACAGTTCTCCTCTGTCGATCTCCTTGTGCCAATTTCAGTAGTGTGGTAAGGACTCTCTTTGATTTAATCTTTTATTCTTGTTTTGGCCACCAAACCATGAGGCTTAACCTCATATTTTGTGTATGGTGAGCCTATTCAAGGTCGTAGATTTGTAGCCATTTTTGGAAGCCAGCGTTAAGGGGGGATATCTGAAAGGCCTTTCGGGATTTAAGGTGAGCATGGTATGTAGGTTATGACTTTCGGCCTAAGGCCATGTTATGTATTTTAAGTGGTGACCGATTCTGTTATGGGTTGTTTAAGGAATTTCAGCAGAGTTCTTAATCTAGTGACGTTTTGGGATTTGATCGTTTGTATCAATAAGGTGCGTAATCATCGCACTATTTCTTCGGTTAATTGCTTGCTAACGTTTATACATATGTATGATGTGTGGAAGTCGATCATAATGGCTAAAGTGGTGAATACCATGTTTTGGGTAATCGGATAATGGTGAGTAAGTTTGTGATATTAAGTTATTATAATGTATATATATATATGAAGTGGTAATGATATAAGATGTATACTCATTTTATCGATGATTTGATAAGAGGCATTTTCATATATGCATGGGATTTGGGTTTGGTCGAGAACGAAGGAGTACACATTGGTGTACGTGGTCTAGTGTTAACCGGGCTACATTAGCGCTTGATGAGTTCTTTGTGTGCATCATCAAGGAGATGTTGGCTTGGTGCCCATCTCGGTTGATAGCTAAGTGCATCACCGTAGACGGATTCTTGTTGGGATCACGATGTGATCGGTGGCTCACCACGGCCTTGTCAGCAGTGCCGCCAGGTAAGATATGTGGATCACTTTCGGTTGTGATCGGCGGATTAGCCACGGCCTTGAGCGAGGAGTCTGCTAGGGTTGGTGTAATGGATGGACTGGGGTGGTGTGATGCATGATTGCATGAATGGTTCGTGGATTGTGTGGATATGGGCCAAGCCCATATCGTGGAAATATGTGTTATGATTATGCATTGAGTCGGTGGACTCACCCAATTTTCTCAACCATTTCGGTGATGCATAAACTTTGGACCGGGTTTGGAGTGGATATGAGGTGGCCATGCGAAGGAGATTATTTTGATTGTTTTTGTTTTTTTATAATAAGTATTTCGTTTTAAGTAATGATTGTAATAAGGGCCTTTTTATGGTTGGCATTATTTGTTTATCATTATTATGTTTGGTATTATTTTAATTATGGTTTGGTTAAAATTTAATCACTATATAAAAGATGAATTTATTTTTAGCAATTTGTTTATTCAAATATATTTATATATTAAAGTTTTAATATGGACTATTTTTAATAACAAAGTTTTACTTATAAGTTTAAAAGGACATGGTTTTCAAAAGTTAACAAACTTTCATGTTTTATTCTCAAGTCAAAAAAAAATTTTCAACCGTCTTTCCGCAGTGACATAACCAGATCCGATCAAGGCTCGTGGGTCGGGTTTGGGGGTGTTACAGTTTGGAATCAGAGCCAGGTTCAAAACTCGGCTTTGAGGGTTTTGGGCCCAAAAACATTTTCAAAATGGGCTTTTCAAAATATAGACTTTTATTTCAGGTCATTCTGGCATGGCACCTGTGCCTCCGGCCCGAAGTCCACCAAGTAAGTACTTTGGACTCTTGAAGTGATTTGTTATTTTGAACTGTTATGGGCTTAGTGGGGCTCGTAGATTAGTGAACTAGGATCTGATGAACCCTAGGACTAGTCTACTCAAACATATGCATAAGACTTAAGGCTATTAAACAAACCTGTGAAGTAAGTCGCCGAGTTAAGGTGTGGCAACCACTGTACGCATGTCGAGGATTGGTATTCAGTAAGAGCTTGGTATTTAAGCAGTCCTAGCGACTCACCTCCTCTTCACTCGAATCCTACCTGGTGCGTAGCTACGGTTCACCTTAACCAAGAGGACTTGTTCATAGGCTAAACCAATTATTAAAACCCGAAAGGGACTAGCCGTGCAGTTTTATAAAATTCCTAGTTTTAAAATCCTTAAATTACCCTTTTTACTATAGTAAAAGATTCTTGTGAAAATTTTTCTAAAGTATCTTCGATTTACAAAATTACCAAAATGCCCCTAGCGATAAAATTACAAAAATGCCCCTGTATTGTAAAATTACCATATTACCCTCAACTTTTGTTAAAATGATTTTACTTTGCAAAATACCAAAATCTTTAGTTTTCAAAATATCAAGATACTTTGATTTGGGGAAATTTACGAAAATACCCCTGTGTTAAAAATTACTAAAATGCCCCTGACTTTCAAAATTTCCAGTTTAACCCCAATTTTAATAAAATTTCCCTACTTTGCAAAAGTATTCAAAAAATTCTATTTTGTGAAAATTCAAGATACCCTGATTTGAAAAATTTACAAAAATTATCCCTAATGAACAAAATTACCAAAATAACCCTTAATTCCAAAAATTTTTTTTTTGTCATACCTTTGATTTGGGAAAAATTTCCAAAAATACCTGGAGTTTTGAAATTCAAAATATCTTGATTTATTAAGATATTTTTTTATCGACCCCGATTTATTACCAAAATACCCTTGTAGGAAAAATGACGGAAATACCCTTGGGGTGGAAGCGGGCAGAAATGTCCGAACAGTAAATGTGTGTGGTAGATACCACTGAATAAATGAGTTCTTGTTGATGACTGAATGTGCCCTATTGAGGAACGAAGGTGATTCTCTGAATTAGAGTAGTGAACTCGAATTGAAACTTTACTTGATCGAAAGAGCAACTTCTGAAAACCTCATTTCATAAAATTTGCTCGTGGATAAATAGTGGAACAAAATTCCTAATGCATAAAATTTCTTAAATCAGACTAAATCGAGGCGTTAGAGATGAGTTCTAGAGGACGTGGTCGTCGTGGACGTGGTCGAGGCAGAATGGTCGTATCGAAACCCGTTAGATCGGGTCAAGGGTCTGAAAATGAAGTACCCCCTCCACCACCAGCATTTGGTAATGAGCAGCAAGATCAGACGGGGGATGATGCGATATCGCAGGCTGTGCTGCGAGTTTTGGAGATAGTGGCTGGGGCGGGTGGAAGTATGAGAGCAAGGAAGTCCAGTACTGAGCGACTCCGGCGAATGAAGTGAGGTGTTTGAGGCGTGTCGGGCATGGCACCAGTCTTGGTGAATATTGGTTAGAAGCAACCGAGCGAATTATGGATGAGCTCGATCCGAACCCTGAAGAGAAAGTGAAAGGAATGGTGGCACTGCTTCGCGACGAAGCATACCAATAGTGGCTAACAATTCGGGATAGTGCCACAGTTGAGGACCTCACTTGGGAGTATGTCAAGACGGCGTACCAGAAAAAGTATGTCGAAACTCATTATATTGATGCGCAGAGGAAGGCATTTCTGGGGCTGGTTCAAGGGAACAAGTCCGTAGCGGAATACGAGGCCGAATTCCTAAGGTTAGATATGCTCGAGGAGTGGTTGCTACGGAGCATGAGCGATGTGTTCGGTTCGAGGACGGATTAAGGGACGACCTGAGGCTGTTGATAGCTCCTCACCAAGAGCGGGAGTTCGCTGTGTTAGTCGAAAAAGCTAAGGTAGCGGAGGAAATTAAGAACTCTGTGAGGCAGAACAAAGATAAGGATAAGAACCGGGATAGGAGGAATTTTGGATCGTCTGAATCGTCTGAGGGTCTTCAGAAAAGACCGAGGGTTGAAAATTCTATTCGTGTTGCTAAGCCAGCTACAGAAAATCTGGATCATCCGTGTGCTCAGTGTGGAAGGTACCATGTTGGTGAGTGCTGGAATCGGGATCGAGAATGCTTCAGGTGTAAGTCTAAGACTCATTTGATTAAGGATTGTCCTCAGGATCCGAACAGGACTCGGACTTTAGGCCAAAGTTTTGCACAGCCAGGTAGGATTGGTCAGCAAGCGACAAGGGGTCGTGGTCCGAACCATGGAGGAAATGGTTCAGGTCGAGGTCGTGGGGCACCAAACAGAGAGGCTGAAGGTGCAGACGCAAGGCAGCCAAGGTTGGTTTACGCAACCAGACGTCGCGAGGAAGAAGATGTGCCAAATTTGACCACAGGTACGTTCTTTATTCCTAGAATACCCTTCATTGCCTTGCTTGTGGTTAAGTCAGGTTGTTTTCTGTTGGTAGTAAAGTATTTGGAACCTTGAATATGGACTTAGAAACTGTGCCTAGAAATGTGGATAGCTCTTTAAGATCAGAGTGCGTAGCTATAGCATAGTGTGGTGAATTAGGATGTACGACCGTTAGGCAGCCAAGTAATTTCGAGGACGAAATTATTTTTTTTAGGAGGGTAGAATTGTAACATCCAGTCTAGGGGTTATGCATTTAGTGCATAACTCAGGTTTTGGAAGGCTTATGGTGAAGTTGTAGGAGTTTTTGAGGGGTTTGGAGAACCCCAGAAGGTAAGAAATGCCTTAGGAAATTTTTGGTTTTTAAGTGTTGGAAGGGAGAGCTGAGGGAGTTAGGGGTTATAAGTATTTTAGGTGGGTTTAAGACGCAAGAAATGGTTTGGTAAAGTGGCTTAAGGCGCCACTTAGAGCATGGGGAAGGTGACGCCTCATGGTGCTTAGGGTCTCACGCTGATTTGCAAAGCGATATTTTGGTTTCATTTTGCGTCAATTAAGGAACTGGCTAGGTATGCTTTAAAAAGAAATCGAAGGTTAATGGACATGAAAGTCCAGTTGGCAAGGTGGTTTCCATGCGCCACTTAGGAGTTGGAGGTGAGGATGGGCGCAGGTTCGAGTGGCTGGAGCAGCATTTTGTGTTTTATATTTTTCATATGGTGGTGGCTTAGGTAGGGAGACTTTATAAATAAATGGTGGGGTTTTATGACAAGAAAGACGGGTTGGTGGAGTGGCTTAGGGCGCCACTTGTGGGTCTTGACAAGGGACTCAAGTTCAAATAACATGGAGAGCACCTGGGTTTTATTTTTGTTCTTGGCGTTTAAAGGAAGGAACTAAGGAAGGAGGGCTTAAAGGAATATGTGGCGGATTTATATCACCAAAAATGCAATCGCGTAATGGCGTGGGGTGTTAAAGCTTAAAGGGCTTGGTGCGGTCGGGGTTCAAGACGCAGGAGAAGTAATATTTTGAGCCTTTTAATTTTTGCTTGTGACGTCAACAATGGGGGGAGAGTTGGGCGACATGTGGACTTCAATAGGATAAGCATAATATTTTGATTTAGAATTAATTTGAGGGGTGGATTTATATTAGTTTATTTTGTTTTTTCAATTGATGAGGATAATAATGGAAAAAGGTGGGTTTTATTTTATTTTATTTTGAATGTAGGATAAGTGATTAATAAGGTTATTTTAATTATTTGAATGAATTGGGAAGAGTAAAATAAAGATTTGGCTAATTCAAATTGATTTGAATTAGTGGCCATGAGTGATTTTGGGAGGTGGCGAAATTTTGGTTTCTTCATGGGGGAGTGGCGAATGTTATAAAAGGGGGTGTGCTCTCCTTTGCAAAAATTTTTGTTTCTTCTTAAGCCTTCACTTTTCTTCTCATATTCTACCAAACACCAAAACCGTCCCTCCTCTTCATTTTTTCACCTTGGCCGAAAGTTCAAAGCCACTTTTCCTACCATTTTCTTCTCATCTCAATTGTTCCTACACCAAAATCCCTCTCCTCTTCTTGTTGCCGTAATGCCATAAGCCACACATTGGTATTTAACTGAAACCCTTATTTTCCTTCCTAACATCAATTGTTCATCATTTAAAGCCGAACAGTTCTCCTCTGGCCGAATCTTCTTGTGCCGATTTCAGTAGTGTGGTAAGGACTCTCTTTGGTTTAATCTTTTATTCTTGTTTTGGCCAGCCGAAACCATGAGGCTTAACCCTGTATTTTATGTATGACTGAGCCTATTCAAGGTCGTGGATTTGTAGCCATTTTTGGAAGCCAGCGTTAAGGGGGGATATCTGAAAGGCCTTTCGGGATTTAAGGTGAGCATGGTATATAGGTTATGACTTTCGGCCTAAGGCCATGTTATGTATTTTAAGTGGTGACCGATTCTGTTATGGGTTGTTTAAGGAATTTCGGCAGAGTTCTTAATCTAGTGACGTTTTGGGATTTGATCGTTTGTATCAATAAGGTGCGTAATCATCGCACTATTTCTTTGGTTAATTGCTTGCTAACGTTTATACATATGTATGATGTGTGGAAGTCGATCATAATGGCTAAAGTGGTGAATACCATGTTTTGGGTAATCGGATAACAGGTGAGTAAGTTTGTGATATTAAGTTATTATAATGTATATATATATGATGTGGTAATGATATAAGATGTATACTCATTTTATCTGATGATTTGATAAGAGGCATTTTCATATATGCATGGGATTTGGGTTTGGTCGAGGAAGGAAGGGAGTACACATTGGTGTACGTGGTCTAGTGTTAGCTTCGGGCTACATTAGCGCTTGATGAGTTGCTGTGTGCATCATCAAGGGAGATGTTGGCTTGGTGCCCATCTCGGCGGTTGATAGCTGAGTGCATCACCGTAGATGGATTACTATTGGGATCACGATGTGATCGGTGGCTCAGCCATGACCTTGTGCAGCAGGTCTGCCAGGGTAAGATATGTGGGATCACTCGGTTGTGATCGGTGGATTAGCTACGACCTTGGCGGAGTCTGCTAGGGTTGGTGTAATGGATGGACCTGGTGTGGGCTGTGATGAATGATTGCATGAATGGTTCGTGGATTGTGTGGATATGGGCCAAGCCCATATGTGTGGAAATATGTGTTATGATTATGCACTGAGTCAGTGGACTCACCCAATTTTTCTCAACCATTTCAGGTGATGCGTAAACTTTGGATCGGGTTTGGAGTGGATATGAGGTGGCCATGCAGAAGGAGATTATTTTGATTGTTTTATGTTTTTTTTATAATAAGTATTTCGTTTTAAGTAATGATTGTAATAAGGGCCTTTTTATGGTTGGCATTATTTGTTTATCATTATTATGTTTGGTATTATTTTAATTATGGTTTGGTTAAAATTTAATCACTATATAAAAGATGAATTTATTTTTAGCAATTTGTTTATTCAAATATATTTATATATTAAAGTTTTAATATGGACTATTTTTAATAACAAAGTTTTACTTATAAGTTTAAAAGGACATGGTTTTCAAAAGTTAACAAACTTTCATGTTTAATTCTCAAGTCAAAAAAAATTTTCAACCGTCTTTCCGCAGGTGACATAACCAGATCCGGTCAAGGCTCGTGGGCGGGTTTGGGGTGTTACATGTCGTGGTGACAAGCTCGATTGGCGATGGATATGACACGTAAATTCTATCAAATGGGACCGGAGAGTTTTCTTGAAGTCGGTAAAAATCGAAAGTAAGTCATCAAAAGGAAATTGACGGAGTTTTTCTTTTGTTTACAGATTGACTTATCTCTGAACAACTGAATGAAACTATTAATGCATGTTTATATGGTTTGTTGTAAAGAGTTTTAGATTCACAAGTGAGAGCCATACATGAGTCCATTGTTCTTAAAACACCTAAAAATTTAACACATCATGTTCTTCAAACACAAAAAAACCCTAATTAAATTTATCTAAACCGAAACCGAAAAAAAAAAAAAAAAAAACATACTCTCATCCCTTCAATCAATAGTTTGAAATACCAAACAAAAAGGTTAAATTAAAATACCTCTACGAACCCAAGTTTCCAGCGGCGGTGGGGAGAAGATGACGACGCGATGAAGGCTAGCGTGAATTTGGATGAGTTGATTATGCACAAAGGGGTTAAGGGCTACGAACCCTAGGGTTAAACGTTTTATTTGAAATGGCGGAGAGAAGAATCGAATTTGATTTGGAAGGTGGGAAATTAGGGCAAAAATTTGCAGAACAAACTTGGGGAAAGTGGGGGAAAAATTTGGGAAGTTGGTGAAAAAAATCGGGCAAATCTGAGAAGTGTTAAACGATTGATTTAAGTTGGACATTTTGCGGCGTTTAACATAAAACGCCACTAAAAATGTTGCTAAAGCTAAAAACGGTGTCGTTTACATATAGTCAGAAACATAATTGCTGCGTTATTAGTAAAAAAGCCACTAAAAGCAATTTTAAAAACGGCGTCGTTTCAAGGTTCACCTTATTTGCGGCGTTTTATTTAAAAGCGCCACTATAACAAAGCTTAAAACGGCATTGCTTTTGCACAAACTGGAACATATTTGCGGCGTTTTACTTAAAAACGCCACTAAAAGCACAGGGTACAAACATCATCGTTTTGCCTTAAAACATATTTGCGGCATTTATACACCAAAACGCCGGTAATTCCCGATCTTTAGTGGTGTTTTCAGTAAAAACGCCGCTAATACCACAACAAACACAACTGAAACGACACCGTTTTGGCTAAAGTGGTGCGTTTTGGCGGCGTTTTTTTGTAAAAAACGCCACTACTGTTTAATTATTTCTTAAATTCCATAAAACCATTAACCTCTTAATACTCAAATAAACCCTAAGTACATATACGCTACATGAACACCGAAACATTATCAGCCACATATATGCTAATCTCAATACCTCAATTTCAGTCATTCCCTATAAAAACAAGCCTAAAATACCATGTTCAACATTAACACTTCTTTTATACTCTAAACATTAACCAAATCACATGATCATTACATATACATATTTAATCATTTATGACATTAAACCAAAACACCCCTTAATAACACCCATCACCCGGCCTGGTAGTTGGATCCGAGCTACGGGATGTTACTTCTATTACCATAGCTAATCACATTTAAGTCTTAATAACAATTCATTCAACCATCGATTCTTATCATAATTCCATGCGCATTACAGTATACAAACAAAATCGAAACTCAATTGAGCTTACAAAAGCTCTTAAGTTGACATGAGCATAAATAAGGACTAAACTGCAAACTTTTCAAAGTATAAGCATAGGTATCAATACCCAGGTCAAGTTTCGATACTAGGAAAACATCATTCGAGCATACACCAAAATTTCATTTTAAAGACCTTAGTTATCAACAACCAATATATCAAAAATTTGGCATCTTTTCACATACAAACTTACGATACTAATACCTAAATGGCCCTCAAAATGTAACTTTCATCTATACATTTCATGTCAACTAAACTACACACAACTTCAATATATTCTCAATCGTCTTTCAACCAATCATGCAATTAACCATTACTAAACGCCGCTAATTAAAAGTCTGCTTTCTTTGTAGTGGTATATTTTACAAGATTTGGATCAAATTAAAGTTCATGTCCTTTTAGGATTTAACACATTTTGATATGTATTCTTTTAAAATAATAATTTATATTTATCTTTTTTTTATTATTCTAAAAAATCTAAGATTAATTCCTAAATCCATAACCCTAACCCCTAAAAATTATACCCGGCCTAAATCATACACCCTAACGCCCTAATTAAACTATAAACTATAAACTATAAACCATGCATAGTATCCCTAAACCCTAAACAATTGAAATAGTAAATCGTAGAACTTAAAATTAAATTATAACTCCTAAACCTTAAACCATAAAACAATAAACCCTAAAGATTAACTGGCCCCAAACCATATTACTCCCATAACCATTAATACCTATTCCCCTAAACCCCAACACTTAAACCGTAATACATAAACATGATCCACAAACCCATGATCTATAAACCTTTAAATAAATAATAAATCATAAACCCTAAACGAGAAAACATTAAACCCTAAACTAATAAACTCTAAACCCTAAACTTAATTTAAAAACCCATAAACCCTAAACTATAAAACATAAACCATTAACCTACATTAATGCACATTATATCATAAACCCTAAAACTATAAACTATAGACATTAAACCTTAATTAAGTCCTAAATCATTAACCCTAAAATAAAATAATCTTTTTGCGGCGTTTCTATAAAAACGCCACTAAAGTTCAAAAAAATTTGCTCAAAATTTTGTGGCGTTCCACCAAAAGCGCCGCTAATGTTCAGACTTTTAGCGGCGTTTTCACAAAAGCGCCGCTAATGTTCAGACTTTTAGCGGCGTTTCCCTAAAAGCGCCGCTAATGTTCAGACTTTTTATGCGTTTTCACAAAAGCGCCGCTAATGTTATACTTTTAGCGTTTCCCTAAAAGCGCCACTAATGTTCAGACTTTTAGCGCGTTTCCATAAAAGCGCCGCTAATGCTCGGACTTTTAGTGGCGTTTTACAAATAAACGTCGCTATATGTCCTTTTTAGCGGCATTTTACCAATAAACGCCGCTATTGATCTTTTTTTTTTTGCGTTTTCATTTAAACACCACGATGTATAATATTTATGGCGTTTTTTTTAAAACATACTAAAAACGCCACTAAAAGTCATTTTGGTGTAGTGTAAGATTAATTGCGATGAAGTGATATTAAAATAATATAATATGTGAATTCAAATGCAATAATAACAATGATATCAAAATAAAAATGACTATAAAAATATTAAATTAATATATATATATATATAAATTAAATTAAATAACAAAATACAAATTAGAGTTGAGGAAAAACCCCACCAATCTTGTCTTGTGCCATTTCTAAATAATGTTTCTTGGTATTAACTTATGTTCGACCGACCAGACAAAATCACGCCACCTCAATTGGTAGTTCCAACTTCCAATTGCTTCTTGCTTGTAGGCAGCCTAATGCAATATGGCAGGTTTAACTTGGAGGCAGACTTGTTAATTTAAACTTTAGTTTTCGATTAATTTGAATTTTAATTCGATTCAATCTAATTTGATTATAAAAATCAACAGTTTAAATAAGAAAACATTCAAACTTGAAATAATTTGAACTTTAAATGACTTGAATAAACTCTAAATGATCTGAATTCAAGATAACCTATTTGAAAAATTCAATTGCCAAAACTGAATTACCCAAATACTAAATTGGCATTTCATGTGAAAATTTTAAAATTAAATTCATCTGGTCCATATCAATTCAATCCAAATCTAACAAAACTCATTCAATTTACAAGTATAGTTGAGGGGTGTATACATAGTTTCTTTATATAATCAACTAGAGATAATATTGTTGAGAAAAATATCTATGAATCCAAAAAAAAACAATTTTATAAACAGTAAAAGGGTATAGAGAATACTCTAATTCTAAATATATATATATATATATATATATATATATATAAATATAAAATCAACTTTGAAAGTTATCGTCTCATGCCTAACGTGCTTGGGAAACTTTGCTAACTTAGAGGTTAGTCGAGGTATACTATTTGACATATTCTTAATTTAATTAATAGGCTGACTTCATTACATGAGGTAGCTTCCATGCCAACCACAACTACTGCATTTCACCTATTTTAAACTCCAAAATCCCATGAGAAGATGACCTACCAATACCTTCAATATTGACTAAGTATTCTCCATTCCAAACATACATGATCAAATATTACCAACTCCAGTGGCCTATTCCCACTGCTCCAAGGCCTTTATAAACCCCAACACCATGCTTTCTCTTCCTCACTCAAAATCTTTCTTTCATCAGCTTATAATTAGTTTCAAAATCTCTGGACAAAATGGGTTATTTCAATTGCTTTGCTTTGGGATTCTTCGTGGCTCTGTCGCTTGCAAGCATTGATGTTGGGGTTGCAGCTCGTCACCTTCAGCAACTGCCTCCAATGCCAACATTGCCTACAGCCACACTCCCACCATTCCCATCTATCCCTAATCTCCCACAGCCATCCTTACCATCTTTCCCAAGGCCTGGGGCGCTTCCTCCACTTCCTACCATGCCTGCTTTGCCCACATTGCCTAGTGTACCAAGGGCCACATTGCCCCCTCTACCAAGCATGCCTTCGATTCCCACAATTCCAACTACAATTCCCTCTATTCCATTCTTCTCTCCACCACCTTCTCCTTCTAGTCCTTAAAAATCCCTTTGGCTAGGTGATGGGTGGCTATTCCAATCCAGAGTCTTATTTTTTTGTCCACCACTTATATTGCTTTGTATAAATGGGAGTTTCCCCAATTCCCATGATTTTCTGTACTTTGATAGTTATTTTGCTTATTATTAGATTATATACTTATTTTATATACATAATATTTTCATTAACTAATTAATTACTGAATTCATTGTTAACACACGACTTTACTAAATTAAGATAAGAACGAAACAACAAATATAGACAAAATCATTTAATTATGATGCATGGCTGAATCAAATCTAAATTATTCTTTAAGAAAGTAAATACTTGACTAATAAGCCATAATTTAAGGTTAAACTAATTCAAATTATCTCGAGGTTAAACTAACCTAAATTATTCTTAGAGAAGATAAACATTTGGCAAATAAACTACAATTTAAGGTTAAACTAATTTACATTTTTCAATGTTAAAGAGGATGAGTTTTTTTTATTAGATTTGAACCTTGATGCTTACTGGAGCTTTGTCACTAGGCAATAGCTTATTGACAATTTTTGTCAGAGTGGGTCCGTCGAGATCAATCATGAAGTTGGTTTCACTAAGACTAAAAATAATAGTGGTAATGAAATTAATTATTAAAGTAGTAAAATTAAAATCAAACTTATAGTATATATTTAAATTCAAGCGCAATACTACTAGTGAGATCAAAATCGAAAATCACTATTAAGGATGATAAATTGAAATATATTTGAGTTAAACTATAATTAAACATTAAATTTATAAAAATACTTATATTATATTTAAATTAAATAATATAAGAAAATATATTATATTAAATCATAATGAAAATCATTACATTATAAACAAATTGTCATATACCAATGCATACTTTTATCGAAAATCTAATTCTGTAAGTATAAATAGGTTTATATTAATGTTTTTTTAAATCAGATCGATGATCAAATCAATTAGACCACCATTTCAGTCAATCCGATCGTTTCACTTGGTCTAATTAAAAAATGATTAAAAATTAAAAACAATTTTTTTAAACTCCGGTTCGACTAGTTTTTTAGCCAGTTCAATCGGTTCATACCGGTTCTCGATCTAACCGGTTTAAAGTCACTCTCCATATCGATCTCCCAATCAATTCCCAGTCCAATCGACCAATCCAGTTCAAACAACACTGGTTTATACCAACATTTTACTTATCTGTTAATATATGATGAGCCTATATCAGTTAATATATGATGAGCCTATATCAATACATTTTGTTAGTGTTGGTATAAAAGTATCTATAATGAGAAATCAAATTTAATAATTGAGTAAAATTTTGGAAGAAACAAGTTAACAATTTATTTTACTTTTGAGATATAAATTAAAAAATTAAATAAAATCAGGTATATATAAAAATCAAATTGGGTCTTAAACCAATAAAAACTCACCAATATTATCTTATTTGTTGTTTCTAACTAATATTATTTTCGAAGTTCTAAATTTCATTTTTTTTTTTGCTTGTAGGTAGCCCAATACCAATGGTAAGTTTAACAAGAAGGTAAACATGCCAATTTTGACTTTCATCCTATCTGATTTCACCATAAAAGCTTAACAATTTTAACTTCCTCAACTTAAATTTAAATTAATTTGAATTCAGAACAATTTAAATTTAAAATAATTTAATTCTAAATAACTTAAATTTAAATAACAAGTAATTTAAAATAACTCAAATTTGAAGTAACCATAACTTAAAATAATCCAGACTTATAATGACTAACTTAAAAACTAAGTCTCTTACTGAAATGACTTGAAGCAAATCAAACTTCAAATTGACCCAAACCTGAAATAACTTGAAAATTTTAAAATCTTAATTAACTTGATTCAAAACCAAATGAATATGCCCAACTAAAAAGTCATCTAGATTAATGGCCAACAAGTTAATTCATGTAATTACCTTTTAAAATATTTGACATAGTTAAGTAAACAACCCTATGTAGGGCTACATAACAGGCAATTGGCTGAAACATTGGTAACCTGGAGGATTAATTTGATCAGCTAACTTAAGAGGCTAACTTATTACATGAGGTAGCTTCCATGCCAACCACAACAACTGCATTTCACCAGTTTTAAACTCTAATATCCATTAGGAGATGATCTACCAAATATCTTTAATATTGACCAAGCTTTCTCCTTTTTCAACCATGTATGATCAAATATCACCAACTCCAGTGGCCTATTCCCACTGCTCCAAGACCCTATATAAACCCCTTACACCATGCTTTCTCTTCCTCACTCAAAACTAGCTATTAAGATAACAAGACTTTGTTTCATCTGCTTAACAGAAATGGCATCTTTCACTTGCTTTGCTTTGGCATTCTTCGTGGCTTTGTCGTTTTCAAGCATTGACGTTGGCCTAGCAGCTCGTCACCTTCAGCAACTGCCTCCGATGCCAACATTGCCTACAACCACACTCCCACCATTCCCATCTATCCCTAATCTCCCACAGCCATCCATACCATCGTTCCCAAGGCCTGGGGCGCTTCCTCCACTTCCTACCATGCCTGCTTTGCCCACATTGCCTAGTGTACCAAGGGCCACATTGCCCCCTCTACCAAGCATGCCTTCGATTCCCACAATCCCAACTACAATTCCTTCTATTCCATTCTTCTCTCCACCACCTACTCCTTCTAGTCCTTAAAAATCCCTTTCGCTAGGTGATGGGTGGCTATTCCAATCCAGAGTCTTATTTTTTTGTCCACCACTTATATTGCTTTGTATAAATGGGAGTTTCCCCAATTCCCATGATTTGCTGTACTTTATACTTATTTTGCTTATTATTGGATCATATACTTATTATATATATTGCTTTCGTTAATTAATTAATTATTGAATCCATTGTTAAGACGCGAGTTTATGAAAGTAAGATAAGAATGAAACAATAAATATAGACAAAATAAATTAATTATGATACAAAGTTTTAGTTTACTAATGCTTCACCTGCAATTAGTTTACATTTTTTTTTTTTTACAATTTAAATCTAAATTATTCTTGGAGAAAGTAGACACCTGACTAATAAGTCACAATTTGAGATTAAACTAACTCAAATTATTCTGCGGTTAAACTGACCTAAATTATTCTTTGAGAAGGTAAACACTTGAATAATAAACTACAATTTAAGATTAAACTAGTTTACATTTTTTAATGTTAAAAGAGGATGAATTTCTTTTATTAGATTTGAACCTTGATGTTTAAAGAGGTTTGTCATTAGGCAATAGCTTATTGGCAATTTTTGTAATAGTGAGTCAATCAAGATCAACAGTGAAGTTGGTTTCACTAAAACTAACAATAATAGAGATAATGAGATTAGTTATTATTGTCTTGAAAAATTAAAATCAACCTCGTAGTATATATTTTAATTCATATGCAACAGTTCAAAATTGAAAATAACTATTAAGGATGTTGAATTGAAATATATGTATATGAAAAATAAATAAAAACAAATTAATTAAACTTATATTTGAGTTAAACTATAATTAAACATTAAATTTATAAAAATACTTATATTATATTTAAATTAAATAATATACGAAAATATATTATATTAAATCATAATGAAAATCATTACATTATAAATAAATTGTCATATACCAATGCATACTTTTACCGAAGATCCAATTCCGTAAGTATAAATAGGTCTATATCAATGTATTAGTATACAACGATCTATATTTAATATATTCTCCAACTTAATTTAACTTTAATTAAATTACTTAAAATAATTAAATTTTTAAATTATAAGCAAACATTGTTTATTCTTTTGCAAATTTTAATCATGTTGTTTTTCCCCATAAGTTAATATTTTTTCCAATCAATTTTTTTTTAAAATTAGTAATTTTTGTGTAATTTTTACATGTCATTAACACATAATTTTGGATATATATAAATGGGAGTTTCCCAATTCTCATGATTTTCGTACTTTGATAGTTATTTTGTTATTATTGGATTATATACTTATTATATATATATATATATATATATATATATATTGTACAAAGCCCAATTTACCCGAGCCCACTACACACAAAACAAGCCCATCAAATTAAGCCCAATAAAGACCCAAAACCATCACTTAACCCAAATAAACCAATAATAAGCCCATTACGACCCAACTAAACATTTAAGCCCAATTAGCCCCAAATCGAAAATGAAAAAAAAAAGAATAAATTACATACCCTAGGTGCCGCACCTAGGGCCACTGTCGACCCCTAGCACCGCCTTGCCACCACTTGCACCGCCACCTACAAAGAGTGAAAGAAGAAAAGACAGACAATAATAAAACTTGTAAAATGGTTATAAAAGAAAAACCAAAACCATTGTAACTCTTGGATAGATTTGGAATACAAAACAAACGAGCAAAGATTCAAGCAAAAACAAAAAAGCAAGAATATCGAAGGAAAGAAAAACAAATTCAAAAAGTGCTAAGGTCCCATTATTACCTTTTTTTCTTTTATTTTCGTTCTTCGAATCTATTATATACCCACATATATATTCTCGTCTTTTTATTAAAAAATAGTGTATATATATATATATATAAAACAGAAAAATGAGAAATTTTACACAGGCGACGCTTAGTGATTGAACGCATGGACTTAGGAGGCCTATGTGACCGGTTTTTGGGTTAAGCCCAGAGAGAAGAAAGGAAGCAGCCCCCTTTTTTTGAAGAAGCACGGAGCAAAATGAATTTTAGCCAAAAATTTGGCTTTTATAACTGTACAAACCCATTTTGCCCCAAAACAAACCCAATATACAAACCAGTCCAATAAGCCCAATCCTCCCTTAAACTAGCCGATTCCTATTGGCCCAATAGGCCCAAACACTAAAACCAATTCAGAACCCTAGGGATTTTGAGCTTCCAAGCGCCGCTACCTCCACACCGCCCATCACCCCAAAGCGCACGAGCACGTCCACCAAGACCCTCCTCGCGCCTCGGTGAGACATCTTCACACGCCTCGACACCGCACCATCTGCAAGAACAGGAGCAAACAGACGCAACAACACAAAGAAACGAAGAAGAAACGACAAAAAGCAATAGAAAACAAAGCAAAACAAACAAAGACGAATATAAACTCGGTTATAAAAATCGAGACAAAGGCATTGTAATGGGGGCTTCCGATCTTTATGAACTAGCAATAAAGAGGCTGAAAAAGCATTAAGGTCGGGGTGGGGGCTTTGTTTTTTGATTTCCCGAATTCAAAAATACCGGCACTGAGAAATAAAAAAGAATCAGAAAAATTTAAGGTTGAATCCGTTTTTGCTCTCCTTGTTATTTACTGTTGCTTTCATTTATTTTTAATTTTGATTTTATTATCCTAAAATTTTTTACAAACAATAATAAAAAAAGGAAAGGGGAAGAGCCTTACCGAAACCCCCAGGGTCGCGGCGTCGAGGTGCTCTCCCTCCGTCGTCGGAGCTTGGCCGGGGATGGGGGTGCCGAAGGCCCTCTCCCTTCGTTTTCGGGCGCCAAAGAGATGGCCTTCAAACGGGACAAAAAACAGGGGCTAAAGGCCCGCCTTGCACACCGTCGGCCACCAGACCTGGTGGTGGTGCGATGGGAGGCTGTCGGAGCCCTTCCTCTGTCTGCAAAGCCGAACCAAAAGGAGGGAAATCTTCTCTCTCGGGGCTCGAACGCCAAGGCTCGGCCTCCAGGCCCCTCCTCGCGCACCGTCGGCCACCGAGAGTGATGGTGGTGCGATGGATCGATGGAGGGAAGCCAAATCGGCCGAAACCGACGCAGGGGGAGAGGGGAGAAGCTTGAAAGCTTTATTCTTTTTTTTTTTTCTTTTTCTCTGAAGATAGATCGAAATAGAACAGAAGGGGGTTTAAAGGCACATAAACGGCGTCGTTTCGCTTCAAGAGTGCTGCGCATTTTCCCTTAAATAGGGATAATTGCGCACTTGGTCCCTCCTTTTGCTGCGCTATTCGATCAAGTCCCATTTCGCATTCTTCCTTTTTTTAAATTTTTACCCTATTATTTTTATAGTGTTTTGACTTGGTCCACGCAGCGCACAAGGACCGGGATTATTTCCCATCTGGTCCCTCCCCATTTTCGCGCATTACACTTTGGCCCTCGTAGTGTTCTTTTATTATTTAAATTATACCTTTTAATTTCATTTCAACGATGATTAAGCCCTTTTATTTTTAACTCTTTATTTATTCATTTGTTTATTTAATGGTTTAGTTATTCATTATTTTATTCGTTCATTTATACGCTTATCTTGTTATTATTATTGTTCATTCATTTATTTATTTCTTATCCTCATATATTGTTGCTTATTATTCTTTTTATTATACCTTTTATTTTACTACCCTTTTTTATTATTTTATTATTACACATCTATTTGTTTATTTCTTACTCCTTTTTAGCAAATCCAAAATAGTGTATATATATATATATATATATATATATATATATATTTATATATATCTCTTTACCTACTGTTTTTCGTTGTTCGTTATTATTATTCTTATTATTCTTACTATTGTTTTAATATTATGATTACTATTATTATTGTTTTTATTATTATTACTTTTGTTATTATTTTTACTACTATTAGGATTATTATTATCATTTATTATAACTATTATTTGTTTATTAACGTGTTTTCATTATATTTTATTACTCCATATTTTATTATTTTTATTATTATTTATTTTTATTATTATTTTTATTATTGTTTTTATAACCATATTATTATTATATTATTAGCACTATTACTATGTTATTATTATTATTATTATTATTGTTTTTATATCTATAAATCTCTTATTATTTTGTTTACTAAATGTTATTATTATTACTATCGTCATTATTTATTTTTCTTTACATTTTCATTATTATTTATTTTTGTCATTATTTTTTTATCTTATTTATTTGTCATTTTCATTCCAATATATTGTTATTATTATTACTACTACTACTACTATTATTATTATTATTATTATTATTATTATTACTATTATTATCATTAATTGTTTTTATGTATTTCTACTGCTTTTCATTATTACTATCATCATTACTATCATTATTTTCTTTTTTCCCTTTGTTCTCCTAAACTTTCATTTGCTTATAATTCTTTGTTTTCTATTATTATTTTTATTTTTTATCCATTTATATCTAATGCATTTTGCTACACGTGTTAGTATTGTGATTTGTTTTGGCATTTTATCGTTACTTTAACCTTTGCCCGATACATCGCTTTTCAAATAGCCGATATCTCATATTAAAGATTCGAGGAAATCGAGCCCTAACTTACAGGGTTCTGATTTTCCTCGGTCAATATAAGCAACGAAATATCCCTTCCAAAATCACAAGTCTCGATTTCAAATTGACGTTCCGTATTAGCAATTCGAGTGAATCGAGCCCTAACTTACTGGGTTCCGATTTTTCCTCGTTTAAAGCTAAACAACGGGATGTCTCTTTTAAAATTGCAGTTTAAATTTTTAAAACTAAGATACTTAATCTCGAAGATTCAAAATGTCGCTACTTAACTTCATCGGACTCGACACCTAGACACTTCAAGATAAGCTTCTTTCCCAAAATAGAGATGATATTCCTAATTTGGATTTTCGGAAAAACAAGCCCTAACTTACTGGGTTTCGACTTCTCGATTCAACAAATGACGAAGGATCCTCTTCAAAAATAAAAACCAAGTTTCAAAAGGCGAGCTTAGTTTCGGGAGTTTAAAGTATTGTGCCCTAACTTACTGGACATGATGCTTTACCTCTTCGAAAATAAGAAAGTCTTAACGTCCTTTCCAATTTTAAAAATAAAAAGCATTGTATTTTCGAATCCTTTTAAAGTTTTCAACAAATAGGACATCAATCAATCGATTCGGTACCAATTTTGGGCGTGTCGAGGGTGCTAATCCTTCCTCGCACGTAATCGACCTCCGAACCCGCTTTTCTCAAAGTTCGTGGACCAAAAGCACCGCTTTAGTAAATTAAATGTTTTATTAAAACGAAGGTGATCCGATCACACCAAATAAAGATCGGTGGCGATTCTTTCTTTTTTCTTTTTCAAAAATCGAGTCGACCGCGTCTTACCGTTTCCCAAAAATGGTTACGACGACTTGGCGACTCCATCGGGACTCGAGGTCAAGCCATGGATTGATTGATTTTTGTCCTTTTGATTAAATTGGTTTCAAAAATCACGCTTCTTTTAATGCACTTCCAATATTGGTCTCAGAAATACTTTGGCATTGCATTGCATGACCGCTAAGGTCACACCTTTAAGTGGGAGCGAAGCTATGCCTTCGTGAGGTTTTCACCTCCGCATGGGCTAGTGGATCGCCGGGATACATCCGTACCTATGTCTTCGTGAAGTTTTCACTTCGCATGGCCATAGGGAAATGTATTCCCTCGAACCAACTCGGTCCGTATGAGCCTATAATGGGTGAGGATCGAGGAATCACTGGTTCGGTACCTCAAACTTTAGAACCAAACCACATGTAGTGAACCCTAAGAGCCCACCTTAGATAGAACTACGTCAAACCTTAGTGGTCACCTAGGTTGGTTTTTGTTCACTTTCACTTGTTTTATACTTTGCGATACTAACCCTTTGTATTTTATTTTCGTGCACATCATCTCATTTCATATTTTGAGAGGTATCGATTCACGGTCAGTTTCTGAGTTAGAAAGCTGGTTATGGAAAACGGATTCCTTGATAAAGTGGAAGACAATGCAGTCGTCCGTATATAGTCAAAACCTAGGCAGTTAGAAGGGTATGGATCCGTTTGAGCAAATGGGGCAGTGCTAAAATCTCAGCCACCTGTGCTTCCTAATGTTGTTCCGATCAAAACTAAATCGGATGTGGAAAAGATTGTATGACAATGCATGGTAGAAAGTAATTATACTCACCGGTCACTTCATAGTGAGCGGGTAAGGCACGGATAGACACTTCTACCATTACAGTGTTTCTCTTTCATGTGAAGATGGTAACCCTGTAGACGACAAGGGTGTTGGAAGGAAAGTGATTGGCAGAGGGCAAGAGACCTATGACAATGAATTGGCTGGAAAGGACTTTGCTTACGACGGGGAGAAAAGTTTATTTACTGTTGATATTCTTCCAAATAACAAGCATAGGTTTACAATTGTATTTGAGGATGTTACATTTAATGTAAACAACGATAGTGCAAGGCCCGATGACTCAAACGGCGCGAACAGAAGTCTAAAACTCTCACGAAACACCGAGGGTGATGGTTGTCATTTTAAGGTAGTATGTCATAAGTAGGGATGCCTCTTGGTTTGCCAATCTTTTAAGATAATCAAAAACTTCACGACATTGGAGGAGGTACCCTTGACTATAGGGGTTTTCATTCAAGTTTCATAGCCACTCAAAGAAGCCTTTCCCGGAATATTCGTCCTAGTTCGGTTGTGGATTCTTTGCTAATCAGAATGTCATAGATCCTGGCTGAACGAAGGCTCGAGAACCTAAAGACAAAAGTCAGTCCATCCAATCACGAGTACAAGATCACTGGATTGAGCGAGCAGTTGTGCAAAGATCCGTTATTTTCATTGAAGGAGAAAAGTGTGAAAAAGTTAATGGACTTGCCATGCTTTAATGTCGGAGAGCCGAAACAACCTACATACATTCCTTTGGAGCTACATTCCTTGATGTACTTGCAATTGACAAAGCACTAACTAGAGAGCCTCTTTGGTTAAGACAGAAATCTCAGGAAAGAGTGAAAGCCTTATTCTATGCTTCACAGGGGAACAACCATAGTGCCGAGCCAATACTGCGTTCTTGTAGTATTACTTTCAGCACTAATTTCACCCAAGTCGAAGGTCGTGCTCTGTCAGGGGCAATGATGGAAATTTTTTTCTGAAGAATGGGCGATGGAATTGCTGGAACCATCTAGGATGGAAGGATAGGCTGTTGTGAATTTCTGGGCTCATCGTTGTGACCCAAACAACATTGCAAGGATTTGATTCTTGTATTGACCGGTTAGATAGATTCAAAGAGACGAATCGAATGGACGACTTTCACCGTGGTTAGAATGAGAAAAGTCATTGAACGGATACAATCTAAAATGTTTGAAGCTCCGCAGCGATTCCTTCTTTGTCTAGAAAACTCTAATCTTTATGAGTACGACGCTAGCTAGAGTAAATGATCGATACTTTTTGGAAAATTGATGCTAAGTTTGATGTCTCTTCACTACCTCAAGTCAACTCGCAATCGAGTAAAGTGTAGGATCAAGATCAAGAATTGAAGAGTTAAAATCAGCATTACATAATTACGAATCATGAACCGTGCTTCAAGATAGGAGAGGAGTGTTGGAAAGAAGAACTTAATCATTCTTATGATCATCAAGTTAAAGAGTCGAGATTACCTCATGAGGGAGGTGATAGTTCAGATTCAAGAGGTAGTTGGTCATCTACAGATTTTGGCATTACAGGGGATATGTTAAGCATAAAATATGGGCTACAGTTTGATCACAGTCAAGAGCTAGCTCCATCACTCGGGGAATCAAAACTTTTAGGACTCAGGACGAAAGCATACAGTAGTCCATTTTATGTAAAAGAACTTGTTTTCTAATAAAGTTTTCTAAAATGAAGTTGATCAGAATCGATGCTTCTTTGCATTCATGCATTCGCACTACATTGCATTCACATTACATGGCATTCATTTGCATTAGACTTTTCAAAAGGACCCTAATTAGGCAAAATGTTTCAGTTAACCTGGAAAACATGGAACAAAGGTTGGCGAGGATAGAGCAAAGGCAAATACAGATGCAAGAACAATTGATCCAAATTCAACAAGAAATGCGAGAGCAAATGCTAGACTTCCAAAAGAACATGATGGGCCAGCTAACTCAGTTACTAGCCGGAGGATTTGAAAAAAGGAGTGACCCGGTGACCGACAATGTGGATAATGATGAAGACATCGTTTATTCCCCAATAAACGTCCCAACTCAACCTGATGCACATTCTCGCGTGGCACCTATCATTATTGGATCTCAATATAGGACTGATACTTCGGTGCTGCTGAATTCTCCAATGGGCCCCGGTAACGAGCAAGCCAATCGCGTTGTTTTTGGCCTACTAGAGACAAAGAAAAAGGGAGAAGGGGATAAAGATAGGGCTGGCACGAATGCGTATGCTAAGGGTTATTCAAGACGCCATCGCAAACCAGCCAAAGAAGGCAGTTACAAGTCACCCGATCCCCCCAAAGCAAAAACCCAATCCAGAGCATATTCGAAAAACCTCGTTCACTCCTATTCCCATGACGATAGGGAGTTATACGAACTTATTTGATATGCATGTTGTAGCTCCTTATTTTATAAAACCATCGCAACCTCCATACCCAAAGATGGTATGACCTAAATGTCCATGTGAGTATCATGCGGAGTTACAGGACATTCGATAGAGAATTGCATGACCTTCAAGAAGTTGGTGGAAAAATTCGTCAAAATGGGTGTTGTGGAGATAGGCTACGCACCAAAAGCGTAAGCATGAACCTAAGAACATTTTAAGCAATGAGACTGTGGAAGTAATTCCTATAGTATTTAGAAGCTTACCTAGAGTAATATATGAAGTATACTTGTTGCTTTAAGCCTAGAAGCAATAAGATCTCTTTTGTGAAATAGGCTCGTGTTTTGAATTACTACTTCAATAAAATGCATCTTTTGGACCAATATTTTTATTTTCCATGCTATTGAATATTCTTTTATTCTTCATTCATAAATAATCATTCATTCTCCGGAAATTGTCTCCATATCGAAGACGGGTCCCCGATATCAATGACGTGAGCGACGCTGTTACGGACTCCCTTTCTAGTGAGATATGTGTCTAGAAGGATCTAAGGACTTAGAAGATGACAGAGATTGCAACTTACTTCCTAACTTGTTAAAAATGGCAGATCCTACCTCGCGAAATGTTAGCCGACACTACAAGCTAACGAGGGAGATAAAGATGGAAGCTTAGTTCGCCGCAAGAATAAGGCAAGACATTATCACATGATCACAGTTAGACACATTGAGGCCACCGAAACGCGGATTCCTATATGTGAGGCTATCAAGCCAGTCTCCTCAAGAGCTTTGAGCCGACATCGATTCACAATCATAGCCTTTGGTTACCTTACTAAGGGGGTAAAGGTCGCTTCACAGGTCAAAATTACGAAGTCAGCGGTCATCGACCTCAACTTCAAATTCAAATTCAAATTCAAAAAACAAAACACACAAAAAAAAATCAAAAATTAAAAAAAGAAAAAAAAAGAAGAAGGAAAAGAAAAGAATAAAGAGAGAATGGCGATAAAGAATGCGAGAAAAGAAATGGGTTGGCACGAATTTATAGTCCATCAAAGGTTAGACACCACATCGGTCAAAGAAGATAGCCAAAACCATTCAAATTTTTGAAAATGACTGAGACTTGTAAACGCTTGGCATAGAGAAGTTACCATTTACCCTCTAGGTTTTTAAAAGTTGGCGAGAACTTTCATCGGGGCGTCTTTACCATTGGTTTATAATGTTCGCTCAAAAGAATTTCAGGAGAAAGACCAGGCATTAAGAAGGGTTCTTCGTATTCAAGAAGACTCCGAAAGGAAAAATAAATGCAGCAAAAAAGGCTTGTTCTGAGGAAACATGGGTACTAATCAAGATGGATAGCAAGGACCTCTTCAATCCGGTGAGTTCAATTCCAAAAAAAAAAAAAAAAAGTCGCGAAAAATGGTAAAAAAAACAAAACAAAAACGAAAAAATCGAAAAACGAAAAAAGAAAAGAGAGGTCGAGGCGAAAACCCGCAAAGGGCGCCTTAGGGGATTTGAGTTGAAAACCCGAGAAGGGCAGCTTAAATTGTGATAAAAAATAAGGCATACGGTAGTCTTACCACGTTTGAGTTAACAATGAAGAAGGATGTTGTGTCTTGGAGCATCGACAAAGTACTCCGAATCCCCTAAACACATATTGAGCCTAAAATGGTCCTCAAGAAGTTTGAGCAGAGAAGCTCAGTCATGATATCTGGGCACCTAGTTTCTATTTTTACCTTTCAAGATACACCATCAATAAATTTCTTTCCTGATTGCACTCGTTACTTTTGCTTAACCCATTGGTTTCGAGCTATGCTCCTAACTAACTTCTTATCCATAGTTATGATCTCTTTCAGACATTTGCATTGAAATAACGATTAATGGACTAACGACACTTTCACAAAAAAGGAGTTTCACATATTACTCTAGGAAACTTCTAAGTAGTGTCGGAGCCTAAAACAGGACCATTGCTTAAAACTCCTCGAGTTTAGGGGACAGGAATAATGGTGGAGGAAAATTCTGAACTGAGGCCATCTCTTCGGATCGAAAATGGTGATTGAACAAATGATGAGGTATTACGTAAATAGTATCATCACGATATAAAAAAGAAGGGGCGATGTATGAATGGGGAATCATCCGCGCGAAGAATGATTTTGTATCCACGCAACTATCATGTGTGCACACTTGGTCACAATCCACGTGAATGGAAAGGCAATGACCAAATCAACAAATTCTATGCCCCGAGTCGAGTGGGATTGACTAAAGATAGCATAGATTCTACACTCTGAGTCGTAGTGGGATGGATTGAAGATGACACAATTTCAATACCCATAGGGCACAATGGGCTGATCTGAAGATAGTATAGGCCTTAAAGTCCTCAGATGTGCCGTGGGGTGAGCCTTGAAGTCACATTGGGCAAACTGTTTGAACAAAATATGATTGTTTCTTTGAGTTCTGGCAAAGGTACCAGCAATAGTGAGATATCAGGGTTGTACGACTCTGGTGGACAACGAGCGGTGACAACCCTAAGCATAAAAAGGGGTCATTTCATTTTACATTTATCACCATTAGGAGCGTGCAATCATCGCATCGTGACCATTATACATTTTAGCAAAGAATCATTATCATGGCATCCGCATTCATGCAAATGCCCTCCATAATATCATTTAGCTAGAGCATTCAATTTATTACAATCATTGCATCTTAATGGAAAATCATCATTCTTATGACATTCTGCATTCATGTAAATGTCATCCATATCACGCATAGTTGGGAGCATTTGAGTCATTCACCATAGCATCTCAGATCATTTGGCATAAATACAAGCATACAAAGTCGAGTCTACAGGATATGCCCTCAGAGGACGATGTAGCAACACTATCGAAGATTGACCTATTACCATCGACCAAATGTGGAATAGGTTGAAGATTGTCCTATTACCATCGACCAAATGTGGAATAGGTTGAAGATTGTCCTATTACCATCGACCAGCGGTGGAATAGGTTGAAGATTGTCCTATTACCATCGACCAGGGTGGAATAGGTTGAAGATTCTCCTATTACCATCGACCAATGGTGGAATAGGTTGAAGATTGTCCTATTACCATCGACCAGCGGTGGAATAGGTTGAAGACCATCCTATTACCGTGACCAGCAGTGGAATAGGTCAAAAATTGTAGATCTTGTCGCCTAACCAAAGAGTGGGGCAAGATCGAAGGCGAATCTTGGCTCCCTAACCAGTAGGGAACATGATTTAGGCCACCATCCTATTACCACTAACCAGCAGTGGAATAGGCCAAAAATTGTAGATCTTGTCCCCCTAACCAGTAGTGGAGCAAGATCGAAGGCGAATCTTGACTCTCTAACCAGTAGGGAACATGATTCAAGCCACTGTCCTATGTCCCTGACCAGCATTGGAATAGGACAAAAATTTGTAATTCCTGTCCCTAACTAGTAGGGAGCATGGTTAAGCTTTAGTCCTATTGCCCTAACTAGAAGTGGGATAGGCTGAAGACCGAAGACCTCATCTCTCTGAAGATGCAGCGGAGCAATCTAAAATAAAACAAGACACATCCTATTGGTGTCGCAGCAAGAGCAAATTGAAGCCACATAGAGGTGGAGTAGATTGAAGTAACAAGATGCGGTAGACTGGAATGAGGCTACCCGAAGAAAAAACACCAAAAGAAGTTAAGGCCCACCGACCGGGCAAAATGGGTCTTTCTTATGTCTTTGCTCTATTTCACTATACACGACAATGAGCAAAGAGGGCAACAGACAAACCCATTTTGCCCCAAAACAAACCCAATATACAAACCATCCAATAAGCCCAATCCTCCCTTAAACTAGCCCGATTCCTATTGGCCCAATAGGCCCAAACACTAAAACCAATTCAGAACCCTAGGGATTTTTGAGCTTCAAGCGCCGCCACCTCCACATCGCCCATCACCCAGGCGTGAGAGCACATCCACCAAGACCCTCCTCGCGCTTCGGTCGACATCTTCACACGCCTCGACACCGCACCATCTGCAAGAACAGGAGCAAACAGACGCAACAACACAAAGAAACGAAGAAGAAAACGACAAAAAGCAATAGAAAACAAAGCAAAAACAAACAAAGACGAATATGTAAACTCGGTTATAAAAATCGAGACAAAGGCATTGTAATGGGGGCTTCCGATCTTTATGAACTAGCAATAAAGAGGCTGAAAAAGCATTAAGGTCGGGGTGGGGGCTTTGTTTTTTGATTTCCCGAATTCAAAAATACCGGCACTGAGAAATAAAAAAGAATCAGAAAAATTTAAGGTTGAATCCGTTTTTGCTCTCCTTGTTATTTACTGTTGCTTTCATTTATTTTTAATTTTGATTTTATTATCCTAAAATTTTTTACAAACAATAATAAAAAAGGGAAAGGGGAAGAGCCTTACCGAAACCCCCACGGTCGCGGCGTCGAGGTGCTCTCCCTCCGTTGTCGGAGCTTGGCCGGGGATGGGGTGCCGAAGGCCCTCTCCCTTCGTTTTCGGGCGCCAAAGAGATGGCCTTCAAACGGGACAAAAAGCAGGGGCTAAAGGCCCGCCTTGCACACCGTCGGCCACCAGACCTGGTGGTGGTGCGATGGGAGGTCAGCTTGAGCCCTTCCTCCTGTCTGCAAGCCGAACCAAAGGAGGGGAAATCTTCTCCTCTCGGGGCTCGAAACGCCAAGGCTCGGCCTCCAGGCCCCTCCTCGCGCACCGTCGGCCACCGAGAGTGATGGTGGTGCGATGGATCGATGGAGGGAAGCCAAATCGGCCGAAACCGACGCAGGGGGAGAGGGGAGAAGCTTGAAAGCTTTATTTTTTTTTCTTTTTTCTCTGAAGATAGATCGAAATAGAACAGAAGGGGGTTTAAAGGCACATAAACGGCGTCGTTTCGCTTCAAGAGTGCTGCGCATTTTCCCTTAAATAGGGATAATTAGCACTTGGTCCCTCCTTTTGTCAGCTTATTCGATCAAGTCCCATTTCGCATTCTTCCTTTTTTAAATTTTTACCCTATTATTTTTATAGTGTTTTGACTTGGTCCACGCAGCAAGACAAGGACCGGATTATTTCCATCCGGTCCCTCCCATTTTCAAGCATTACACTTTGGCCCTCGTAGTGTTCTTTTATTATTTAAATTATACCTTTTAATTTCATTTCAACGACGATTAAGCCCTTTTATTTTTAACTCTTTATTTATTCATTTGTTTATTTAATGGTTTAGTTATTCATTATTTTATTCGTTCATTTATACGCTTATCTTGTTATTATTATTGTTCATTCATTTATTTATTTCTTATCCTCATATATTGTTGCTTATTATTCTTTTTATTATACCTTTTTATTTTACTACCCTTTTTTTATTATTTTATTATTACACATCTATTTGTTTATTTCTTACTCCTTTTTAGCAAATCCAAAATAGTGTATATATATATATATATATTTATATATATCTCTTTACCTACTGCTTTTCGTTGTTCGTTATTATTATTCTTATTATTCTTACTATTGTTTTAATATTATGATTACTATTATTATTGTTTTTATTATTATTACTTTTGTTATTATTTTTACTACTATTAGGATTATTATTATCATTTATTATAACTATTATTTGTTTATTAACGTGTTTTCATTATATTTTATTACTCCATATTATTATTATTATTATTATTATTTATTTTATTATTATTTTTATTATTGTTTTTATAACCATATTATTATTATATTATTAGCACTATTACTATGTTATTATTATTATTATTATTGTTTTTATATCTATAAATCTCTTATTATTTTGTTTACTAAATGTTATTATTATTACTATCGTCATTATTTATTTTTCTTTACATTTTCATTATTATTTATTTTTGTCATTATTTTTTTTATCTTATTTATTTGTCATTTTCATTCCAATATATTGTTATTATTATTACTACTACTACTACTATTATTATTATTATTATTATTATTATTATTATTATTATTATTATTATTATTATTATTACTATTATTATCATTAATTGTTTTTATGTATTTCGGCTGTTTTCATTATTACTATCATCATTACTATCATTATTTTCTTTTTTTCCCTTTGTTCTCCTAAACTTTCATTTGCTTATAATTCTTTGTTTTCTATTATTATTTTAATTTTTTTATCCATTTATATCTAATGCATTTTGCTACACGTGTTAGTATTGTGATTTGTTTTGGCATTTTATCGTTACTTTAACCTTTGCCCGATACATCAGTTTTCAAATAGCCGATATCTCATATTAAAGATTCGAGGAAATCGAGCCCTAACTTACAGGGTTCTGATTTTCCTCGGTCAATATAAGCAACGAAATATCCCTTCCAAAATCACAAGTCTCGATTTCAAATTGACGTTCCGTATTAGCAATTCGAGTGAATCGAGCCCTAACTTCTCTGGTTCGATTTTTCCTCGCTTAAAGCTAAACAACGGGATGTCTCTTTTAAAATTGCAGTTTAAATTTTTAAAACTAAGATACTTAATCTCGAAGATTCAAAATGTCGCTACTTAACTTCTTCGGACTCGACACTGACACTTCAAGATAAGCTTCTTTCCCAAAATAGAGATGATATTCCTAATTTGGATTTTCTAAAACAAGCCCTAACTTCTTCGGGTTTCACTTCTCGATTCAACAAATGACGAAGGATCCTCTTCAAAAATAAAACCAAGTTTCAAAAGCGAGCTTAGTTTCGGAGTTTAAAGTATTGTGCCCTAACTTATCGGACATGATGCTTTACCTCTTGAAAATAAGAAAGTCTTAACGCCCTTTCCAATTTTAAAATAAAAAGCATTGTATTTTCGAATCCTTTTAAAGTTTTCAACAAATAGGACATCAATCAATCAGTTCGGTACCAATTTTGGGCGTGTCGAGGGTGCTAATCCTTCCTCGCACGTAATCGACCTCCGAACCCGTTTTCTCAAAGTTCGTGGACCAAAAAGCACCGTTTTAGTAAATTAAATGTTTTATTAAAACGAAGGTGATCCGATCACACCAAATAAAGATCGGTGGCGATTCCTTTCTTTTTTTCTTTTTCAAAAATCGAGTCGACCGCGTCGTTTACCGTTTCCCCAAAAAATGGTTACGACAATAACGACACGAAACGGCGTCATTTTAGGCCGTTCATTTAGGCGCTGAAATGGTGTCGTTTCCTAGGCCGACCCGATCCGACCCGCTCCAACTACAGGATCTGCTTGTTTTTTTAAAAAGGGGGTATTTATGCGTGCGGTCCTTTTTAAGCCATAAAAGGACGGAGGACTGCGCGCATAATAATCCCTTTTTAAGAAAACACGAGGATCCTAGGCCTGGAGTGGGTCGAATTGGGTCGGGCCAGGGTGAAATGATGTCGTTTTTGGGCTTAAAGACGCCGGCCAAATCGGCGTCGTTTCGATTGGCTATATAAGCCAAATTTTTGCAGAAAAATTTCATTTTCCTCTTGTTTTTTAAAAAAACTAATCCTCTTCTTCTTTTTTTCTCTGCAGTCCGGGATCCGATGAGTCATGCGTGACCACCACAAGCGCCTATGGCGAAAAAAGGTAAAATTTGATTTTTTTTCTCTTTTTGTTTAAAAAAATAGTATATGTGTATGCTGAAAAAGGAGAGAAAGAGAAGAGAAATTTTTTTTCAAAAATGATAAAAATTTTACCTCTTTTCGGTTTCTGTTCTTAGTTTTTCGAGGTTTTCTTTTTGTTTAATCTCTGCCGTTTTGTTTAATCAATACTTGCTATTCTCTGATTTTTGTTTTTGTTTTAACTTTCTCTTGATTATATTCCAATCGAAAAAAAGAGTCCTCACAATGGTTTTTTCATTCGGCTTATATAGCTGTTTACAACACTGCTTTAAGTCATTTCCGTTTTATTGTTTGCAGGTCCAAGTGGTGGTGGACGGTGGCAGAGGCGGTGGACGTGATAGGTGTTAGAGGCAGCGAGTCAGAGGACCCTAGGTGCGGCGCACCTAGGGTTTGGGGGTCACTTTCTGTCATTTTTTGTTTAGTGGGCTAGGGTAATTTGGGCTTCTGTAGTTTGGACTTTTGTATTGGGTCTATTACTAGTATAAACAATAATAATATAAAATAGCGAATAATGCGGAAATAAAATGACTATACTAAGAAAACATAAAATAATAAAAATAAAGAATAAATGATATAAGATAGTAAATAACAAAAGATAAAAAAAAAAACTATGAACCTTTACATATGAAATAAAAAGAATCAACAATATGAATAAAATAACAAGCTAATAATAAGACAATAAATAAAATTGATAAAAGTTTAAATAATAATTGAAAAGAAAAAATACACAATGAAAATTATACTAATAATTATGATAATAATAACAATTTTAAAAAAATGATAATTAAAATGATATGAGTAAATACAAAAAAAAGAAAATATATGATATAATAAAGATAGTATAAAATTAATAATAGTAATAATAATAAATATAATTATAGTAATAATAATAATAGAAAATAATAATAATATGGAAAATAATAATAATGAATATAATAAATAATAATAAAAGTGATAAAAAAGGAATAATAGTAATAATAATAATAATATGTATGAAAAAAATAATAGTGATAATAATAAAGATAAAAATAATATTAATGAGTAAAATAATAATTACAAAATTAATTACAAATAAAATAATAGTAGTATTAAAATAAATAACTATAATAGTAAAATAATAATATTAATGGTAGTAAAATAATAAATATAATAAATATAATAGGTACAATAACAATAACAATAACAATAATTAAAAATAAAAATAATGGTAACCATGTTAAAATCTATCAATTTAATAACAAAATAAAAAAGGACTAAATCAAAATCGAAACAGAAATTTAGGGGGCCGATTATAAATAAAAGGATTATACGGGCTAAATTATAATGCACTAAAAACACAAAAGGGCAAAGAGGGAAATATACCATGCTCAGATTATGCAAACATTTTATCGAGTGGACTAAACTGAAAAATAAATAGAATTTATGGGACAAATTTCAAAATTAAAAAATGAAATTAAAAATTGCAAAAAATGCGAAAGGGCCATTTGTGCAATAAGACCAAAAAAGGAAAACACGCGGATCCTTCTCCCGTCTTGGTCGGTCATGATTCAGGACTTTGAAGCAGGCGTCATTTTGGGGCTATGGAAGCCACCCTAAACGACGCCGATTTGTATCTTATAAATACCTAATTTTTTAAAAAAACAATTCATTCCTCCTCCTTTTCTTAAAAAAAATGCAGCTATCCCTCTTAAAGCGATTTTCGGCAATGATTCCATGAGGTTCAAGGCTATCACGCCACCGTGGAGTTTTAAAAAATGTGAGTTTTTTCTTTTCTTTTTTATAAATATATTATACATATATTATATGCTCTTCAAAAAAATTAAAAAATAAAAAATGTATTCGAAAATGAAAAAAAATAAAAATAAAATAAAACCTTTACTTTTTGATCGTGTATATCTTTGTTTTTGTGTATATTCGTCTCTGTGCATTCGTCCCCGTTTACAGGTATATGACAGGCTTTTATAGCCTTTAGAAATGAAAAATCAAAAAAGAAAGAAATCACTCTTTGCCATTTCTTTTGTTGTGTTTTTTCCTTTTCTGTGCAGATCGAAGGCGATGAGAGCGACGGTGATAAGGGTGTCACTCGAGTGAATCGCAGCTTGACGAGGGCTCATTGCGACGCTATGAAGCGAAGGTTGGGTCGGCTGCTCTTGCGGCGCCTAGGCTTCTTGGCGCGAGGGTTCCTAGAAACCTTAGGTTTCTGTTTAGGCGTTGGGCCTTTTGGGCTCCGGTTTAGATTGGGTCTATTTAGGTAGTAGGTTAATTTCGGGTCTGATGGTATTGTAAATTCGGGCCTATAAATTGGTTTTGGGCCAAAGTTTGTAAATGGACTATTTAAGAGATCTGGACACTGGTTTATTTATTATTATTATTTTTTATTCTGGTTTTCACGGGCCCGGGCAAAATTGGGCTCCTATAGCTGCCCCTCATTGCTCATTGTCGTGTAACGAGAATAGAGCAAAGACTATAAAAGGACTAGTTTTACCCCGGTCTTGGCCGAGCCTTGACTTTTTGGTCCTCGTCTTTTTCAAATGACTCCAACTCCACTCGCAACTTCAGCAGTATTGGAACTTCTTTTAATAAGCTCGATGTCTTCGATCCGCTTCTTGCAACTTCGTGAATGCTAGATCTACTTTCTTCAATATACTCCACTCCCGCCGGTGGAGATAAGATCTGCTATCTTCAGCCTACTCACTTGCAACTTCAGGAAGATAAGGTTGAAAGTGTCTTTCATCTGCTTCCCGCAACTTCAGGAAGATGAGATTTACTGTTTTCAATCTACTCATTTGTAACCCGAGGAGATAAGGCTGAAAGTGTCTTCGATCTGCTTCCTGCAACTTCAAGAAGATGAGATCTTCTATCTTTAGTCTGCTCCACTGCAACGCAGGGAGACCAAACTAATGTTGTAACAGCCCAATTACGACCCTAAACGGAACGGTGGTTTCGGGACCACGAATTCGGGTTAGATAAATATTTTTACATCTAAATTGATATCTATGTTATGTGTTTGAGCATGTCCTAAAATATGGTAGGTTAATTTGTTTGTTTGGATGCTTAATTTTAGATAAGGGATTAAATTGCATAAGTGGTAAAGTGGCTAATCATTAAATAGAGTAATTAAATTAAATTGTTTTCTTTTGCATGGGGATTTAAATTGCAAATTTACCTTGTTGGACGGTAGTGGACGGCATTGATTTGAAATAGTTAGTGGGGAGTGTTTAATTATATTATATGATAAATAAAGTGATATGTAATAATATTATAATAAAATGATATCATTATAATAAGAAAGAAAAAAGAAAAACATCATCATTTTCATCTTTCAACACCGAAAATAGCGAGAAGAGAAGAGTTCAAGCTCTCCACATTTCGGCATTTGCATGTTCTAATAAGGTTAGTGATTAAACTTAGTTTTGTTAATTTTAACAATTTTAAGGTTGTTATCATGTAAATTAGTTAGCCCATACCCAATTCTTAATTTGGTTGTATGATTCGAGTGTTGCCATGGATGGAAATTGGGTGTTTGTGTGGTTAATGATAGTATATGTTATAAGAAAGCTAGATTAACAAGATTTTATTTATAATTTTGATGGAATTTTGGTATAAGGATGATTTTATAAAAGAAAATTTTGAAAGGACTAAAGAGCAAGATAAATGGAAGGAATGAGTTGATAGAGGGCTATGAATATTCGACCCTTAATAGGTATGGTTAAATTCTTGATATTTTTGTGTTTTGAGCTATAAGGACTAAATTGTAAACTTTGTAAATGTTGGGGGTAAAATGGTAATTTGAATAATTATGTATTTTTGGATTAAATTGAATGGAAATGTATTTGAATGGGTTTAATTTGTAATTAATTAGATCAAGAACAAAAGGAAATGAGATTGGATCGTGGAAAAAACAAAGTTAAACGAATAGTCGGGAAGTTTAATCCGTCAATTTTCGAGATAAGGTTTAAGCAATTGGATTAATTTGAATTATCTATATATTAATGTTCATGTTTAAGTGACATAAATACTTTTAAATTTCAAATTTACCGAATAAGGCATAAGGAGTATTATACATGATAGTTGATGTGAATTTGTAAATACATGCATATATGCAATCGTGATAAAGAATTTGATATATATCATTATATATATGGAAAAGGAATATTCGGATATTTATGCATGTAAGTATATCCTTGTTGATGTCGAATGTGATAGGATGACTTTGAATGTGGTTGCGAATGTGTTAGTACCATGAACATGTATTTATATAAATATATCGAAATACTTTGGATGGTTGAATATGTGTAAAGATATGTTTGCCATAAGTATGAAAGGTGGATATGTTTGGACTGGATAAATAATTATGGGTTGAGTTGTAGTTAATTGAGGAATAAATAAGTGTTTAATTGTGTAAGGCCGAATGTAATGGTAATTATAAGAAGAAAGATTCGGGTTGAATGTGCGTATTTAGGTATGTCATATTTATAATATGTGAATTTATAAGTTATGTTTAAGTGGAGGTTGTTAATGAGCACTGTGTGTGGGAAATGTTAAGTAACGGCTCTATGTGAGCGATACGTTACGGAAAGTTTTCACTGTGTGTGCGAAAATGTTAAGTAACATCTCTATGTGAGCGATACGTTACGGAAAGTTGGCACTGTGTGTGCGGAAACGTCAAGTAACGGCTCTGTGTGATCGATACGTTACGGGATTTGTACTAAGTGTACGGATTTTCTGATTTTCATAAAAAGATGAAAACAAATTAGTGGAGGTAAACAAGGGTGACAGGTAAGAATGTTTTATATGATAGTTCATTATCTTGGTACAAACTAGGTAAGCCATTCCGGTTTGAAAGTTTAGCATACAAACATTCGGTTTTGCGTGGAAACCCAGTAAGTATGATATTGGTTAATGGCGATCTATTATATGCATGGATAATGCAAACTAATAAATGATTGAGTTGAGTTAGTTAGAAGCTATTAAAAATGCTTGGTTATATGTATGCTACCTTTTGCTTATGACTTACTAAGCTTTACATAGCTTACCATTTGTATTTTGGTTATTGTTGGTGTAGATTTTTGGAGTTGAAGCTTGCACTCGGTGATCCTTGTCGAAGTCAAGCACATTATCACTTACTCTTGGTATTATTATTAGCTTCAAACCTTAGAAATTATGGCATGTAATAGCTTGGATACTTTATGGTCTCTTTTGGGTTGAATGTATATAAAAGCCATGCGAAATGGCTATACTTTTGTGTATAAGTATGATTAATGTATGGAGTTTAAATGAAATGGAGTAAGGATGTTATAAACTCACTACAACAAAACAAACTTTTAGCGGTGTTTTTGGGCATTTAGCGCGTTATAAGCGCCACAAAAGTATTTTGGCGCTTTTCTAAGCGCCACAAAACGCCACTAATACAACCGCCAGAAATTTTATGGCGTTTATCGCTTAAAACGCCGCTAAAGGCCACGACTTTTAGCGGCGTTTGTAATAAAAGCGCCGCTAAAAACCATGGTCTTTAGCGTTTCTTTTAAAACGTCGCTAAAAGTCTGGGCTTTAGCGGCGCTTATAAAAATGCCGCTAAAGTCAGTATTTTAATGCGCTTTCCCAAAAAACGTCGCTAAAAGTCGGGCCCTTAGCGGTAACTTTACCAAAAAACGCTAAAAGTCGGAGCCTTTAGCGGCGCTTAAAAAACGCCACTAAAAGTCGGGGACTTTAGCGCTTTCCCAAAACGCCGCTAAATGTCGGGGCCTTTAGCGGCGCTTTCCGAAAAACGTCGCTAAAAGTCGGACCTTTAGCGGCGCTTTCCAAAAAAACACCGCAAAAATTTCTTGACATTTAGTGGCGCTTTTGTACAAACGCCAGTTAATTTGTCTGATTTAAAAATAAAATTTTTTCAATATTATACCCTCTTGCACTAAAACCAACCAATAACGAGATATAATTCCAACGCAAAACAAGAAATTTAGCATAAAATCACAATCAATACATTAATTCTAAATGATACTTGAAATTTAATAAATTAAATGAATGATAACTGAAAATATTGTAACAATAATGTTAAATGTAATAATGTCAAAACTACTTACAACGAAAAACTAAATGTCTAAGATGGCGGTTTCGCATTGCTGAAACATCTGCATCATATCTTTGTTGGTCTTTGGAGCTCTTCAGATTTTCTATTCCTTTCTGCTAGCATCGATCTTTATACGCCTCTTCCTCGCACAAGCCGCTTGCCTCTCTCCGCCTTCTTCTTGCCTCCCCGCTTCAGATCCGCTTCTAAGTCGTTCTTGAGTTCTTCATATTTTCTTTGAACATCGACAATTTGTCGCCTCGCTCAACCGTGCTCTCTTGCATCCGAGCTATCTGGTTTTGTAGCCTCGAACTTCAAAGACGAGATTGACCCGGAAGGCATGTCTTCTGGGAGGCGGATCCAAAATATTGGCCTGGGTAACACGGATCCTTTAAATCGAACCCGACCATACCTTTCAAGACCAAAACATCGGTGATAATTCTATTAAAAATACTAAAGATTAGCAAAACTATCAATCAAGCGATCGTACCTTTCAGACCCAAAACATCTCGTAATAATTACATTATCAATCTCCTCAAGATTAACAGAACTATCGAACAAACAACAAGCTTCATACTCGGCCTTCTTCTTCTTTAGTTTATCCTAATAAATCAATGAAAGAGTTAGAAACGAAATATATAAATAAGAAAGAATGCAACATAATTGAACATTATAAATTTAAAACTATAAACGATGAATTAAACTATTATAATTAAACGGTAGAAATATTTATAAAAATAAAATTTTATTAAGTAAATATACCAAAATTTCTACACTTTGGATATCATCGGAGATCCATCCTTCTTTCTATCGTAATGTCAAAAAGTCAACAGCGTCCAACTTTTTGACCAATCGAAGTTTCCTACATTTTAGCGAAAAATATAATTTAATAGTATAAAGTAATTAATAATTGATGTAATTAATAAATTATAATACCTCGGCCATCTACACAAGCAAAACTTCTAGAACTCCGCCATGGTAATGCGTGAATTTACTTTCTATCTGCCGCTTATTCCAACTCACTCACGGTCCTACATAATGCAATTTGAATTATATATATAGTAAATACTATAAACCAAATAATTTATGCGATTTTAGATGTACGTAATACCTCTCCTTTTTTGAATTCCAAAATCTAACTTGATCTTCCCATTGGTACCTCAACATTCCGTGGAACATTTCTTAATTTTTCGTCGAGGCTTATGTCTTTCTTAAAATATTGTTTTTTGAGCGTGCTTTTATTGTCTCTTCATTTTTTACCCAATGTCTTCTTAACATAGTCATCAGAGACCTCTAAATTAAATCTACCTGAAGAAAAAAAGTATAAAAAGTTAATATAAATGAAAATTAAATTAAAGTATTATAAATTACATTCACGTTTTATTACCTTAATATTTTTGAGGGCTGATTTTGTTGGCATCGTGCATGTGATGCCATGATTCGTAGTTAATGGGCAACATATTGGGATTTCGTGCTAAAATGCCCAAATAGCCTCCTAACAGTCGAGCTTCAGATCCAACAGGCTGGCCATCATTGTTTCTCCTTACTTTAACACGATCGTTAGGCTCTAAGTCGTATAAATCTTTAAGTAATGTACGCCCCGACCTCTCAAGCGTCCCACCACCTTCAAATTGAAAAATGATATATTATTATATTAAATTTGAAAAATGAATCAATAATAAAATTCAACATGCATGTAAAATAAACTTAACATTACTTTCAAATTCTCCGGCTCGTCATCTATGTCCGATGAGTAGAAGATCCAACAACTGCTTTGCTCACTACTATTAGCTTCTTCGGATTTGGAGTTTCACGGACAATATTTAAATCTCAGAATCGTTTTCTAGGCATTTTCCCGCAATACACATGAAAATTATATAACATGACCAACATGAAAATTATAATATTACATATAAATAATAAATCGTTAAATCTTACTACATTATATTTCAGAAATATCTTCGTCCACATCCCGATTTACCCATTGAAATTGTTGACTAGTACTAGGATATTTTCGTTAAGTCTTGTTCGGAAAAGGCAAAGTTTCGATCTTTCGACTATGTCATCTCTACTTCCACCGCCAATGTCGAATAAGTCTCTAGGGTGTTTCAAGTACAACGTACCAACCCTCATCAGTTGGATCTTCCGAGTAAAAACTTGTTAAACTTGAGATGGAAAAACATACGGCTCGTCCATCGGTTGTTCTCCTGTGAATTAATCGAGAGAAATTCACCATTGTAAAGCCATATTGATCGTTTTTAATTCATGAGCCTTATTCACATCAGCCCAATCACCTCAAATAGGACAACTTTGCATTTGCCGTAATAATCTAACTCAATGATGTCGATAATAAGTCCGTAATATTCCAAATTCCCTCGGCCGGATTCATCATCCCTAACACTAGCATAACTTGTAATCAAGAATTAACAACAATTCCATGATTTTGGTTCTCTCAATCTCTCACGATACCTTGTATGAAATCAGATCCGTTGATGAGGAAGCCACTATATCTTTTAACTATTCTGTTTGGACCTTGTGAAAGCCATTTAACGTCGTCATTTACTTCATTCCGACTCTAAACCTATTGAGTCGAAAGTAAATCGAGTAATTATGAATGTTATGAGAAAATATTATTACTTGTCAATGAAAATTTAAATTGCATACCATTTGGCTTAACCATTCATGGAATGATTCTGCGAACAACTTATTAATTTCTCGTCGATTTAATCTTCGAGATCGTGAATGAGCTCTCAATATTTGTTTGTACTCACTACAGTAAAAAAGGTTTTACTTTGTTAGAAGACAAACAAATTATAATTGATGAGTATTTATCAAATTGTAGAACGATTTTCAAATGGTTTCATTGAATCGTGATGAAAAGAACGATCGATGTGCTTGGACCCACGATCTATTGTCTAATTTCGTAATTTCGACTTTACCGACGGTTATCCAAACTTTGAAATAAATAAGTTTCAGCCAAATTATGATCCGTGAGCCTGCATTTCTACTTGGTCATTAATTCTTGTTTCAACATCTTCCAAATACCTCGAATGAAAGTCATACATTCCTCCGCCAAGTATCCTCGAATTGATCCTTCCGGATAACGCTTATTGCAAAAGAAGATGACTTCAATTTGGAAAGGAACCTAAACACGATATACAACATTATCAAAAGTTGGAAATAAAGGCATTTAGCTGAATGAATGAATATTTTGCAAATAAAGTAAGACCTTTCAATGGGATACATCCATCGATAGAAAACGAGTCCACCAAGAAGTGCTTCACGCGAAGATGAATTAACAAGTGCACTATGATAGTGAAGAAGGAAGGTAGGCATATCTTCTCCAGATTGCATAAAGTTAATACAACCGATCTTGTAGTCTCTCAAGTTCTTGAACATTCAAAACTTTACCACAAATGCCTTTCATTATATTTGATAGTTCAATTATAGGAGCCAATCACCTTTTTCGACATACAACACCGCATAGCAATGGCAAGAAGTCTTGCATCAATATGTGATAGTCATGCGATTTTAAGCCATATAATCTTCGATCCTTAAGACTCACACATCGCGATATATTTGATGCATACGCATCCGGACCTTTTATCCTTCAACACCGTCATGAACACTTCTTTCTCCGCCTTTGACATTGAAAAATAGCGGCGACAATCGATATTTCATATTCTAAGTGCTCGGGATGAAGCTCACGCCAATTCCCATGTGGACTAAATCAAGTCGACTCAAGATTATCTTTTGGTTTTCCATCGACATTCAAAATAGTCCCAATGATGTTCTCGCAGACATTTTTCTATGTGCATGACATCAAGGTTATGGCGTAAAATCGATGCTCCCAACAAGGCAACTCAAAAAATACTTTTTTTTCCACAAGTCCGCCTCATTAGGATCATCCTCTTCATCGATTCATCATCGTTTCATCCCTAGATCTTCTATTTCTATGCGGGTTTGCTTGGTTGATTCATCTTCCATAAATAAAATTCATATCTTTCAACATTAACAATATTTCGGATCCACCGGTTTGCGAAGGAGCTGATCCGAACTCTTCAAGACCATCAAACCGAGCACTCAAATCTAAATGTATGATTTTTGGTAACCACCGACGATGCCCTATGTAAGAAAACTTCTTCCCATTATATAACCATTGCGAACATGTCTCACAAGAAAGACAACACGGACAAGCATAATGTCCCTTAGTACTCCAACCAGATAAATTAACATAAGCCGGAAAGTCGTTAATAGTCCAAATTAATGCCGCACGTAAATTAAAGTTCTCTTTTCTCATTGCATCAAATGTCTGAACACCAGCCCATAGTTGTTTTAACTCATCAACAAGTGGCTGCAAATAGACGTCAATATCATTCCCCGGCCCTTTCTCTCCAGGTATAATCATAGACAAGATAAAAGAAGATTGTTTCATGCAAACCCATGGAGGCAAATTGTAGGAACAAGCACCACAGCAGCCAAATCAGACGTTGTGCTCATAAGTTTGTAAGGGTTAAATCCATCGGATGCTAGCCCAAGCCTCACACCCGAGGATCACTTGCAAAGCTTGGAAATTTGAGTCAAAACATTTCCAAGCTAAAGAATCTGCAGGATGCCTTAACAACCCATCATCGGTTCGTCCATCACGGTGCCACGTCATTGATTCGATCGTCTTCGACGACATGAAAAGCCGCTTGAAGCCTCGGTATAAGGGAAAATATCGTAAAATCTTAATCGGTCGCTTCTTTGACCGTGTACCGTGTTCATCCTCGTTACATGCCTCTCAGATTTCTATTAATCCAACGGGATTGGCGCATACATGACAACACCGTTGGTTTATGCGCCGCCCAATACAACATGCGATCATTTGGGCAATCGTGAATTTTGTTGTATCCAAGGCCCAAATCCTTTATCAATTTCTTCATGTCTTTGGAAGATCGAGGATTTTTACAAATGGGAACATTTCTTGCGAAACTCTAACAAAGATTTTCAACGAGTTTCCGGTCCACCCCCGGACATTTCAAGTGAAAAAGATTAATACGTAATGACAATTTGGAAAATTTTGATCCTTCATACGCTTCTTCATTCATTTTACCAAGTAACGTGTAGAACCTCACCGCTTCTTCATTTGGTCGTTCATCCGGTGACACTTCTTTCCCTTCTATGAAAGTATTTCCTCCAAAATAATGCTCATCGATTGCACCCAAGTCGTGGAAATGACCAAACCATCATCACAAGATATTAAAAGCATCCCGCAACATGTTTTCCATGTTATCGCTACTAACATTCTGATTGAAAGAACTATGAGGATACCCCAAATTCTTCGATGAAGATGCTCCACTAGATGTAGACTCGCCATGAAAAAACCATATTTTGTACCCCCGGACAAAGCCATCAACAACTAGATGTTCGTTGACCACTTCACGATAATGCCGCTTAATATTGCAACACTTCTTACACGGCAAAGAATCATATTCTCTTGGCTTGCATTTTGAAATGCGAAATTCGTAAAAGTTTCTACTCCATTTCGATAGCCGTTGCTTACCCTTGACAATTTCATCCAACTCCTATCCATTTCAGTAGTTGTTGAAGTCTAAAGTTGACAATAAATTATACTACTAAATTGTTAATTAATAATTTATGTAAATAATGCTATGGAATTTGATCTTAAAATTAGGTAAGTTATGTATTCTATAAGATCCATCATACGTGGCATTGTTACACCTAGGAGAATCCATTATATCTAACAGGTGAGATATAAGGCAACTCGTCAAGTTTCAAACCTATATACTTTGAATCCTTTTTTTAAAAAATTATACAAGTATTATGTAAGTTATGAAGTTTGATCTTAAGGAAAATTATGTAAGTTATGAAATTTAATCGTCAACTTATGTAATTTATGAAATTTGATCTTAAAATTAGGTAAGTTATGTATTCTTTAAGATCCATCATACGTGGCATTATTAACCTAGGAGGATCCGTTATATCGACAATGAGATATAAGGCAACCCGTCAAAGTTTCAGACCAATATACTTTGAATCCTTTTTTTAAAAATTATACAAGTATTATGCAAGTTATGAAGTTTGATCTTAAGGAAAATTATGTAAGTTATGAAATTTAATCACAACTTATGTAATTTATGAAATTTGATCTTAAAATTAGGTAAGTTATGTATTCTTTAAGATCCATCATACGTGGCATTGTTACACCTAGGGAGGATCCGTTATATCTGACTGTGAGATATAAGGCAACCCGTCAGGTTTCTAGCCAATATACTTTGAATCCTTTTTTTTTAAATTATACAAGTATTATGTAAGTTATGAAGTTTGATCTTAAGGGAAAATTATGTAAGTTATGAAATTTAATCGTCAACTTATGTAATTTATGAAATTTGATCTTAAAATTAGGTAAGTTATGTATTCTTTAAGATCCATCATACATGGCATGTTACACCTAGGGAGGATCCGTTATATCTGACGGTGAGATATAAGGCAACCCGTCAGGTTTCCAGCCAATATACTTTGAATCCTTTTTTTTTTTAAAATTATACAAGTATTATGTAAGTTATGAAGTTTGATCTTAAGGGAAAATTATGTAAGTTATGAAATTTAATCGTCAACTTATGTAATTTATGAAATTTGATCTTAAAATTAGGTCGATTATGTATTCTTTAAGATCCATCATACGTGGCATTGTTACACCTAAGGAGGATCCGTTATATCCGACAATGAGATATAAGGCAACCCGTCAGTTTCAACCAATATACTTTGAATCCTTTTTTAAAAAAATTATACAAGTATTATGTAAGTTATGAAGTTTGATCTTAAGGAAAATTATGTAAGTTATGAAATTAATCGTCAACTTATGTAATTTATGAAATTTGATCTTAAAATTAGGTAAGTTATGTATTCTTTAAGATCCATCATACGTGGCATTGTTACACCTAGGGAGGATCCATTATATCGGCGATGAGATATAAGGCAACCCGTCAAGTTTCGACCAATATACTTTGAATCTTTTTCTTTTATCTATACAAGTATTATGTAGGTTATGAAGTTTGATATTAACTTAAAATTAGGGGTTAAGGGTTATAGGTTAGGTGTTAAGGGTTAGTGGTTAGGGTTTAAGATTTATGAGTTTAAGATTTAGGGTTTAAGGTTTAGGGGTTAAGGGTTAGGGGTTAGGGGTTAGGGGTTAAGGGTTAAAGGTTTAAGATTTAAAGGTTTAAGGGTTTAAGGTTTAGGGTTTAGGGTTTAGGGTTTAAGGTTTTAGAGTTTTAGGGTTAGGGGTTAAGGGTTAGAGGTTTAAGATTTAAAGGTTTAAGGGTTTAAGGTTTAGGGCTTAGGGTTTAGGGTTTAGGGTTTAAGAATTTAATAATTGTTATATTATTTCGATATTTAATTTGGTATTTCGTTTATATCCATCATACGTGGCATTGTTACACCTAGGGAGGATCCGTTATATCTAATGAATGAGATATAAGGCAACCCGTCAGTTTCAACCTATATACTTTGAATCTTTTTCTTTTATCTATACAAGTATTATGTAAGTTATGAAGTTTGATATTAACTTAAAATTAGGGTTAAGGGTTATAGGTTAGGGTTAAAGGTTAGTGGTTAGGGTTTAAGATTTATGAGTTTAGGGTTTAGGGTTTAGGGTTTAAGGGTTAAGGTTTAAGAGTTAGGGGTTAAGGGTTAGGGGTTTAAGATTTAAGGGTTTAAGGATTTAGGGTTTAAGGGTTAGGGTTTAGGGGTTATGGGTTTAGGGTTTTAAAGGTTTAAGGTTTAAAAGTTTAATAATTGTTATATTATTTCGATATTTAATTTGGTATTTCGTTTAGATCCATCATCGTGGCATTGTTACACCTAGGAGGATCCGTTATATCTAATCTGTGAGATATAAGGCAACCCGTCAAAGTTTCAAACCTATATACTTTGAATCTTTTTTTTAAATTATACAAGTATTATGTAAGTTATGAAGTTTGATCTTAAGGAAAATTATGTAAGGTATGAAATTTGATATTAAAATTAGATAATTTTGTATTCGTTTAGATTCATCATACGTGGCATTGTTACACCTAGGAGGATCCATTATATCTAATCAGAGATATAAGGCAACCCAGGTTTCCAACCTATATACTTTGAATCTTTTTTTTCTATACAAGAATTATGTAAGTTATGAAGTTTGATCTTAACTTAAAATTATGTTAGTTATGAAAGCTGATCGTTTAGGGTTTAATGTTTAGGATTTATGGTTTTTGGGTTTAATGTTTAAGGTTTAGGGTAGTTTTAAAGTTTTAAGGTTTATGGTTTAGAATTTAAGGTTTACTATTTTAGGGTTTATGGTTTAGGGTTTAAGGTTTAAAGTTTGTGATTTTAAAGATTTAGGGTTTAAGGTTTAGGGTTTGAAATTTAAGGTTTAGGGTTTGAGTCTTGGGATTTATGGTTTGGGGTTTGAGTTTTAGGATTTATGGTTTTGGGATTTAATGTTTGGGATTTTAGGTTTAGGGTTTAAAGGTTTAGGGTTTGAGGTTTAGGGTTTAGAGTTTAAGGTTTGGAGTTTAAGGTTTAGGGTTTAGGTTTTGGAGTTTAAGGTTTAAGGTTTAGGTTTTAAGGTTTAGGGTTTAAGGTTTAGGGTTTAGGGTTTAGGGTTTAGGGTTTTAAGGTTTAAAGTTTAGGGTTTAGGGTTTTAATGTTTAAGGTTTAGGGTTTAAGGTTTGAGGTTTGGGGTTTGAGGTCTAAAGTTTAGGGTTTAAGGTTTAAGGTTTTAAGGTTTCAAGTTTTTAGGGTTTTGAAGTTTGTGTTTTGAGGTTTGGGGTTTAGTGTTTTTGGTTTTATGGTATAGTGTTTAGAGTTTAAGGTTTAAGGTTTAAGATTTAGGGTTTAGGGTTCATGTTATTTATCATGCATGAGCTTTTCATAGTTCACATTAACATTAAGATCGTATGAGATTTTAATTGATAATTGAAGCTCAAGGAAGACAAAGTGGGGTACCAAAAGCTAAAGTTGTCATTGTAGATACTGGCGAAATGCCTATATAAATACCAGAAACTACTCATTCAATAGAAGGAATAAATGAGATCATAATCCCTGTAGATTGAGACTTCCAATGAGACATTCTTAGTAAGATGCCAATAAAATCACCGGATGGAGAAATGGTCATTCTATTGACAAAACTAGGGTTTTCCTTCAAACTTGATGTTTGACTTGTCTATAATAGTTCGATATCGTGTTTTTCTTTTTGGTGTCATTTTTCATTTTCTGCTTCGCTACGCCTTGTTGATGTCGTGGTGACAAGCTCATCGGCAGTGGATATGACATGTAAATTCTATCAAATGGGACCGAGAGTTTTCTTGAAGTCGGTAAAAATCAAAAAGTAAGCTAGTCAAAAGGGAAATTGACGGAGTTTTTTCTTTTGTTTACAGTTGAGTTATCTCTGAACAACCTGAACTGAAACTATTAATGCATGTTTATATGGTTTGTTGTAAAGAGTTTTAGATTCACAAGTGAGAGCCATACATGAGTCCATTATTCTTAAAACACCCTAAAAATTTAACACATCATGTTCTTAAAACACAAAAAACCCTAATTAAATTTATCTAAACCGTAAACCGTAAACAAAAAAAAAAACATACTCTCATCCTTCAATCAATAGTTTGAAATACCAAACAAAAAAGGTTAAAGTAAAATACCTCACGAACCCAAGTTTCCAAGGGCGGCGGTGGGGAGAAGATGACGACGGATCAAGGCTAGCGTAATGGATGAGTTGATTATGCACAAAGGGGTTAAGGGCTACGAACCCTGTGGTTAAACGTTTTATTTTGAAATGGCGAGAGAAGAATCGAATTTGATTTGGAAGGTGGGAAATTAGGGCAAAATTTGCGAGAACAAACTTGGGGAAATTGGGGAAAAATTTGAGAAGTTGGTGAAAAAATCGCAAATCGAGAAGTGTTAAACGATTGATTTAAGTTGGACATTTTGCGGCGTTTAACATAAAACGCCACTAAAAATGTTGCTAAAGCTAAAAACGGTGTCGTTTACATACAGTCAGAAACATAATTGCTGTGTTATTAGTAAAAAAGCCACTAAAAGCAATTTTAAAAACGGTGTCATTTCAAGGTTCACCTTATTTGCGGCGTTTTATTTAAAAGCGCCACTATAACAAAGCTTAAAATGGCATCGCTTTTGCAAACCGGAACATATTTACGTTTTAACTTAAAATGCCACTAAAAGCACAGGGTACAAACGTCATTGTTTTGCCTTAAAACATATTTATGGCGTTATACACCAAAATGCCGTAATTCCGATCTTTAGTGGCGTTTTCAAGAAAACGCCGCTAATACCACAACAAACACAATCAAACGACATTTGTTTTGGCTAAAGTGAGTGCGTTTTGGTGGCCTTTTTTGTAAAAACACCACTAATGTTTTAATTATTTCTTAAATTCCATAAAACCATTAACCTCTTAATACTCAAATAAACCCTAAGTACATATACGCTACATGAACACCAAACATTATCACCACATATATGCTAATCTCAATACCTCAATTTCACCATTCCTATAAAACAAGCCTAAAATACCATGTTCAACATTAACACTTCTTTTATACTCTAAACATTAACCAAATCACATGATCATTACATATACATATTTAATCATTTATGACATTAAACCAAAACACCCCTTAATAACACCCGTCACCCGACCTGGTAGTTGGATCCGAGCTACGGGATGTTACTTCTATTACCAGAGCTAATCACATTTAACTCTTAATAACAATTCAGTCAACCATCGATTCTTATCATAATTCCATGGCATTACAGTATACAAACAAAATCGAAACTCAATTGAGCTTACAAAAGCTCTTAAGTTGACATGAGCATAAATAAGGACTAAACTGCAAACTTTTCAAAGTATAAGCATAGGTATCAATACCCAGGTCAAGTTTCGATACTAGGAAAACATCATTCGAGCATACACCAAAATTTCATTTTAAAGACCTTAGTTATCAACAACCAATATATCAAAAAATTTGGCATCTTTTCACATACAAACTTACACATACTACATACCTAAATGGCCTCAAAATGTAATTTTCATCTATACATTTCATGTCAACTAAACTGCACACAACTTCAATATATTCTCAATCGTCTTTCAACCAATCATGCAATTAACCATTACTAAACGCCGCTAATTAAAAGTCTGCTTTTTTCAGAGTGGTATATTTTACAAGATTTGGATCAAATTAAAGTTCATGTCTCCTTTTAGGATTTAACACATTTTGATATGTATTATTTTAAAATAATAATTTATATTTATCTTTTTTATTATTCTAAAAATCTAAGATTAATTCCTAAATCCATAACCCTAACCCTAAAAATTATACCCGACCTAAATCATACACCCTTACACCCTAATTAAACTATAAACTATAAACTATAAACCATGCATAGTATCCCTAAACCCTAAACAATTAAAATAGTAACTCGTAGAACTTAAAATTAAATTATAACTCCTAAACCTTAAACCATAAAACAATAAGCCCTAAAGATTAACTGGCCCCAAACCATATTACTCCCATAACCATTAATACCTATTCCCCTAAACCCCAACACTTAAACCGTAATCCATAAACATGATCCAAAAACCCATGATCTATAAACCTTTAAATAAATAATAAATCATAAACCTTAAACGAGAAAACACTAAACCCTAAACTAATAAACTCTAAACCCTAAACTTAATTTAGAAACCCATAAACCCAAACTATAAAACATAAACCATTAACCCACATTAATGCACATTATATCATAAACCCTAAAACTATAAACTATAGACATTAAACCTTAATTAAGTCCTAAATCATTAACCCTAAAATAAAATAATCTTTTATGGTGTTTCTATAAAACGCCACTAAAGTTCAAAAAATTTGCTCAAAATTTTGTATGCGTTCCACCAAAAGCGCCGCTAATGTTCAGACTTTTGGCGGCGTTTTCACAAAAGCGCCGCTAATGTTCAGACTTTTATGTTCTCACAAAAGCGCCGCTAATGTTATACTTTTAGCGTTTCCCTAAAAGCGCCCTAATGTTCGACTTTTAGCGCTTCCATAAAAGCGCCGCTAATGCTCAGATTTTAGTGGCGTTTTACAAATAAACGCCGCTATATATCCTTTTCAATGACGTTTACCAATAAACGCCGCTTATTGATCTTTTTTGCGTTTTCATTTAAACGTCATTGATGTATAATATTTGCGCGTTTTTCTTTAAAACGCCACTAAAAACGCCACTAAAAGTCTGTTTTGGTGTAGTGTAAGATTAATTGCAGTAACCGTGATATTAAAATAATATAATATGTGAATTCAAATGCAATAATAACAATGATATCAAAATAAAAATGACTATAAAAATATTAAATTAATATATATATATATATATAAATTAAATTAAATAACAAAATACAAATTAGAGTTGAGGAAAAAACCCACCAATCTTGTCTTGTGCCATTTCTAAATAATGTTTCTTGGTATTAACTTATGTTCTCACCGACCTGACAAAATCATCGCCACCTCAATTGGTAGTTCCAACTTCCAATTGCTTCTTGCTTGTAGGCAGCCTAATGCAATATGGCAGGTTTAACTTGGAGGCAGACTTGTTAATTTAAACTTTAGTTTTCGATTAATTTGAATTTAAATTGATTCAATCTAATTTGATTATAAAAATCAACAGTTTAAATAAGAAAACATTCAAACTTGAAATAATTTGAACTTTAAATGACTTGAATAAACTCTAAATGATCTGAATTCAAGATAACCTACTTGAAAAATTCAATTGCCAAAACCGAATTACCCAAATACTAAATTGGCATTTCATGTGAAAATTTTAAAATAAAATCATCTGGTCCATATCAATTCAATCCAAATTTAACAAAACTCATTCAATTTACAAGTATAGTTGAGGGGTGTATACAAAGTTTCTTTATATAATCAACTAGAGATAATATTGTTGAGAAAAATATCTATGAATCCCAAAAAAAAAAAAAAAACAATTTTATAAACAGTAAAAGGGTATAGAGAATACTCTAATTCTATATATATATATATATATATATATATAAATATAAAATCAACTTTGAAAGTTATCGTCTCATGCCTAACGTGCTTGGGAAACTTTGCTAACTTAGAGGTTAGTCGAGGTATACTATTTGACATATTCTTAATTTAATTAATAGGCTGACTTCATTACATGAGGTAGCTTCCATGCCAACCACAACTACTGCATTTCACCTATTTTAAACTCCAAAATCCCATGAGAAGATGACCTACCAATACCTTCAATATTGACTAAGTATTCTCCATTCCAAACATACATGATCAAATATTACCAACTCCAGTGGCCTATTCCCACTGCTCCAAGGCCTTTATAAACCCCAACACCATGCTTTCTCTTCCTCACTCAAAATCTTTCTTTCATCAGCTTATAATTAGTTTCAAAATCTCTGGACAAAATGGGTTATTTCAATTGCTTTGCTTTGAGATTCTTCGTGGCTCTGTCGCTTGCAAGCATTGATGTTGGGGTTGCAGCTCGTCACCTTCAGCAACTGCCTCCAATGCCAACATTGCCTACAACCACACTCCCACCATTCCCATCTATCCCTAATCTCCCACAGCCATCCTTACCATCTTTCCCAAGGCCTGGGGCGCTTCCTCCACTTCCTACCATGCCTGCTTTGCCCACATTGCCTAGTGTACCAAGGGCCACATTGCCCCCTCTACCAAGCATGCCTTCGATTCCCACAATTCCAACTACAATTCCCTCTATTCCATTCTTCTCTCCACCACCTTCTCCTTCTAGTCCTTAAAAATCCCTTTGGCTAGGTGATGGGTGGCTATTCCAATCCAGAGTCTTATTTTTTTGTCCACCACTTATATTGCTTTGTATAAATGGGAGTTTCCCCAATTCCCATGATTTTCTGTACTTTGATAGTTATTTTGCTTATTATTAGATTATATACTTATTTTATATACATAATATTTTCATTAACTAATTAATTACTGAATTCATTGTTAACACACGACTTTACTAAATTAAGATAAGAACGAAACAACAAATATAGACAAAATCATTTAATTATGATGCATGGCTGAATCAAATCTAAATTATTCTTTAAGAAAGTAAATACTTGACTAATAAGCCATAATTTAAGGTTAAACTAATTCAAATTATCTCGAGGTTAAACTAACCTAAATTATTCTTAGAGAAGATAAACATTTGGCAAATAAACTACAATTTAAGGTTAAACTAATTTACATTTTTCAATGTTAAAGAGGATGAGTTTTTTATTAGATTTGAACCTTGATGCTTACTGGAGCTTTGTCACTAGGCAATAGCTTATTGACAATTTTGTCGAGTGGGCCCGTCGAGATCAATCATGAAGTTGGTTTCACTAAGACTAAAAATAATAGTGGTAATGAAATTAATTATTAAAGTAGTAAAATTAAAATCAAACTTATAGTATATATTTAAATTCAAGCGCAATACTACTAGTGAGATCAAAATCGAAAATCACTATTAAGGATGATAAATTGAAATATATTTGAGTTAAACTATAATTAAACATTAAATTTATAAAATACTTATATTATATTTAAATTAAATAATATAAGAAAATATATTATATTAAATCATAATGAAAATCATTACATTATAAACAAATTGTCATATACCAATGCATACTTTTATCGAAAATCTAATTACGTAAGTATAAATAGGTTTATATTAATGTTTTTTAAATCGATCGATGATCAAATCAATTAGACCGCCATTTCACCAATCCGATCGTTTCACTTGGTCTAATTAAAAATGATTAAAATTAAAACAATTTTTTAAACTCCATTCGACTAGTTTTTTAGCCGCCAATCGGTTCATACCGGTTCTCGATCTAACCGGTTTAAAGTCACTCTCCATATCGATCTCCCAATCAATTCCTAGTCCAATCGACCAATCCAGTTCAAATAACACCGGTTTATACCAACATTTTACTTATCTGTTAATATATGATGAGCCTATATCGCTTAATATATGATGAGCCTATATCAATACATTTTGTTAGTGTTGGTATAAAAGTATCTATAATGAGAAATCAAATTTAATAATTGAGTAAAATTTTTGGAAGAAACAAGTTAACAATTTATTTTACTTTTGAGATATAAATTAAAAAATTAAATAAAATCGGTATATATAAAAATCAAATTGGGTCTTAAACCAATAAAACTCACCAATATTATCTTATTTGTTGTTTCTAACTAATATTATTTTCGAAGTTCTAAATTTCATTTTTTTTTTTTTTTGCTTGTAGGTAGCCCAATACCAATGGTAAGTTTAACAAGAAGGTAAACATGCCAATTTTGACTTTCATCCTATCTCGATTTCACCATAAAAGCTTGACAATTTTAACTTCCTCAACTTAAATTTAAATTAATTTGAATTTAGAATAATTTAAATTTAAAATAATTTAATTCTAAATAACTTAAATTTAAATAACAAGTAATTTAAAATAACTCAAATTTGAAGTAACCATAACTTAAAATAATCCGGACTTATAATGACTAACTTAAAACTAAGTCTCTTCGAAATGATTTGAAGCAAATCAAACTTGAAATTGACCCAAACCCGAAATAACTTGAAAATTTTAAAATCTTAATTAACTTGATTCAAAACCAAATGAATATGCCCAACTAAAAAGTCATCTAGATTAATGGCCAACAAGTTAATTCATGTAATTACCTTTTAAAATATTTGACATAGTTAAGTAAACAACCCTATGTAGGGCTACATAACGAGCAATTGGTCAAACATTGGTAACTGGAGGATTAATTTGATCACTAACTTAAGAGGCTAACTTATTACATGAGGTAGCTTCCATGCCAACCACAACAACCGCATTTCACCGCTTTTAAACTCTAATATCCATTAGAGATGATCTACCAAATATCTTTAATATTGACCAAGCTTTCTCCTTTTTCAACCATGTATGATCAAATATCACCAACTCCAAAGTGGCCTATTCCCACCGCTCCAAGACCCTATATAAACCCCTTACACCATGCTTTCTTCCTCACTCAAAACTAGCTATTAAGATAACAAGACTTTGTTTCATCCGCTAATGTAAATGGCATCTTTCACTTGCTTTGCTTTGGCATTCTTCGTGGCTTTGTCGCTTTTCAAGCATTGACGTTGGCCTAGCAGCTCGTCACCTTCAAAGAATCGCCTCCGATGCCAACATTGCCTACAACCACACTCCCACCATTCCCATCTATCCAGTAATCTCCCACACCATCCATACCATCTTTCCCAAGGCCCGGGCGCTTCCTCCACTTCTATGAAGCATGGACACAGACACGTAATATGGGTACGACACGATACGGATACGGCGACACGGTAATTTTTAAAAAATGAAGACACGGGTACAATAGGATACGGAAATAAAAAATATTTTTATTATATATATATATTTATGTTAAAATACTCAAAAGTCAAATCAATACTGTTCACTATTTTTCTTGAGGGTTGGTTAAATCCAGAGTATGTACAGCATGTTGTTTTGGACATCCTGGTTTAACTCAAACCCCTTTTATCCTTTTTATGAAAATTGAGAATCTTTGTTCTGATCATCTTGGGGAAGAAGCTCTCTCTCGTTGGGATCCTACTTTTTAATCAATCCATTTCAGGTAATCTCTCTTTGACCTAACAAAATGTTAAAATAATTCATAAATAGTTTTTTTATTGGATTGGGTATCTTTGTCTTGTTGAAAGTTTGCATTTTTCTTGGATTGTTACTTGTTACCCTCATTTTTAACATCTGGGTTTTTTTAGTTTAAAGCTTTTCATATTCTTTCTGGTGTTTTTAAGACAATCCCATTCGGTTGTTGCGTTGAGACTCTGGAGAGTGCATCCTTTCCTTGCTCAGTTTTTCAATCTCTGCTTTCTTTCAATCTCTACTCTGTTTTTTTAGTTTAAAGCTTTTCATATTCTTTCTGGTGTTTTTAAGACAATCCCATTCTGTTGTTGCGTTGAGACTCGAGAGTGCCTCCTTTCCTTGCTCGCTTTTCAATCTCGCTTTCTTTCAATCTCGCAAATAAAAGTCACAGACGGGAGTGTCATTGTCTGACACGTTTCAAGGCGTGTCCGGTACGTATCCGGCCGTGTCGGCGGTGTGTCGGTGTCGGACACTGGTACGACACCGGTACAAGAGGGGTTCTGCCGTGTCGGTGCTTCCTAGCTCCACTTCCTACCATGCCTGCTTTGCCCACATTGCCTAGTGTACCAAGGGCCACATTGCCCCCTCTACCAAGCATGCCTTCGATTCCCACAATCCCAACTACAATTCCTTCTATTCCATTCTTCTCTCCACCACCTACTCCTTCTAGTCCTTAAAAATCCTTTTCGCTAGGTGATGGGTGGCTATTCCAATCCGAGTCTTATTTTTTGTCCACCACTTATATTGCTTTGTATAAATGGGAGTTTCCCAATTCCCATGATTTGTCAGTACTTTATACTTATTTTGCTTATTATTGGATCATATACTTATTATATATATTGCTTTCGTTAATTAATTAATTATTGAATCCATTGTTAAGACGCGAGTTTATGAAAGTAAGATAAGAATGAAACAATAAATATAGACAAAATAAATTAATTATGATACAAAGTTTTAGTTTACTAATGCTTCACCGCAATTAGTTTACATTTTTTTTTTACAATTTAAATCTAAATTATTCTTGGAGAAAGTAGACACTGACTAATAAGTCACAATTTGAGATTAAACTAACTCAAATTATTCTCATGTTAAACCGACCTAAATTATTCTTTGAGAAGGTAAACACTTGAATAATAAACTACAATTTAAGATTAAACTAGTTTACATTTTTAATGTTAAAAGAGGATGAATTTCTTTTATTAGATTTGAACCTTGATGTTTAAAGAGGTTTGTCATTAGGCAATAGCTTATTGGCAATTTTGTAATAGTGAGTCAATCAAGATCAACAAGGAAGTTGGTTTCACTAAAACTAACAATAATAGAGATAATGAGATTAGTTATTATTGTCTTGAAAAATTAAAATCAACCTCGTAGTATATATTTTAATTCATATGCAACAGTTCAAAATTGAAAATAACTATTAAGGATGTTGAATTGAAATATATGTATATGAAAAATAAATAAAAACAAATTAATTAAACTTATATTTGAGTTAAACTATAATTAAACATTAAATTTATAAAAATACTTATATTATATTTAAATTAAATAATATACTGAAAATATATTATATTAAATCATAATGAAAATCATTACATTATAAATAAATTGTCATATACCAATGCATACTTTTACCAAGATCCAATTCCGTAAGTATAAATAGGTCTATATCAATGTATTAGTATACACCGATCTATATTTAATATATTCTCCAACTTAATTTAACTTTAATTAAATTACTTAAAATAATTAAGTTTTTAAATTATAAGCAAACATTGTTTATTCTTTTGCAAATTTTAATCATGTTGTTTTTCCCCATAAGTTAATATTTTTTTCCAATCAAATTTTTTTTAAAATTAGTAATTTTGTATAATTTTTACATGTCATTAACACATAATTTTGGATATATATAAATGGGAGTTTCCCAATTCTCATGATTTTACAGACTTTGATAGTTATTTTGTTATTATTGATTATATATATATATATATATATATATATATTGATATTGTACAAAGCCCAATTTACCCGAGCCCACTACACACAAAACAAGCCCATCAAATTAAGCCCAATAAAGACCCAAAACCATCACTTAACCCAAATAAACCAATAATAAGCCCATTACGACCCAACTAAACATTTAAGCCCAATTAGCCCCAAATCAGAAAACAGAAAAAAAAAAAAAGAATAAAATTACATACCCTTGGTGCGCTGCACCTAGGGCCACTTGTCTGACCCCCTAGCCTGCCCGCTAGCCACTTGCACCGCCACCTACAAAGAGTGAAAGAAGAAAAGACAGCACAATAATAAAACTTGTAAAATGGTTATAAAAGAAAAAACCAAAAACCATTGTAACTCTCGGATAGATTTGGAATACAAAACAAACGAGCAAAGATTCAAGCAAAAACAAAAAAAAAAGCAGTAAATATCAGAAGGAAAGAAAAAAAATTCAAAAAGTGCTAAGGTCCTGTTATTACCTTTTTTTTCTTTTATTTTCGTTCTTCGAATCTATTATATACCCACATATATATTCTCGCCTTTTTATTAAAAATAGTGTATATATATATATATATATATATATATATATATAAAAGAGGAAAAAATGAGAAATTTTACCTGGGGCGACGCTAGTGACGGAACGCGGCGGACTTCCGGAGGCCTATGTGGCCGGTTTTTGGGTTAAGCCCAGAGAGAAGAAAGGAAGCAGCCTTTTTTTTTGAAGAAGCACGGAGCAAAATGAATTTTAGCCAAAAATTTGGCTTTTATAACGACAACAAACGGCCGCTTTTAGGCCGCTCATTTAGGCAATCGAAATGGTGTCGTTTCCTAGGCCGACCCGATCCGACCCGCTCCAACTGCAGGATCTACTTGTTTTTTAAAAGGGGTATTTATGCGTGCGGTCCTTTTAAGCCATAAAAGGGCGAGGAGGATGCGCATAATAATCCCTTTTAAGAAAACACGAGGATCCTAGGCCCGAGCGGGTCGAATTGGCCTGCCAGGTGAAATGATGTCGTTTTGGGCTTAAAGACGCCGCCAAATCGGCTGCTTCGATTGGCTATATAAGCCAAATTTTTGCGTAAAATTTCATTTTCCTCTTTTTTTAAAAAACTAATCCTCTGCTTCTTTTTTCTCTGCAGTCCGGGGATCCGATGAGTCCATCAATGCCACCGCATACACAATGGTAAAAAAAGGTAAAATTTGATTTTTCTATCTTTTTGTTTAAAAAATAGTATATGTGTATGTTTGAAAAAGGAGAGAAAGAGAAGAGAAATTTTTTCAAAATGATAAAATTTTACCTCTTTTCGATTTCGTTCTTAGTTTTTCGAGGTTTTCTTTTGTTTAATCTCTGCTTTTGTTTAATCAATACTTGCTATTCTCTGATTTTTGTTTTTGTTTTAACTTTCTCTTGATTATATTCCAATCGAAAAAAGAGTCCTCACAATGGTTTTTTCATTCGCTTATATAGTTATTTACAACACCGCTTAAGTCATTTTCGCTTTTATTGTTTGCGTGTCCAAGTGGCGGTGGACGGTGGCGAGGCGGTGGGCGTGATAGGTGTTAGAGGCAATGGTCAGAGGACCCTAGGTGCGCGCACCTAGGGTTTGGGGTCACTTTCATCATTTTTTGTTTAGTGGGCTAGGTAATTTGGGCTTCATAGTTTGGACTTTTGTATTGGGTCTATTACTAGTATAAACAATAATAATATAAAATAGCTTAATAATGCGGAAATAAAATGACTATACTAAGAAAACATAAAATAATAAAAAATAAAGAATAAATGATATAAGATAGTAAATAACAAAAGATAAAAAAAAACTATGAACCTTTACATATGAAATAAAAAAGAATCAACAATATGAATAAAATAACAAGCTAATAATAAGACAATAAATAAAAATTGATAAAAGTTTAAATAATAATTGAAAAGAAAAAAAATACACAATGAAAATTATACTAATAATTATGATAATAATAACAATTTTTAAAAAATGATAATTAAAATGATATGAGTAAATACAAAATAAAAGAAAATATATGATATAATAAAGATAGTATAAAATTAATAATAGTAATAATAATAAATATAATTATAGTAATAATAATAGAAAATAATAATAATATGGAAAATAATAATAATGAATATAATAAATAATAATAAAAGTGATAAAAAGGAATAATAGTAATAATAATAATATGTATGAAAAAAATAATAGTGATAATAATAAAGATAAAAATTAATATTAATGAGTATAATAATAATTACAAAATTAATTACAAATAAAAATAATAGTAGTATTAAAATAAATAACTATAATAGTAAAATAATAATATTAATGGTAGTAAAATAATAAATATAATAAATATAATAGGTACAATAACAATAACAATAACAATAATTAAAAAATAAAATAATGGTAACCATGTTAAAATCTATCAATTTAATAACAAAATAAAAAGGACTAAATCAAAATCAAATGTAAATTTAGGGGCCGATTATAAATAAAAGGATTATACTGGCTAAATTGTAATGCACTAAAAACACAAAAGGGCAAAGAGGAATATACCAGTTCGCATTATGCAAAGATTTTATCCTGTGGACTAAACTAAAAATAAATAGAATTTACTTGGACAAATTTCAAAATTAAAAAATGAAATTAAAAATTGCAAAAAATGCGAAAGGGCCATTTGTGCAATAAGACCAAAAAAGGAAAACACGCGGATCCTTCTCCCCGTGCGGGTCGGGTCGCGATTCAGACCTTGAAACGGCGTCGTTTTGGGGCTATGGAAGCCAGCCCTAAACGACGCCGTTTTGTATCTTTATAAATACCTAATTTTTTTAAAAAACAATTCATTCCTCCTCCTTTTCTTAAAAAAAAATGCAGCTATCCCTCTTAAAGCGATTTTCGGCAATGATTCCGGCGAGGCTCCGGCGCTATCGCCGGCCACCGTGGAGTTTTAAAAAATGTGAGTTTTTTCTTTTCTTTTTTATAAATATATTATATATATATATATATTATATGCTCTTCAAAAAAAATAAAAAATAAAAAATGTATTCGAAAATGAAAAAAATAAAAATAAAATAAAACCTTTGCTTTTTGATCATGTATATCTTTGTTTTTGTGTATATTCGTCTCTGTGCATTCGTCCCCGTTTACAGGTTTATGACAGGCTTTTATAGCCTTTAGAAATGAAAAATCAAAAAGGAAAGAAATCACTCTTTGCCATTTCTTTTGTTGTGTTTTTTCTTTTCTGTGCAGATCGAAGGCGATGAGAGCGACGGTGATAAGGGTGTCACTCGAGTGAATCGCAGCTTGACGAGGGCTGATTGCGGCGCTTGCGGCGCGAAGGTTGGGTCGCTGGCTCTTGCGGCGTCTAGGCTTGCGGCGCGAGGGTTCCTAGAAACCCTAGGTTTCTGTTTAGGCATTGGGCCTTTTGGGCTCCGGTTTAGATTGGGTCTATTTAGGTAGTAGGTTAATTTCGGGTCTGATGGTATTGTAAATTCGGGCCTATAAATTGGTTTTGGGCCAAAGTTTGTAAATAGACTGTTTAAGAGATCTGGACACTGGTTTATTTATTATTATTATTTTTTATTCTGGTTTTCACGGGCCCGGGCAAAATTAGGCTCCTATAGCTGCCCCTCTTTGCTCATTGTCATGTAACGAGAATAGAGCAAAGACTATAAAAGGGCTAGTTTTGCCCCGGTCTTGGCCGAGCCTCGACTTTTTGGTCCTCGTCTTCTTCAAATGACTCCAACTCCACTGCAACTTCAACGGTATTTGAACTTCTTTTTAATAAGCCTGATGTCTTCGATCTGCTTCTTGCAACTTCAGGAATGCTAGATCTACTTTCTTCAATATACTCCACTCCTGCTCAGTGGAGATAAGATCTGCTATCTTTAGTCTACTCCGCTGCAACTTCAGGAAGATAAGGTTGAAAGTGTCTTTCATCTGCTTCCCTCAACTTCAAGAAGATGAGATTTATCGCTTTCAATCTACTCATTCAGTAACCCAGGGAGATAAGGTGAAAGTGTCTTCGATCCGCTTCCTGCAACTTCAAGAAGATGAGATCTTCTATCTTTAGTCTGCTCCACTGCAACTCAGGGAGACCAAACTAATATTGTAACAGCCCAATTACGACTCTAAACGGAATGGTGGTTTCGGGACCACGAATTCGGGTTAGATAAATATTTTTACATCTAAATTGATATCTATGTTATGTGTTTGAGCATGTCCTAAAATATGGTAGGTTAATTTGTTTGTTTGGATGCTTAATTTTAGATAAGGGATTAAATTGCATAAGTGGTAAAGTGGCTAATCATTAAATAGAGTAATTAAATTAAATTGTTTTCTTTTGCATGGGGATTTAAATTGCAAATTTACCTTGTTGGACTAAGAGTGGACTACATTGGTTTGAAATAGTTAGTGGGGAGTGTTTAATTATATTATATGATAAATAAAGTGATATGTAATAATATTATAATAAAATGATATCATTATAATAAGAAAGAAAAAAGAAAAACATCATCATTTTTCATCTTTCAACACCAAAAATAGCAGAGAAGAGAAGAGTTCAAGCTCTCCACATTTTGGCATTTGCATGTTCTAATAAGGTTAGTGATTAAACTTAGTTTTTGTTAATTTTAACAATTTTGAGGTTGTTATCATGTAAATTAGTTAGCCCATACCCAAATTCTTAATTTGGTTGTATGATTCGAGTGTTGCCATGGATGGAAATTGGGTGTTTGTGTGGTTAATGATAGTATATGTTATAAGAAAGCTAGATTAACAAGATTTTATTTATAATTTTTGATGGAATTTTGGTGTAAGGATGATTTTATAAAAAGAAAATTTTTGAAAGGACTAAAGAGCAAGATAAATGGAAGGAATGAGTTGATAGAGGGGCTATGAATATTCGGCCCTTAATAGGTATGGTTAAATTCTTGATATTTTTGTGTTTTGAGCTATAAGGACTAAATTGTAAACTTTGTAAATATTGGGGGTAAAATGGTAATTTGTATAATTATGTATTTTTGGATTAAATTGAATGGAAATGTATTTGAATGGGTTTAATTTGTAATTAATTAGATCAAGAACAAAAGGAAACGAGATTGGATCATGGAAAAAACAAAGTTAAACGAATAGTCGGGAAGTTTAATCTGTCAATTTTTGAGATAAGGTTTAAGCAATTGGATTAATTTGAATTATCTATATATTAATGTTCATGTTTAAGTGACATAAATACTTTTAAATTTCAAATTTGCCGAATAAGGCATAAGGAGTATTATACATGATAGTTGATGTGAATTTGTAAATACATGCATATATGCAACTGTGATAAAGAATTTGATATATATCATTATATTTATGGAAAAAGGAATATTCGGATATTTGTGCATGTAAGTATATCCTTGTTGATGTCGAATGTGATAGGATGACTTTGAATGTGGTTGCCGAATGTGTTAGTACCATGAACATGTATTTATATAAATATATCGAAATACTTTGGATGGTTGAATATGTGTAAAGATATGTTTGCCATAAGTATGAAAGGTGGATATGTTTGGACTGGATAAATAATTATGGGTTGAGTTGTAGTTAATTGAGGAATAAATAAGTGTTTAATTGTGTAAGGCCGAATGTAATGGTAATTATAAGAAGAAAGATTCGGGTTGAATGTGCGTATTTAGGTATGTCATATTTATAATATGTGAATTTATAAGTTATGTTTAAGTGGAGGTTGTTAATGAGCACTGTGTGTGGGAAATGTTAAGTAACAGCTCTATGTGAGCGATACGTTACGGAAAGTTTTCACTGTGTGTGCAGAAATGTTAAGTAACATCTCTATGTGAGCGATACGTTACGGAAAGTTGGCACTGTGTGTGCGAAAACATCAAGTAACGGCTCTGTTTGAGCGATACGTTACGGGATTTGTACTAAGTGTACGGATTTTCTGATTTTCATAAAAAGACGAAAACAAATTAGTGGCGGTAAACAAGGGTGACAGGTAAGAATGTTTTATATGATAGTTCATTATCTTGGTACAAACTAGGTAAGCCATTCCGGTTTGAAAGTTTAGCATACGAGACATTCGGTTTTATGGAAACCAAGTAAGTATGATATTGGTTAATGGCGATCTATTATATGCATGGATAATGCAAACTAATAAATGATTGAGTTGAGTTAGTTAGAAGCTATTAAAATGCTTGGTTATATGTATGCTACCTTTTGCTTATGACTTACTAAGCTTTACATAGCTTACCATTTGTATTTTGTTATTGTTGGTGTAGATTTTTGGAGTTGAAGATTGCATTCGGTGATCCTTGTCAAGTCAAGCACATTATCACTTACTCTTGGTATTATTATTAGCTTCAAACCTTAGAAATTATGGCATGTAATAGCTTGGATACTTTATGGTCTCTTTTGGGTTGAATGTATATAAAAGCCATGCGAAAATGGCTATACTTTTGTGTATAAGTATGATTAATGTATGGAGTTTAAATGAAATGGAGTAAGGATGTTATAAACTCACTACAACAAAACAGACTTTTAGCGGTGTTTTTTTGGGCATTTAGCGGCGTTTATAAGCGCCACAAAAAAGTATTTTGCGGCGCTTTTCTAAGCGCACAAAAACGTTACTAATACAACCGCTGAAATTTTACGGCGTTTAGCGCTTAAAACGCCGCTAAAGGTTCGACTTTTAGCGGCGTTTGTAATAAAAGCGCCGCTTAAAACCATGGTCTTTAGCGCGCTTTTTTAAAAATGCCGCTAAAATCATTTTAGCGCGCTTATAAAAACGCCGCTAAAGTCAGGGCCTTTAGCGCTTTTCCCAAAAACGCCGCTAAAAGTCAGGCCTTAGCGCTTTTACCAAAAACGTCGCTAAAAGTCAGATTTTAGCGCGCTTACCAAAAACGCCGCTAAAAGTCAGACTTTAGCGCTTTCAAAAACGCCGCTAAATGTCGGGGCCTTTAGCGCGCTTTCCAAAAATGCCGCTAAAAGTCGGGGCCTTTAGCGACGTTTTCCAAAAAACACCGCAAAATTTCTTGACATTTAGCGCTTTTTTGTACAAACGCCGCTAATTTGTTCGGATGTAAAAAATAAAATTTTTCAATATTATACCCTCCCGCACTAAAACCAACCAATAACAAAGATATAATTCCAACGCAAAACAAAGAATTTAGCATAAAAATCACAATCAATACATTAATTCTAAATGATACTTGAAATTTAATAAATTAAATGAATGATAACTGAAAATATTGTAACAATAATGTTAAATGTAATAATGTCAAAACTTCTTACAACGAAAAACTAAATGTCTAAGATGGCGATTTCGATTGTCAAACATCCGCATCATATGTCAAGTTGGTGCTTGGAGCTCTTCAGATTTTCTGCTCGCTATGCTAGCATCGATGTCGCTACGCCTCCCTCGCATTGCCACCGCCTCTCTCTTCTTCCGCTTGCCTCCCTTGTGCCGCTTACATCCGCTCTAAGTCATTCTTTGAGTTCTTCATATTTTCTTTGAACATCGCAATTTGTCGCCTCTGCGCCAACCGCGTGCTCTCTTGCATCCGAGCTATCTGGTTTTGTAGCCTCGAACTTCAAAGACGAGATTGACCCCGGAAGGCATGTACTGTTGGGAGGCGGATCCAAAATATTGGCCTGGGTAACACCGATCCTTTAAATCGAACCCACCATACCTTTCAAGACCAAAAACATCGGTGATAATTCTATTAAAATATACTAAAGATTAGCAAAACTATCGATCAAGCAATCGTACCTTTTCAGACCCAAAACATCTCAGAATAATTTCGTTGTCAATCTCCTCAAGATTAACAGAACTATCGAATTTAAACAACCGCTTCATACTCGCCTTCTTCTCCTTTAGTTTATCCTAATAAATCAATGAAAGAGTTAGAAACGAAATATATAAATAAGAAAGAATGCAACATAATTGAACATTATAAATTTAAAACTATAAACGATGAATTAAACTATTATAATTAAACGGTAGAAATATTTATAAAAATAAAATTTTATTAAGTAAATATACCAAAATTTACGCAGACTTGGATGTCATCGGAGATCCATCCTTCTTTCTATACGTAATGTCAAAAAGTCAACGCGTCCAACTTTTTGACCAATAAGTTTCCTACATTTTAGCGTAAAAATATAATTTAATAGTATAAAGTAATTAATAATTGATGTAATTAATAAATTATAATACCTCGGCGTCACTACACAAGCAAAACTTCTAGAACTCGCTGTGTGCACAATTTGCTTTTTATCTGCCGCTTATTCCAACTCGCTCACGGTCCTACATAATGCAATTTGAATTATATATATAGTAAATACTATAAACCAAATAATTTATACGATTTTAGATGTATGTAATACCTCTCCTTTTTTGAATTCCAAAATCTAACTTGATCTTCCTATTGGTACCTCAACATTCTTGTGGAACATTTCTTAATTTTTCGTCGAGGCTTATGTCTTTCTTAAAATATTATTTTTGAGCGTGCTTTTATTGTCTCTTCATTTTTACCCAATGTCTTCTTAACATAGTCATCGAGACCTCTAAATTAAATCTACCACAAGAAAAAAGTATAAAAAGTTAATATAAATAAAATTAAATTAAAGTATTATAAATTACATTCACGCTTTTATTACCTTAATATTTTCGAGGGCCTGATTTTTGTTGGCATCGGGCATGTGATGCCATGATTCGATAGTTAATGGGCAACATATTGGGATTTCGTGCTAAAATGCCCAAAAGCCTCCTAACAATGAGCTTCAGATCCAACAGTGGCCATCATTGTTTCTCCTTACTTTAACACGATCGTTAGGCTCTAAGTCGATATAAATCTTTAAGTAATGTACGTCCCCGACCTCTGCAAGGTCCCACCACCTTCAAATTGAAAAATGATATATTATTATATTAAATTTGAAAATGAATCAATAATAAAATTCAACATGCATGTAAAATAAACTTAACATTACTTTCAAATTCTCCAGCTTGTCATCTATGTCCCAGAGTAGAAGATCCAACAACCTGCTTGTTGTTCACTACTATTAGCTTCTTCCGGATTTGGAGTTTCACGGACAATATTTAAATCTCGTAATCGCTATCTAGGCATTTTTCCGCAATACACATGAAAATTATATAACATGACCAACATGAAAATTATAATATTACATATAAATAGTAAATCGTTAAATCTTACTACATCATATTTCGTAAATATCTTCGTCCACATCCCGACGAACCCATTGAAATTGTTGACTAGTACTAGGGATATTTTCGCTTAAGTCTTGTTCGAAAAGACAAAGTTTCGATCTTTCGACTATGTCATCTCTACTTCCACCGCCAATGTCGAAGAAGTCTCTAGGGTGTTTCAAGTACAACGCATCAACCCTCATCAGCTTGGATCTTCCGAGTAAAAACTTGTTTAACTTGAGAAGAAAAACATACGGCTCGTCCATCGCTTGTTCTCCGTGTGAATTAATCGAGAGAAATTCACCATTGTAAAGCCATATTGATCGTTTTAATTCCATGAGCCGTATTCACATCAGCCCAATCACCTCGAAATAGGACAACTTTGCATTTGCCGTAATAATCTAACTCAATGATGTCGATAATAAGTCCGTAATATTCCAAATTCCCCTGACCGGATTCTTCCCCTAGCACTAGCATAACTTGTAATCGAAGAATTAACAACAATTTTGCAATTTTGGGTTCTCCTCAATCTCTCGCGATACCTTGTATGAAATCTATATCCGTTGATGAGGAAGCCATTATATCTTTTAACTATTCTGTTTGGACCTTGTGAAAGCCATTTAACGTCGTCATTTACTTCATTCCGACTCCAAACCTATTGAGTCGAAAGTAAATCGAGTAATTATGAATGTTATGAGAAAATATTATTACTTGTGAATGAAAATTTAAATTGCATACCATTTGGCTTAACCATTCATGGAATGATTCTGCGAACAACTTATTAATTTCTCGTCGATTTAATCTTGAGATCGTGAACGAGCTCTCAATATTTGTTTGTACTCACTACGGTAAAAAGGTTTTACTTTGTTAGAAGACAAACAAATCATAATTGATGAGTATTTATCAAATTGTAGAACGATTTCAAATGGTTCCATTGAATCGTGATGAAAAAGAACGTGTCGATGTGCTTGGACCCACGATCTATCGTCTAATTTCGTAATTTCGACTCTGCGATTGGTTCTCAAACTTTGAAATAAATAAGTTTCACCAAATTATGATCTGTGAGCCCAAAGATTTCTACTTGGTCTGCTTCATTCTTGTTTCAACATCTTCCAAATACCTCGAACAGAAAGTCAAACATTCTTCCGCCAAGTATCCTCGGCAATTGATCCTTCCGGATAACGCTTATTGCAAAGAAGATGACTTCAATTTGGAAAGGAACCTAAACACGATATACAACATTATCAAAAGTTGGAAATAAAGGCATTTAATGAAAGAATGAATATTTTACAGATAAAGTAAGACCTTTCAATGGGATACATCCATCGATAGAAAATGGGTCCACCAAGAAGTGCTTCACGCGAAAGATGAATTAACAAGTGCACCATGATAGTGAAGAAGGAAGGCGGGCATATCTTCTCCAGATTGCATAAAGTTAATGCGGCTCGATCTTGTAGTCTCTCAAGTTCTTGAACTTTCAAAACTTTACCACAAATGCCTTTCATTATATTTGACAGTTCAATTATAGGAGCCGTCACCTTTTTCGACATACAACACCGCATAGCAACTGGCAGTAAGTCTTGCATCAATATGTGATAGTCATGCGATTTTAAGCCATATAATCTTCGATCCTTAAGACTCACACATCGCGATATATTTGATGCATACGCATCCAGGACCTTTTTATCCTTCAACACCGTCATGTAACACTTCTTTTCCGTCTTCGACATTGAAAAAATAGCGGTGCAATCGATATTTCATATTCGAAAGTGCTCGGGATAAAGCTCACGCCAATTCCCATGTGGACTAAATCAAGTCGACTCAAGATTATCTTTTGGTTTTCCATCGACATTCAAAATAGTCCCAATGATGTTCTCGCAGACATTTTTCTCTATGTGCATGACATCAAGGTTATGTCAGAAATCGATGCTCCCAATAAGGCAACTCGAAAAAATACTTCTTTTTTCCACAAGTCCGCCTCATTAGGATCATCCTCTTCATCGATTCATCATCGATTCATCCCTAGATCTTCTATTTCTATGCGGGTTTGTCGGTTGATTCATCTTCCCATAAATGACATTCATATCTTTCAACATTAACAATATTTCAGATCCACCGGTTTGCGAAGGAGCCGATCCGAACTCTTCAAGACCATCAAACTAAGCACTCGAAATCTAAATGTATGATTTTTCTAAGAACCACCGACGATGCCCCATGTAAGAAAACTTCTTCCTATTATATAACCATTGCGAACATGTCTCACAAGAAAGACAACACGGACAAGCATAATGTCCCTTAGTACTCCAACCGATAAATTAGCATAAGCCGTAAAGTCGTTAATAGTCCATATTAATGCCGCACGTAAATTAAAGTTCTCTTTCTCATTGCATCAAATGTCCGAACACCAGCCCATAGTTGTTTTAACTCACAACAAGTGGTCGCAAATAGACGCCAATATCATTCCCTACCCTTTCTCTCCGTGTATAATCATAGACAAGATAAAAGAAGATTGTTTCATGCAAACCCATGGAGGCAAATTGTAGGAACAAGCACCACGTGCCAAGTAATCAGACGTTGTGCTCATAAGTTTGTAAGGGTTAAATCCATTGGATGCTAGCCCAAGCCTCACACTCCGAGGATCACTTGCAAAGCTTGGAAATTTGGAGTCAAAACATTTCCAAGCTAAAGAATCTGCAGGATGCCTTAACAACCCATCATCGGTTCGTCCATCACGGTGCCACGTCATTGATTCGGCTATCTTCGATGACATGAAAAGCCGTTGAAGCCTCGGTATAAGGGAAAATATCACAAAATCTTAACTGGTCGCTTTTTTGATCGTGGTACCGTGTTCATCCTCGTTCTGCCCCTCTCTATTTCTATTAATCCAACGGATTGGCCGCATACATGATAGCACTGTTGGTTTATGTGGTCGCCTCAATACAACATGCAGTCATTTGGGCAACTGTGAATTTTGTTGTATCCAAGGCCCAAATCCTTTATCAGTTTCTTCATGTCTTTGGAAGATCGAGGATTTCGCAAATGGGAACATTTCTTGTAGAAACTCTAACAGATTTTCAACGAAGTTTTCGATCCACCCCGGACATTTCAAGTGAAAAAGACGAATACGAATGACAATTTGGAAAATTTTGATCCTTCATACGCTTCTTCATTCATTTTACCAAGTAAAGTGTAGAACCTCGCCGCTTCTTCATTTGGTCGTTCATCCGTACACTTCTTTCCCTTCGTGAAAGTATTTCCTCCAAAATTATGCTCATCGATTGCACCCAAGTCGTGGAAATGACCAAACCATCATCACAAGATATTAAAAGCATCCCGCAACATGTTTTCCATGTTATCGTCACTAACATTCTGATTGAAAGAACTATGAGGATACCTCAAATTCTTCGATGAAGATGCTCCACTAGATGTAGACTCGCCATGAAAAAACCATATTTTGTACCCCCGGACAAAGCCATCAACAACTAGATGTTCGTAGACCACTTCACGATAATGCTAGTTAATATTGCAACACTTCTTACACGAGCAAAGAATCATATTCTCTTGGCTTGCATTTTGAAATGCAAATTTAGAAAAGTTTCTACTCCATTTCGATAGCCGTTGCTTACCCTTGACAATTTCATCCAACTCCTATCCATTTCGTAGTTGTTGAAGTCTAAAGTTGACAATAAATTATACGGCTAAATTGTTAATTAATAATTTATGTAAATAATGCTATGGAATTTGATCTTAAAATTAGGTAAGTTATGTATTCTATAAGATCCATCATACGTGGAATTGTTACACCTAGGGAGGATCCGTTATATCTAACAGTGAGATATAAGGCAACCCGTCAGGTTTCCAGCCTATATGTAACACCCCAAACCCGGTCTATGCGTCGAGACTAGATTTGGTTTGTTACATGATTCGAGCTATTCTTAAATCTTTAATGAGTTGAAAACTACATTTTATACATGTGGTTTAAAATTTGAAGAGTATTTGATTTTGATAAATATTTGAAACATTAGTTAAAAATCATTGTATTATTAAAAACAGTTAAGAGATTTGTTAAAGAGTTAACAATAAAAAGAATTAATTATAAAAGAATTTCATATACTTGAAAACCCAAATTTATTTTTATAAAGCATCATATAATCATAGCCCATATTTAAAAGTCCAAAATAAAGTTTAAATTCCAAACACACATAAAATCCATAAGTTATTTATAGAGGCCATTTATTACAACATCCCAAAATAGTAAAAATAATTATTAAAAGTTCGTAGTTTTAAATAACCCATATTTAGCAAGATGGCCTCCACGAAGTCATCCTCACCCAAGTCCACATCGGTTTCCATTACCCGAGATGGAAAGAAATTAAAGGGTGAGTTACTTAGAACTCAAAGGTGTAACTCACTTACCACCATTATTGGGCCGATTGTCAAGATTTTATGTCATTCTGAGCCCAATTCAGAATTCAACAATATATCATGAATTTAAAATAATTAATAATGCATGAAAATGAAATTCCCAACCCAAACCTAATATCCATCCGCTAACACCCCTGCACCAACCATCACACCTGTGGGATCAAGTCAACCCACCCCGCCATCACACCAATCGTAGGCATTAAGCCTTTTTATAATTGTGGCATAGCCAATTAACTAGAGGCAATAAGTCGATATTGTGGCAGAGCCACCAACTAGAGGCAATAAGTCGATATTGTGGCGAAACCACCGAACTAGAGGCATTAAGTTTATATTGTGGCGAAACCACCTAACTAGAGGCAATAAGCCGATATTGTGGCAATCGGCCATTCTTCTCTTCATATAACCCACCCATGCAATTATACATGTACTTTAAAATGTAAAATTTATTAATAACACATAACATGGTGGGTTTATCAATAATATTTCATTTGGCCCATACTTATAGCGATTTGTCTATTTAGCAATTTAGTGGGCTTTGACCCATTTAACAAACTAGAGTATTTTGGCTAAATTTTAACGAACTAGAGTGTTTTGGCCCGATTTATCGAACTAGAGTATTTTCGGCCCATTTTCACGATCTAGAGTATTTACGGCCCATTTTCACGAACTAGAGTATTTACTACCCATTTTCACGAACTAGAGTATTTACGCCCATTTTCACGAACTAGAGTATTTACGGCCCATTTTCACTAACTAGAGTATTTACGGCCCATTTTCACGAACTAGAGTATTTACGGCCCATTTTCACGAAACATCCAATTTTCATAATAACAATTAAAATCTCGAGGGCATTTTCGTAATTTTACGATTTTGTCATTTTTACGTATTTTGTCATAATAACATTTTTGTATGCGTTTTACCGATCTAATCGCTTTTACGATTTACCAACATATCGAAATTTGACATCCAACCGAGACAATAATGAGTGTGAAAATTACACACCTCGATACCGTGAGTATTAACCCTTCTCGCTCCCTCGGACCTAAAATATATTTTGATTCGTTAGTCAACTAACTCGTAAAATAGATCTTAATCGATAAGGATCCAAAATCTTACCCTCTTGATTTTGAATCACTTCGATTTTCGGTTTTGCCTCGCTTATCGATTCACTAGCCGAGAATCCACCAACGATAACTGGCTCCGAGGTTCGTACTACTTGAATAACGGACTTCTTTCTAAGATGGCCCACAACCCGTGGAAAATCCTGACTGCAGAAACCGCTCTTCGCTTGAATGGGGATTTACAGATCCACCCTCTTACGATAACTAAACACCGCCTTTTCTTCCCTATCTTGATACTCTTCAAGATCCAAAAGAATTTAGTTAGATCTAAAATAATATCAATAATACTAGAGATTTAAAGAGTAGGATTTCCTTACCAAAATGAAACGCTTCCAACGCTTCCACAATTCTCCGATCACTTGAATTCCAATCTCGTTATTGCACTAAATAATAACGAAATAAACGTTATTAGTATGAATGCTATATCAATCCAAAAGACTCTCAATAATCCTATGATATTCGCCATAATATCACTAATCAATAAGTCAAAATGGAGAGAAACCCTTACCTACTTCCCACTATCGAAAAGAAAGATTAAGAATGATGTTTAATTGATGGAAGATTCGGCTATAAAAGATTAAGAATGGAAAAATAATTTTTTGCTTATAGGCACAATAACATTCGCCAAGAGAGTGAAGATGGAGAGAATTTTCGATTAAAAAAAGAAATAGTATAAGAACAAAAGGATGATGGTGATGTTGTTTTGATTTCAAGGAGATTAGAAGAAAAGAAAAGAAAAATATGAACTTTAGGTGTGGTATATTCGGCCATGGCAAAGAAAAAAGAAAGAGATTGATTTTGGTATAGGTGATTTCGACAAGGAGAATACAAAAGAAAATTAACAAAGTGGATGAAAGTGACCAAATGGTCAAGAGATTTTGGCTTTGCCAAATGCAATATTCGCCAAGAGGGATGTTGAAAGGAGAAAACAAAGAAAAATCTGCACAATGTGCAAAGAATAACCAAAGAGAAGAGAATGTGATTTTGCCAAACTAACAAAATTTTGGCTCTTCCCCTTACCAATATTGTCGTTCCAAAGATATGGTCAAATGGCCATTAATTCTTTCCAAATTTTCCCTTGATATGTGCCTTATGTCTCCCTATCTTTCCTTAAACTTTTGATTCCATACCATATGATAGTTGTTACCTTAATCCATTGATACACTAACCAAAAATACATGGTCAACACCTTCCTTATATGTCCCTGCCGACACTTCCTAGCCATTAGCGTAAAATTAAAACAAAATTTTATCTAGGTGCTATACAAGGGATTCAACCTCTTCCTCTTACTTGAACCCATGCGCCAATCTCCACCATGCCATATGCTTATTTTATGACACTTTTAGCACATAATTTAGCTTAAGTCTTAATCGCTTTGTTTCACTTCAATAAATTCCCAATAATAAATTTTATTCTTCTCCAAATTATGCTTTACCCTCTCTAGGACTTTAATAAACACTAAAATAAAAGTAAAAAATTTTTCCTTTAAAATCTAAACATCAAATCATGCCAATTTAAATACTCAGATTTTAGGGTGTTACAACTCTACCCTCCTTAAAGAAAATTTCGTCCTCGAAATTTACAGTTGAAAAAGGTGAGGTATTGTTGCCGAATTGCATCCTCTGGCTCCCACGTAGCTTCTTCCACTCGTGGTTACGCCATAGAACTTTGACCAACGGCACGGTTTTCTTCCTTAATACCTTGACATCTCGGTCTAGGATTTCCACCGGTTCTTCTTCAAAGGACAAATCAATTCACTCAATTCTTCTACCCAGATAATGTGCAAAGGATCCGATCTATAACGCTCAACATGGAAACATGAAAGACATTATGAATTTGATCTAACTCCTGAGGTAACTCAATCGATATGCCATCGACCTACACGCTCAAAGACACGATAAGGTCCAATATATCTAGGACTTAGCTTGCCCTTCCTTCCTAATCAAGATCTTTTCCAAGGAGATACCTTCAAGAAAACCCGATCTCCCACACTATACTCGATGTCCCTCCGCTTCAGATCTGCGACGACTTACCTATCCGAGGCTTCTTTCAACCGTGCTCGAATAACTTTACCTTATCCTCGGTCTCGGATATCATCTCAGACCTAACATCCATCTTTCGCCTAACTCACCAACAATAGGAGAGCGACACTTACGACCATACAATGCCTCGTAAGGTGCCATCTCAATGCTAGATCGATAGTCGTTGTTATATCGCAAATTCGCCAAAGGTAGATAATCCTCCCAACTACCCTCAAGTCGATTACACATCCTCTTAACATATCTTCCAATATCTGAATTACTCTTTCCGACTGACCATCAGACTGAGGATGAAAAGCCGTACTGAAATTCAACTTTGTCCCCAAGGCTTCATGCAGAGCTTTCCAGAATCGTGATGTAAACCTAGGGTCCCTATCTGATATAATAGATACTGGTACCCCATGTAACCTCACAATTTCGGATACGTAAAGTTTCGCCAATTTCTGCAATGAATAATCCGTACGAACTGGCAAGAAATGAGCAGTCTTCATCAACCGATCAACAATTACCCAAACGGAATTTTTCTTAGTAGGTGTTAACGGTAACCCACTAACAAAATCCATAGTTATCCTCTCCCATTTCCAAAGAGGAATCTTTATCGGTTGTAACAATCCAGACGGTAATTGGTGTTCTGCCTTCACTTGTCGACAAGTCAAACATTTTCCCACAAACTCGTAATCTCACGCTTCAACCCCGCCACCAATATCGCTCACGGAGATCTCGATACATCTTATTTCCTCCGGATGCATAGCATAAGGGCTACTATGCGCCTCCGTAGAATCGCTTGCCTCAAATCTAGATCCTTAGGCATGCATACTCTCCTCGAAAGCACAACACACCCTCCGTGTTTATTCCAAAATCCTCAATTTCACCATTTTCAACTTGTCAAGTAAAGGTCCCAACTTCTCATCCGATGTCTGCTTTTTCCTTGATTTGTTCCAACCACAGCGGCTTCACCAAGTTCGCTAACAAACCGCCATCCTCGTCATGACTCAAATGGGCTGACAGAGCTCTTAATTCAGATACCGCCATACGACTTAACGCTACCTACCACCACGTTAGCCTTTCCAGATGGTACTCGATGGAGAAGTCGTAATCTTTAACAATTCTACCCATCTTATTTGTCTCAAATTCAGCTCCTTCGGGTAAGGAGGTATTTAAGACTCTTGTGGTCCAGATAGATTATGGACTTCTCACCATAGAGATAGTGCCTCCAAATCTTTAGAGCAAAGACAACGGCAGCTAACTCCAAATCATGAGTAGGGTAGTTTACTTGTGTGGTCTCAATTGACGAGAAGCATAGGCCACCACCTTTCCATTTTGCATCAACACACAACCTGCATCTGTGAGACGATCGCAATAAACAATGAATTCTTTTCCCGCCTCCTACCGAATCAAAACGGAGCTTCGTCAGATCTTCTTCAATTTCTTGAAACTCTCTTGCTGCTTTTCACCCGGATATACGGAGCTCCCTTCGCAATGCTTTAGTTAGGGTGCAAAGAATCAACGAAAACCCTCTACAAAGCGCCTATAGTATCCACCAAGCCTAAGAAACTCCGAATTTCAGCTCTCGATGTTGGTGGTTTCCAATCCGAATAGCCTCAATTTTCCGAGGATCCACCCTTATTCCTTCTACCGATACTACATGACCAAGGAAAGTCACCTCCTTTAGCCAAAATTCGATTTACCAAATTTGGCATACAATTGCTTATCACGAAGTAATTGTAATACTATCCGCAAATGCTGGTCATGTTCCTCCTCACTTCTCGAATAAACCAATATATCATCTATGAACACTACCACAAACCGATCTAAATATGGTTGAAAGACTCGGTTCATCATGTCCATAAATGCAAATTGGTGCATTGGTTAATCCAAACGGCATCACTACAAACTCATAGTGTCCGTAACGTGTCCGAAATGTCAGTCTTATAGATGTCCGCTTCTTTCACCTTAAGTGGTGATAACCCGACCTTAAATCAATTTTGAGAAAAAGCAAGCTCCCTTCAATTGATCAAACAGTCGTCAATTCTCGGCAGAGGATACCGATTCTTGATCGTCAATTTATTCAATGCGCGTAGTCAATGCACATACGCATCGATCCATCCTTCTTCTTGACGAACAAGACCGGTGCTCCCCACGGAGACACACTTGGTCGAATGAATCCCGATCCAAGAATTCTTGAATTTGAGCTTTGAGCTCACCAACTCCTTCTGCCATTCTATAGGGAGCAATGGACACTGGAGCCGTCCTGCAAAAGCTCAATGCCAAATTCTACTTCCCGATCCGAGGTATGCCGAAGTTCTTCGAAATACATCGGAAATTCCTTCACCGTCCTCACATCATTCACGGATAATTCCTTGGCATTCACAAAGATGATAAAGGCTAGGAATGCTCCGTATCCTTTCCGCACCAACTTCTCACTTTTAATGCGAAACCACATTTGCCGATAGTTCTTTCGTTCACCAATCATTATGACTTCCTTCTCATCCGAGGTCCCATCGACATTCGCTTTTCAGCACAATCCAATTGCGCCGATGTTTGACCAGCCAATCCATGCCGAAATGAGATCGAACTCGTCGAAAGGTAGTTCCATCAAATTTGCTAAAATACTTCCTCTTGGATTTTTAAGGGCACGTCTTTAAATATTTTATTAATAGCATCGATGGTGTCTAAAGGACTGACATCACATCTCATTTTCGATAATTTGATTCTAAATTCAGTTTCCAGATATGGCACTAGATACATATGAATGAGTAGAGCCAATATCTATTAAGGCAATAACAGTACATCAAAAATGAAGAACGTCTGGGTTATCACATCAGTGCATTGCCGTCTTGCGGCGCCTAACCGCATAAACCACCCAGTCATCTTGCATCCGCATTTCTCTATTACCATTGCCTCGACCGGTGCACCTTGACCACGACCAGCCCCATTACCACCACGACCGGTCCACGACCTCTCGGTGGTCTGCTGATTACCCACTACAGTGCATCATTATTACGGACTTCTTGAGTCGTATCCATTCGTCGAGGACAACTTTTGTATCGATGTTCCATTGAACCGCATTTGTAGCATGCACTGCTTTCCTCCAACATTCCCCAAAATGCCTTTTCCCACACTCGGCAATCTCGACTTCGATTATTTGCTACCGGGTTACGCTTTGAACCGATTCATCATTCCGGTTTCTTCCGAATCTCTTGGAAGAACCAGATCATTGTGTCTCTCTCTTGTTTCGGATCTCTCTGCTCGCTGTTCGAGTTTTTAGCCTCTTCGCTATTTTGGCCTTCTCCACCGAGTGGAAAAATTTCGACTTGTCATGAGCAATCGAACCTCACTCATCATTAAGTCCATCCTCGAACGCATACAACGCTCATGATCCATTGCTACAATCGTCCGCATAGCGGCTCACCGTAAAAATTCAGCTTCATATCTTGCCACGGCCTTACTTCCTTGGACAAGATTCAGAAATTCCTTCCTTCGAGCATCAACATAGCTCGTTCCGACGATTTTCCTTGGAAGGCGCTTTAAAGAATTCCCGATTAATCGGTCGGCTTCAAAGCCTTCTCGAAGAAGCCACCACCGACACGCCTCATCTCTCAATAAGGATACAGCTCCTCTCGCTTTTGCTCACCGCACATTCCATATCATCCATGATCCGCTCCACGACTTCGAGCCAAGATTCGCCACATTCGAGCTACACCGAGACTCCTCCGAAAACTTCGCATTATTTGCCTTAAGTCGCTCAAATTGACCCACGAGTTGTTGACCCAATTCTAGTTCCAATGACCCTTTCCAAGACTCGTAGCATTGCTTGAGTCAATGCATGATCTTCTTCCATGTGATCGCGTGATCCGGTCTCACTTTCTATTGACGCAAAAGGCCCACTGCATATGATTTGGTGCTTCAGCCGTAGCACCTCGGCCTCTACCACGGCCACGTCTACCGCGTCCACGACCACGTCCTCTTGTACTCATGATTGCTTGTTCGTTTATCTGATTACAAGTTTTATGAATCAGAAATTTTGTTTCGGTGTTTATTAACGATATTTTATGAGATTTGAGATATAAAGTTGTTTTTCGCAACGAGTCCTATAGTCTCAATCTCTACAGTTTTTCTCATCTAACACTAGAAGTTCTAGAGTATTCCTATGATCATATCATAGTAATCATTTAAGCAGTAAATACTTACTTGACTTGTTGCCGGATGCTTGTGGTGCCATACTGATCTTTAAAATACCATTGAGCATTTTCATACAGAAATTATTTTTGAACCCAAACCACAGCCGAGTTTTTGAACCGGGCTCTGATACCACTAAATGTAACACCCCAAACCCGGTCTATGCGTCGAGACTAGATTTGGTTTGTTACATGATTCGAGCTATTCTTAAATCTTTAATGAGTTGAAAACTACATTTTATACATGTGGTTTAAAATTTGAAGAGTATTTGATTTTGATAAATATTTGAAACATTAGTTAAAAATCATTGTATTATTAAAAACAGTTAAGAGATTTGTTAAAGAGTTAACAATAAAAAGAATTAATTATAAAAGAATTTCATATACTTGAAAACCCAAATTTATTTTTATAAAGCATCATATAATCATAGCCCATGATTTAAAAGTCCAAAATAAAGTTTAAATTCCAAACACACATAAAATCCATAAGTTATTTATAGAGGCCATTTATTACAACATCCCAAAATAGTAAAAATAATTATTAAAAGTTCGTAGTTTTAAATAACCCATATTTAGCAAGATGGCCTCCACGAAGTCATCCTCATTTCAAGTCCACATCATTTCCATTACCGAGATGGAAAGAAATTAAAGGGTGAGTTACTTAGAACTCAAAGTGTAACTCACTTACCACCATTATTGGCCAGATTGTCAAGATTTTATGTCGGGCTCGAGCCCAATTCGAAATTCAACAATATATCATGAATTTAAAATAATTAATAATGCATGAAAATGAAATTCCCAACCCAAACCTAATATCCATCCGCTAACACCCCGTACCAACCATCACACCTGTGGGGATCAAGTCAACCCACCCCGCCATCACACCAATCGTAGGCATTAAGCCTTTTTATAATTGTGGCATAGCCACCAACTAGAGGCAATAAGTCGATATTGTGGCAGAGCCACCGAACTAGAGGCAATAAGCCGATATTGTGGCGAAGCCACCAACTAGAGGCATTAAGTCGATATTGTGGCAGAAACCACCAACTAGAGGCAATAAGCCGATATTGTGGCAACCGCCATTCTTCTCTTCATATAACCCACCCATGCAATTATACATGTACTTTAAAATGTAAAATTTATTAATAACACATAACATGGTGGGTTTATCAATAATATTTCATTTGGCCCATACTTATAGCGATTTGTCTATTTAGCAATTTAGTGGGCTTTGACCCATTTAACAAACTAGAGTATTTTGGCTAAATTTTAACGAACTAGAGTGTTTTGGCCCGATTTATCGAACTAGAGTATTTTCGCCCATTTTCACGATCTAGAGTATTTACTACCCATTTTCACGAACTAGAGTATTTACTACCCATTTTCACTTAACTAGAGTATTTACTACCCATTTTCACTTAACTAGAGTATTTACTACCCATTTTCACGAACTAGAGTATTTACGGCCCATTTTCACGAAACATCCAATTTTCATAATAACAATTAAAATCTCGAGGCATTTTCGTAATTTTTATGATTTTGTCATTTTACGTATTTTTGTCATAATAACATTTTTGTATGCTTTTACCGATCTAATCATTTTTACGATTTACCAACATATCGAAATTTGACATCCAACCGAGACAATAATGAGTGTGAAAATTACACACCTCGATACCGTGAGTATTAACCCTTCTCGCTCCTAAGACCTAAAATATATTTTGATTCGTTAGTCAACTAACTCGTAAAATAGATCTTAATCGATAAGGATCCAAAATCTTACCCTCTTGATTTTGAATCACTTGATTTTCGGTTTTGCCTCGCTTATCGATTCACTAGCACGAGAATCCACCAACGATAACGGCTCCGAGGTTCGTACTACTTGAATAACGGACTTCTTTCTAAGATGGCCCACAACCCGTGGAAAATCCCGATCGCGAAACCGCTCTTCGTTTGAATGGGGATTTACAGATCCACCCTCTTACGATAACTAAACACCGCCTTTTCTTCCCTATCTTGACGTCTTCAAGATCCAAAAGAATTTAGTTAGATCTAAAATAATATCAATAATACTAGAGATTTAAAGAGTAGGATTTCCTTACAAAATGAAACGCTTCCAACGCTTCCACAATTCTCCGATCACTTGAATTCCAATCTCCGTTATTGCACTAAATAATAACGAAATAAACGTTATTAGTATGAATGCTATATCAATCCAAAAGACTCTCAATAATCCTATGATATTCGCCATAATATCACTAATCAATAAGTCAAAAATGGAGAGAAACCCTTACCTACTTCCCACTATCGAAAAGAAAGATTAAGAATGATGTTTAATTGATGGAAGATTCGCTATAAAAGATTAAGAATGGAAAAATAATTTTTTGCTTATAGGCACAATAACATTCTGCCAAGAGAGTGAAGATGGAGAGAATTTTCGATTAAAAAAAGAAATAGTATAAGAACAAAAGGATGATGGTGATGTTGTTTTGATTTCAAGGAGATTAGAAGAAAAGAAAAGAAAAATATGAACTTTAGGTGCTGGTATATTCGCCATGGCAAAGAAAAAAGAAAGAGATTGATTTTGGTATAGGTGATTTCGACAAGGAGAATACAAAAGAAAATTAACAAAGTGGATGAAAGTGACCAAATGGTCAAGAGATTTTGGCTTTGCCAAATGCAATATTCGCCAAGAGGGATGTTGAAAGGAGAAAACAAAGAAAAATCTGCACAATGTGCAAAGAATAACCAAAGAGAAGAGAATGTGATTTTGCCAAACTAACAAAATTTTGGCTCTTCCCCTTACCAATATTGCCGTCCAAAGATATGGTCAAATGGCCATTAATTCTTTCCAAATTTTCCCTTGATATGTGCCTTATGTCTCCCTATCTTTCCTTAAACTTTTGATTCCATACCATATGATAGTTGTTACCTTAATCCATTGATACACTAACCAAAAATACATGGTCAACACCTTCCTTATATGTCCCTTGCCGACACTTCCTAGCCATTAGCGAAAAATTAAAACAAAAATTTTATCTAGGTGCTATACAAGGATTCAACCTCTTCCTCTTACTTGAACCCATGCGCCAATCTCCACCATGCCATATGCTTATTTTATGACACTTTTAGCACATAATTTAGCTTAAGTCTTAATCGCCTTTGTTTCACTTCAATAAATTCCCAATAATAAATTTTATTCTTCTCCAAATTATGCTTTACCCTCTAGGACTTTAATAAACACTAAAATAAAAGTAAAAAAATTTTTCCTTTAAAATCTAAACACCAAATCATGCCAATTTAAATACTCGATTTTTAGGTGTTACACTATATACTTTGAATCCTTTTTTTAAAAAATTATACAAGTATTATGTAAGTTATGAAGTTTGATCTTAAGGGAAAATTTTGTAAGTTATGAAATTTAATCGTCAACTTATGTAATTTATGAAATTTGATCTTAAAATTAGGTATGTTATGTATTCTTTAAGATCCATCATACGTGGCGTTGTTACACCTAGGGAGGATCCGTTATATCCGACAAGGAGATATAAGGCAACCCGTCAGTTTCCACCAATATACTTTGAATCCTTTTTTAAAAAATTATACAAGTATTATGCAAGTTATGAAGTTTGATCTTAAGGAAAATTATGTAAGTTATGAAATTTAATCGCCAACTTATGTAATTTATGAAATTTGATCTTAAAATTAGGTAAGTTATGTATTCTTTAAGATCCATCATACGTGGCATTGTTACACCTAGGAGGATCCGTTATATCTGATAAAGGAGATATAAGGCAACCCGTCAGTTTCTAGCCAATATACTTTGAATCCTTTTTTTAAAAATATTATACAAGTATTATGTAAGTTATGAAGTTTGATCTTAAGGAAAATTATGTAAGTTATGAAATTTAATCGTCAACTTATGTAATTTATGAAATTTGATCTTAAAATTAGGTAAGTTATGTACTCCTTAAGATCCATCATACGTAGCATTGTTACACCTAGGAGGATCCGTTATATCGACAAGTGAGATATAAGGCAACCCGTCAGTTTCCACCAATATACTTTGAATCCTTTTTTTTGTAAAATTATACAAGTATTATGTAAGTTATGAAGTTTGATCTTAAGGAAAATTATGTAAGTTATGAAATTTAATCGTCAACTTATGTAATTTATGAAATTTGATCTTAAACTTAGGTCGATTATGTATTCTTTAAGATCCATCATACGTGGCATTGTTACACCTAGGAGGATCCGTTATATCGGACAAGTGAGATATAAGGCAACCCACTAGGTTTCCACCAATATACTTTGAATCCTTTTTTTAAAAAAATTATACAAGTATTATATAAGTTATGAAGTTTGATCTTAAGGGAAAATTATGTAAGTTATGAAATTTAATCGTCAACTTATGTAATTTATGAAATTTGATCTTAAAATTAGGTAAGTTATGTATTCTTTAAGATCCATCATACGTGGCATTGTTACACCTAGGGAGGATCCATTATATCGGATGATGAGATATAAGGCAACCCGTCAGTTTCAACCAATATACTTTGAATCTTTTTCTTTTATCTATACAAGTATTATGTAGGTTATGAAGTTTGATATTAACTTAAAATTAGTGGTTAAGGGTTATAGGTTAGGTGTTAAGGGTTAGTGGCTAGGGTTTAAGATTTATGAATTTAGGATTTAGGGTTTAGGGTTTAAGGGTTAAGGGTTAGGGGTTAGGGGTTAAGGGTTAAGGGTTTAAGATTTAAAGGTTTAAGGGTTTAGGGTTTAAGGTTTAAGGTTTTAAAGTTTTAGGGTTTAAGGGTTAGGGGTTAAGGGTTAGAGGTTTAAGATTTAAAGGTTTAAGGGTTTAGGGTTTAGGGCTTAGGGTTTAGGGTTTCAATGGTTTAGGGTTTAGGAATTCAATAATTGTTATATTATTTTGATATTTAATTTGGTATTTCGTTTAGATCCATCATACGTGGCATTGTTACACCTAGGGAGGATCCGTTATATCTAACAGTGAGATATAAGGCAACCCGTCAGGTTTCCAGCCTATATACTTTGAATCTTTTTCTTTTATCTATACAAGTATTATGTAAGTTATGAAGTTTGATATTAACTTAAAATTAGGGGTTAAGGGTTATAGGTTAGGGGTTAAAGGTTAGTGGTTAGGGTTTAAGATTTATGAGTTTAGGGTTTAGGGTTTAAGGGTTAAGGTTTAGGAGTTAAGGGTTAAGGGTTAGGGGTTTAAGATTCAAGGGTTTAAGGATTTAGGGTTTAAGGGTAGGGTTTAGGGTTATGGGTTTAGGTTTTAGGGTTTTAAAGGTTTAAGGTTTAAAGGTTTAATAATTGTTATATTATTTCGATATTTAATTTGGTATTTCGTTTAGATCCATCATACGTGGCATTGTTACACCTAGGAGGATCCGTTATATCTAATCAGTGAGATATAAGGCAACCCATCGTGTTTCAAATTTATATACTTTGAATCTTTTTTTTAAATTATACAAGTATTATGTAAGTTATGAAGTTTGATCTTAAGGAAAATTATGTAAGGTATGAAATTTGATATTAAAATTAGATAATTTTTGTATTCGTTTAGATTCATCATACGTGGCATTATTACACCTAGGGAGGATCCATTATATCTAATCGTGAGATATAAGGCAACCCGTCAGTTTCAAATTTATATACTTTGAATCCTTTTTTTTCTATACAAGAATTATGTAAGTTATGAAGTTTGATCTTAACTTAAAATTATGTTAGTTATGAAAGCTGATCGTTTAGGGTTTAATGTTTAGGATTTAGGGTTTTTAGGTTTAATGTTTAAGGTTTAGGATAGTTTTAAAGTTTTAAGGTTCATGGTTTAGAGTTTAAGGTTTACTATTTTAGGGTTTATGGTTTAGGGTTTAAGGTTTAAAGTTTTTGAATTTAAAGATTTAGGGTTTAAGGTTTAGGGTTTAAAATTTAAGGTTTAGGGTTTGAGTCTTGGGATTTATGGTTTGGGGTTTGAGTCTTAGGATTTATGGTTTTGGGATTTAATGTTTGGGATTTTAGATTTAAGGTTTAAAGGTTTAGGGTTTGAGGTTTGGGGTTTAGGGTTTAAGTTTTGGAGTTTAGGGTTTAAGGTTTAGGGTTTAAGGATTAGGTTTTAAGGTTTAAGGTTTAAGGTTTTAGGGTTTAGGGTTTAAGGTTTTAGGCTTTAAGGTTTAGGGTTTAAGGTTTGGGGTTTGGGGTTTGAGGTCTAAAGTTTAGGGTTTAGGGTTTAAGGTTTTAGGGTTTCAAGTTTTTAGGTTGAAGTTTGTGTTTTGAGGTTTGGGGTTTAGTGTTTTTGGTTTTATGGTATAGTGTTTAGAGTTTAGCATAAACCATAAATATAACTTAATAAATAATATTCAATTATTACAATTTAAATATAACTTAGCAAATATTACGACTGAAAATGATGAAAGCATAGAAACCTATAAAAAGTTTACTTGCTTTATGTACCGCTTCTTAACTCTCCTGAAACAATAGATGCTTTTTCCCCTGTTATTGTTCAAGTTTTGATGATTGACTTGAACTAGTTGGCACCATAAGATGTCGATAAATTAACAAATCCTGTTCAGTTGAGAATTAACATGCAACTAAGTCGAAATAAGAATATAAAATTTTTATCCCTTGAGGAAATGAATATACAATAGTTGCTAAGGTAAATCAAACTCAAAGGACAAAAGAGCTACCGAACCCAATTGGTTTTCATTATAAGTACCAAAAAACCCTCAATCCCATCCAAGAGAATGAATGAAAGGGTTTGCACCATTGAGCTTTCAAAAATTAATAAATGGAAAAGAATAAACATATATAACCTAAGTATACTTTCAAGTATAAATGGCCAATAACAAATAACATCACAAAGAATCAATAGATAGCAAGAAAAAAGATAGCATGAAAAAAACTAACTAATGGCATGCATTAAGCTCATATCCAGAGTCAATTTTTTGTAACCCTAAAACTGCACACCAGCACATGAAATCAACGTGGATTTGCCTTAAAAACATCCAATCTCCTTTCTTTCTGATTATTTAAATAATTAAAAACACACCAGTCCCCTCAACCAAGCAAAAGCTTCAATGCTTTCTTATGACAAATAAGAAACTTATGGATGGAATTAAGTCTTAGACTATGTAATTTTCATCTTAAAATTATTGGAGAGGGGATAATCCAAATCCAGTTCTTAAAATTCTTAAACTAACTCAATGAAGATGCCACTTCATCATCAATTCAAGAACTAAACTCTAATTCATAAAAAATTTTCAATAGCAACCGTATTTAAGATCGAATCAAGAATATACCTCTTAAGGATGAAACACTAGGTTCCTCGATCAACAAGAAAACTCGATTCCTCTTCCCAAGCTGCAAAAAAGGGAAAGCGTTGACTAAAATTAACCCCTAATAAATATTTGAGCAAACAAAATAAATATAAACTATTAAATACTCAGTCGAGAATTTGTGCCTCGAAATTGACCGAAAAAGAAATAATTGAACAAAATTTCAGATAAAAACATCAACAGAATAACATCAACAGAATAACATCAATAGAAATTATTAAGAGCTTCCTGTCTAACTCGAAATTATTAAAGAAATAGATTGTACAGAAATTATTCAACAGAAACTATTCAGATAAAACCATCAACAGAAACAGAAATAGATTGTAGAAATATTTCTACCTCGAAATTATTAAAGAAGAGATTTTTGCCTCAAAACTTACCTCAAATCAATTAAACTGCAGGACTTATTAAGAGATTCTTCTTCATCTTCTTCTCTTGATGAGAAACGCTGTTTCAGAGTCGAAATGAACCAGAACAAAGCAACAGAAATAGAAATCGAAGAAAGATTTGGGTATTTGGGATTCAAGAAATAAGAAAACAGGAAGAGACTGGAAATCAAAGCAACAGAAACAGATTTAGGGAGATTGGGGAAGTATTTAGCATCAGAAATTGAAGAAAGATTTGGGGATTGGAAGGGGAAACGCGAAAGGGGATTAGGGATTAGGGATTTTGGGAAATTAGAAAATGGGGGAAAAGAATAGTCTTACGCAATTAGCTTCTTCTTCATCTTATTCTCTTGAATCTAAACGCTGTTTCAGAGTCGAAATGAACCGGAACAAAGCAACAGAAACAGAAATCGAAGAAAGATTTGGGGATTGGGGATTCAAGAAATAAGAAAACAGGAAGAGATTGGAAATCAAAGCAACAGAAACCAATTTATGGAGATTGGGGAAGTACTTCGCACCAGAAATCGAAGAAAGATTTGGGGATTGGGAGGGGAAACACGAAAGGGGATTAGGGATTAGGGATTTCGAGAAATTAGAAAATGGGGGAACAGAATAGTCTTAGGCAATTAAACTGGATGGAACAAGAACGACGCCGTTTCTATAGAAAATTTAACCCTATTGTGGTGCTTTCCAATAAACGCCACTAAAAATTTTCAGAAAAAACGCAGTCGTTTTTCTTCCATGTTTTGGCGTTTTAGGCTAAAACGCCAGCAATAACATGGGCCAATTTTACGGTGTTTTCTTAGAAAGCACCGGTAATACATAGTTTTTGCGACGTTTTCCCTTAAATGCCACTAACGATACTAACTGTGCCACAAAAACGATGTCGTGAAGCTTAATGAAAATATCTATTTGCGGCATTTTTTAAGAAAACGCCACTAAATAAAGACTTATAGCGGCGTTTTCTTAGAAAGTGCCGGTAATACATACTTTTTGCGGTGTTTTCCCTTAAACGCCACTAACGATACTAACTGTGCTACAAAAACGATGTCGTGAAGCTTAATGAAAATATCTATTTCCGGCATTTTTTAAGAAAACGCCACTAAATATAGACTTATAGCGGCGTTTTATGACTAGCGCCACTAAAAAAAAAAATGTTTAAACGGCGCTGTTTTGCATTACACTGATATATTTTTGTGGCGTTTGATTCACAAACGCCACTAATTCATACAACAAATTTTCAAACGACGCCGTCTTTTAATCTATTGATGGGTTTTGTGGCGTTTTTGTATAAAACGCCGGTAATTTTTAATATAATTTAATCTATATATTTTATACTATTATTAATTAATCCAATTACTTATTTTATACTATTATTAATTAATCTATGTATTAATAGATGTTAACCTTGTTAGCACTCTCTCTATATATACTTATTGAAGTTTTATGTATTTTAAAATAGAAAAATATATTGCGAAATGTTAAAATTCTATAGAACCCAAATTCCCAACTTCTCAAATTTCCTGAAGAAAAAGGCCCAGACTTTGCTTTGAGATAGTTTATTGGTTAAGCCCATAACCTAAATGGGCTTCTTTTTATTTGGGGAAGAAATATGATCTCTTTTCTCTTTTACAAAAATGAATAAAAAAAGGAGTTACAAAAACCGAAATTAGAATTCAGAGATGCTATTCGACCATGATAGATTATAGCTAAAGAACAAACTAAAGTAAGCCCTAACTTCAGAAAAGTAAAAAACTAATCTTCTCCAACACTAAAAAGGATGATAACATGAGAAACAATTCATTGTTGAAAACTGCCTAACCTTTGCTATTAGGTAAGTAAACGTCATTTCAACCCATTGGTTTTAAGATTAACTTTGACGCCAAGTGCAGGGAGTTTACTTGCAAGATTTGCAGTCCATGCCAGTTACTCACTCTTTAATAGTTTACACCTACACATCCCCACACATTTCTAGCATTGAAAGCTTCATTTAGTTTTGATGTGTTGTTCCACCTAATCCGACTAATCCTTCATTAAATCATCACTCGGTTTTGAAAAACTCTTCATCTACATGGAGTAGGTAAAAGTGTCCTCATAACCCATATTTATAAAGGAAAGCACCTCATTGGCAATAGCCAGTGGCTACCCCATCAATGCTAGTTGTTTGACTTGCTTGATTATCCGGTTCTGAGATTCTAGGGATTTGAATTAGAAGAAACTGATTTCAAGGATTTTGGTTTTGGAATTGAGGGTCATATACCTTAAACCCTAAACCCTTGACCTTAAACCTTAAACCCTATATCATAACTCCGAAACTATCAACCCTTAACCCTTAACTCTGAACCTTAAACTATAAGCCTTAAACCCTTAATCCATATAAAACTCTAAATACATAACCCTAAACTCTAAACCCTAAAACATATTAAATCCAAAACCTTAAACCACAAACTTTTATAAACTCTAAACCCTAAACTATAAAACCCTCAATCATAAACCCTTACATAAATATATAAACCCTATAACCACAAATACTAAACCTTAAGTCAAAACTCTAAACCACTAAAACATTAAAGATTAAATTTTAACACTTTTATATTTACATGAAAACGACGTCGTTTTTGTTTTGAAATAAAATTATGTTGTGGCATTTTGCAAAAACCCCACTAAAGATCACCTTTAGCGGCGTTTTATAACAAGCGCCGCTATAAGTCGAACTTTAGCGACGTTTTTAAAAAAGCGCTAAATTTATCACATTTTACACCGTAATTAAAAGCAGCGTCGTTTCTGTTTTGAAAGAAACATATTAGTGGCGTTTTGTTAAAAACGCCGCTAAAGATCACATTTAGCGGGGTTTTTGTAACAAAGGCCACTAATTTTTTCCCATTTTAACATTGCAATTAAAACGTCGTCGTTTTTGTTTTGAAATAAAAATAATTTTTCGGCGTTTGGTAGGAAGCGCCGCTAAAGGTCCAAGCATTAGCGGCGTTTTATAAAAAGCGTCGCTATACGTCTCAGATTTAGTGGTGTTTTATAAAAAGCGCCACTATACGTCTGAGATTTAGTGGCGTTTTCTTAAAAGCGCCGCTATACGTCGGAGATTTAGCGGCGTTTACTGGAATGCGTCGCTATATATCATTTTTAGCGGCATTTATTTAAAAAACGCCACTATTGATCATTTTGTTGCGGCATTTTCTTTCAAATGCCACTATTGTGTAATCTTGGTGGCATTTTTGTTTAAAACGCCACTAAAAACGCCGCTAAAAGTCTGTTTTGGTGTAGTGACTAGTTAACCATACTTTGCAATGAAACAATTTTTGATTAACAGCAGTAATGTGATTTTGAAAAATCACCAAAAATAGGAGAAATGGAATTAGAGAGTGAATAGGATATAAAATTAAATCTTATTGTGTCTATTTTTATATGAAAGAAACATAGTAGGCAAAGGAATTTTATATTATGAGATATTTAAATTTTAGTGAGACTGATCTTGAATGACTTCGTGATTCACTGTTCTGTCTTTTAAAATTGTTATAAATTATAGAAAAATAATCATGGAGCATAGTTTATATTCTTAGAATCCTTAATGTGTCTATTTTTTATTGGAATAAACAAGAACATTATTGGAATTCTGTAGAATGAGATAACTGAGTTTTTGTAAAGATAGGTTAGAACCATCAAACAGTGAAACAAGGAAACTTTAATGAATAAACTGTACTAATTGGCCCTATGAAAAATTCTGGAAAATTTATGGTAATAAGATACATGAGTCTAGTTTCAAGTAAAATTTACGGATATAAATTTTGAGTTTCGTAACTTGATTTATGGTCAATTTAGTAAACATGACGCAGTTAGATAGTTTCAATTTTTATCCCCGAATTAGTAGTCAAGTCTAGTAATGCCTCATACTCGACTCCGGCAACGGTCTTGGGTAAGGGGTGTTACAAATGTCTTGATCTACTTCCTGCAACTTCAGAATGCGGATCTCCAATCTCCAGTCTGCCCCACTACTATCTTGAGAGGACAAAATCTGAACTTTTCGGTTTGCTTCCTTACTATCTCAAGAAGACTTCAATCTTGATTTGCTCCACTACCATCTCTAGGGAACAAAATCGAACTTTTAGTTTGCTCCTTACTATCTTCAGGAAGACTTTAATCTTGATTTGCTCCACTACCATCTCTAGGGAACAAAATCTAAACTTTTGGTTTGCTCCTTACTATCTTCGGAAGACTTCAATCTTGATTTGCTCCACTACCATCTCTAGGAACAAAATCTAAACTTTTGTTTTGCTCCTTACTATCTTTAGGAAAACTTCAATCTTCAGTTTGCTCCACTATCATCTCTAGGGAACAAAATCTAAACTTTTTGGTTTGCTTCCTTACTATCTTCGGGAAGAATTCAATCTTCAGTTTGCTCCACTATCATCTCTAGGGAACAAAATCGAACTTTTGTTTTGCTTCCTTACTATCTTCGTGAAGACTTCAATTTTCAGTTTGCTCCACTATCATCTCTAGGAAACAAATTCTGAACTTTTTGGTTTGCTTCCTTACTATCTTCAGGAAGACTTCAATCTTCAGTTTGCTCCACTATCATCTCTAGGGAATAAATTCTGAACTTTTTGGTTTGCTTCCTTACTATCTTGAAGACTTCAATCTTGATTTGCTCCACTATTATCTTGAGGAACAAATTTTGAACTTTTGGTTTGCTTCTTTACTATCTTCGTGAAGACTTTAATCTTCATTTGCTCTACTATCATCTCTAGGAACAAAATCGAACTTTTGGTTTGCTCCTTACTATCTTCAGAAGACTTCAATCTTGATTTGCTCTACTATCATCTCTAGGGAACAAAATCTGAACTTTTTAATGTTGCTACACCATCCTCTCGAGGGACATGTCCTGTAGACTCGAATGTATTATGGATGACATTTGCATGAACGCAAAATGTCATGAGAATGATCCCAAAATGTACAATGATTAGGATGCAATGATCGGAATGAATCTAATGCTCCTAACTAAATAATATTAAGGATGACATTTGCATGAATGCAAAATGTCATGAGAATGATCTCTTTTTTTTAATGATTAGAATACAATGATCGAAATGAATCAAATGCTCCTAATTGGAAGTGTATGAATGATATTTACATGAGAATGATCCCTTTTTTTACTGTTTGGGTTGTCACTGCTCATAGTTTATCAAGATACTATCACTGATGCGTTTCCATGCTTTTTCGTTCAGCAAGCTTGCCCCACTGTAATTCTAAAGTCCCTTCCACTGTACCTTTTGGGACATAAATTTTGTACCTCCCACTACAACTTCAGGGGAATAACATTTGGCTTCTTTCATCCAATCTGTTATCAATTTTATCTGTTACACCATCCCTTGGGTGTAATAACCAGATGCATGTGCCTTTCAATATTTCCAAACCTTAGGCTTGGTGTGTTCTAAACAATAGTCCTGTTTCAGGTTCCTATATTATTTAAAAAACTTCCACAGTAATGTACGAAACTCCTTTTATGAAAACATTATTAGTCCAATAATCGTTATTTCAATATAAAATGCTTGAAAAAGATCACAACAATTAACAAGAAAGAAATTATTCAGGAGCATAGCTTGAAACAAATAAATTAATCAAAGATAACCAATGCAATAAAACAAAATTGATTTGAGATTATCTTGAAAAGAATAAAGCAATCAAAGATAGCAAATTCAAAAATGGGTAAGATAGAAGCTATGTAACATCCTGAATAGGGCCTATGCATTTCCAGTTTAATTGTATGAAGTGACAAGTTTCAAGTACTATGAATAAATTTTTGATACTTTTGGAAATCTAGAAATGCATGAAAATGGAAAGGAAAATGGAAATGAAAATGAAGATAGAAATGAAAATGGAAATGGAAATGGAAATGAACACTTTTGGAAACTTAGACATTTTTGGAAAGTGAACATTTTGGAAACCTAAGTAAATTAGGAAAGTGAACATTTTGGAAACCAAGCCAAAATAGGAAACTTGAACATTTTGGAAACTTGAGCATTTTGGAAACCTGAACATTTTGGAAACTTGAACATTTTGGAAACCTGAACATTTTGGAAACCTGAACATTTTGGAAACCTAAACATTTTGGAAACCTAAACATTTTGGAAACCTAGAAAATACAGAGCCGCGCGAAAATTTTAGGAAACTTAAAAATGACCCCGGAATGTCGAATTTCAGAGCCCAAAGGGGAGCTTAGGGCCAAGTGACCCTAAAAATATAAAGTACATAAAATTTGACCTAATAACGGACTTGGAAATGTGGCCTGAAGATGCCACCTAAGGCCCTAGGAAAAGGCCCAAATACAAGAGGCTTTTGGGCCTGACTTTGAGACATCCAGAAGCAAATAATGAAGGCCTTATTTTGCTTCCGTAAATGAGGTGGACGGCATGGGTTTCTAGAAAAGGAAGAGTTTTATTCACATAAATATGTGAATAATAAGAGATAAATAAAGGAGTTTTATTCACATAAATATGTGAATAATAAAAGATAAATAAAGGAGTTTTATCCACATAAATATGTGAATAATAAGAGATAAATAAAGGAGTTTTATTCACATAAATATGTGAATAATAAGAGATAATATTATCTTAAGGGAGAGTGGTGGCCAAGTCAAGGACTCTTGGCCTAGCAAATTTGGCTATAAAATGAGAACCCAAGGTCTTTTCTCTCATCTTTCCAAGTAGCCAAAAATCCTTTGCTCTCTCCCTACCGAATTTTCTTTCTATCTTTTCTTCTTCTTTTCTTCATCTCGTCAAGCCAAAACCTTTTCTTTTGATCCTGATTAAATCTCCATAGCCAAACCACGAAACTCTAGGCAAGGAAGCAATCGGTCAAGGCATTAAGGATCTTTTACAACCTGTCGAATACAAGGAGGAATCTTTCGGAAATCTAAGGATCCAAGGTAAGATAATTTATTCGATTAAAGGTTATGATGTATATGTTAGATTAGATCTAACATGAAAATTTCGACAGACATATAGGGCAAGGAATTCTCTTGATTTGGAATTTGTATGGTAAGTGATATTCGCCAAGGCTTAATTTTGGTATTTGGAATTATTTTCATTATTTCAAAAGCGAAAACTCACATGGTTACATGATTTAGTATTAGCCGATTTCAAGGAAAAAGGATACTAGTAATTTGAGATTTGATTTACAATCATCCAATTGGCATCAAAGGTAAGTCTTTTACAAATCCTACTAGGATTTGGTTTTGTTTTAAAGCCAAATAGGTTTATTAATGTGACTTGTATGATGGCCGAATATAGGAATTAATAGATCTAAAGTTAGATCGGGATTTTCGAGATCTCAAGGAACTTTTATTTAAGCGAAAAAGGTGTGTACCCTTGTTATTCTTCGATATATTATGGTTAAATATTTTAATATATGTGATATGAAAAATAATATGAATGTGGCTATGTACCACACATGTGGCAAAAAGTACCAAGGTACGTTTCCTACTTCTGATAGGATTGTGAAAAATGTTATTTAATAACATGCGAATAAAAGAATATGAACATGAAATTAAATTATGCTATATATGTATATATGTTTTGGGCATTCGGGATTTATGTAAAAGGGGGAGAACAGGTGTTGACTTCGGTCTCACCCACGAAAAATGTTGACTACGGTCACATTGCGAAATATGTCGACTACGGTCACATTGCGAAATTTTGGTAACCGGTTACAATAGTGTCTAATGACACAACGTGGAGAGTAGCGGATGGAGGGTTGACTTAGTAGTCCTACGGTGTGTTGGTTGGTGCGGTGGAGAGTAGCGGATGGCATATAGGTTTTGGGTTTGGGTTGCATCATAATTTCATTATTACATGGACTTGATGATTTGAACATGAATGCCCGATTTATTGAATGATAGTATAGTGTGCACATTGAGTCATTGACTCACCCCATTGTGGGAATTATTTTTCGGTGATGAGCGATGACCGGACCGGGCGGTAGATCATGAGGAGGCCATGCATCAATTGAAGAATTTATTCAGAATTTGGACTTTATTTAATTTCAATACTTTTTAATTTTATTTTGGGTTTATTTGATGTAATAAGGCCATAAGGCCCAGTGGATTATTCTTTGCTTTTACTTTACTTTTTAATATTTTGCTAAGAACTATTTTGAACATGTTACATCAAATTGGATTTACAAGATTAAATAAGTGGGTTTTCAATCTAAGCCCAACTCAAAATAGTAGTTTTCTAAAAATTTTACAAATTTTACGTAAGTAACGGATGTTTTTGAGACCGGTTTACTTTAGGAACATACAGATCCGGTCCATTCTTGTGGGCCGGGTGTGGGTGTTTCAGATTTGTATCGAGCCAGCTTTTAAACTCTCGGCACATGGCTAAGGCCCAAAACGTTTTCAAAGCGAGCCAAATGATTATCTTTGAAAATAAGCGGCTTCGGCATGGCCCCTAAGTCTCCAACCATGGTCCACCGTAAGTACCCTAACTATATGTGTGATTCGTGATTTATATAAGGGTAGAAAAGGCATGGAACGAGAATAGAATGATAGGAATTTGAACCCTAGGATTAGTCTACTCAAACACAAATACATAAGACTTAATACACTAGACAAACACGTGATTAAGTCACCGAGCTAGGTGTGGTAACTGTTGTGCGCATGTCTAGGAGTGGATTCAGTAAGAGCTTGGTATTTAAGCAGTCCTAGTGACTCACCTCCTCTTTACTCGAATCCTACCTGGTGCGTAGTAACCGTTCACCCTAACCAAGAGAACTTAGTCACGGGCTAAACCCAATAACTAAAACCCGAAAGGGACTAGCCGTATTTTTATGGAAACCCTAATTTTAAAATTTCTAAATTACCCTCTTGATTGGAAAAAAAAATATTTCCAAATTTTCCTGAAATATTTCTGATTTACAAATTTACTAAAATACCCTTAGTGGTAAAATTACAAAAAATGCCCTTGGTTTATAAAATGTCCAACTACTCAATAGTTTTGCCAAAATTTCATTATGTTATAAAAGTCCAAAAACCCTAATTTGCAAACTATCAAAAATACCGTGATTTTTGGAAAATTACAAAATTGCCCCTAACTTACCAAAATTTCCAAAATGACCACGATTTCCAAAATTTTGCAACTTCATCATTTTGAAAATAAATTTCTCAAAAAGAACCCTCAAAATTTTGCAACTCCTGAAATATCCCTGATTTATTAAAATTTTACAATTTACCCCGGTTTGTGGAAAAATTACCAAAATACCCCCAAGGTCCAAAAATTTCTGCAATACCCTCGGATTTCAAAAATTCTCCAAAATACCCCGAGAACTTTAAAATTTCCAAAAATACTTTGTGACAAAAACACCAAGGAACCTTATTTTGACAAATTACGAAAATACCCCTGTAGGACAAATTACGAAAATACCCCCGGGTAGTGGTAAAACAACAACAAAGGAAAAACCTACAACGTTTCTCTGAATGAACTAAGGTTCATAATTGTTTGATGGATGTATGAATGGATGAAAAGACTGTGTGCATGTATGAATACGAAAGAACCACTCCTAAACTCTTTTTCATAAAATTTCTTCGCGAGTAATAAAGTGAAACAAGTACTAATGTATAAAACTTTAAATCGATTAAATCATGACGTTAGAAAATGAGTTCTAAGGGATGAGAACTTAGAGATTGTGCCTAGAAAGTATGATGGTTCTATTAAGATCGAGTCTTGAGCGTAAGCATAGTGCTTGGTCTGAAAGATTGTCTGTTGTCGATAAGTAATTTCGAGGACGAAATTATTTTTAAGGAGGTAGAACTGTAACATCTGAATAGGGCCTATGCATTTCAGTTTAATTGTATGAAGTGACAAGTTTCAAGTACTATGAATAAATTTTTGATACTTTTGGAAATCTAGAAATGCATGAAAATGGAAAGGAAAATGGAAATGAAAATGAAGATAGAAATGAAAATGGAAATGGAAATGGAAATGAACACTTTTGGAAACTTAGACATTTTGGAAAGTGAACATTTTGGAAACCTAAGTAAATTAGGAAAGTGAACATTTTGGAAACCAAGCCAAAATAGGAAACTTGAACATTTTGGAAACTTGAGCATTTTGGAAACACGAACATTTTGGAAACTTGAACATTTTGGAAACACGAACATTTTGGAAACACGAACATTTTGGAAACCTAAACATTTTGGAAACCTAAACATTTTGGAAACCTAGAAAATACTGAGCAGCGAAAATTTTAGGAAACTTAAAATGACCCCGAATGTCGAATTTGAGCCCAAAGGGGAGCTTAGGGCCAAGTGACCTAAAAATATAAAGTACATAAAATTTGACCTAATAACGGACTTGGAAATGTGGCTGAAGATGCCACCTAAGGCCCTAGGAAAAGGCCCAAATACAAGAGGCTTTTGGGCCTGACTTTGAGACATCCAGGAAGCAAATAATGAAGGCCTTATTTTGCTTCCGAGAAAGGTGAGGTGGACGGCATGGGTTTCTAGAAAAGGAAGAGTTTTATTCACATAAATATGTGAATAATAAGAGATAAATAAAGGAGTTTTATTCACATAAATATGTGAATAATAAAAGATAAATAAAGGAGTTTTATCCACATAAATATGTGAATAATAAGAGATAAATAAAGGAGTTTTATTCACATAAATATGTGAATAATAAGAGATAATATTATCTTAAGGAGAGTGGTGGCCAAGTCAAGGACTCTTGGCCTAGCAAATTGGCTATAAAATGAGAACCCAAGGTCTTTTTCTCTCATCTTTCCAAGTAGCCAAAAATCCTTTGCTCTCTCCCCCTCCGAATTTTCTTTCTATCTTTTCTTCTTCTCTTTTCTTCATCATCAAGCCAAAACCTTTTCTTTTGATCCCCGATTAAATCTCCATAGCCAAACCACGAAACTCTAGGCAAGGAAGCAATCGGTCAAGGCATTAAGGATCTTTTACAACCATCGAATACAAGGAGGAATCTTTCGGAAATCTAAGGATCCAAGGTAAGATAATTTATTCGATTAAAGGTTATGATGTATATGTTAGATTAGATCTAACATGAAAATTTCGACAGATATATAGGCAAGGAATTCTCTTGATTTGGAATTTGTATGGTAAGTGATATTCGGCCAAGGCTTAATTTTGGTATTTGGAATTATTTTCATTATTTCAAAAGCGAAAACTCACATGGTTACATGATTTAGTATTAGCCGATTTCAAGGAAAAAGGATACTAGTAATTTCGGGATTTGATTTACAATCATCCAATTCGGCATCAAAGGTAAGTCTTTTTACAAATCCTACTAGGATTTGGTTTTGTTTTAAAGCCAAATAGGTTTATTAATGTGACTTGTATGATGGCCGAATATAGGAATTAATAGATCTAAAGTTAGATCGGGATTTTCGAGATCTCAAGGAACTTTTATTTAAGCGAAAAAGGTGTGTACCCTTGTTATTCTTCGATATATTATGGTTAAATATTTTAATATATGTGATATGAAAAATAATATGAATGTGGCTATGTACCACACATGTGGCAAAAAGTACCAAGGTACGTTTCCTACTTCTGATAGGATTGTGAAAAATGTTATTTAATAACATGCGAATAAAAGAATATGAACATGAAATTAAATTATGCTATATATGTATATATGTTTTGGGCATTCGGGATTTATGTAAAAGGGGGAGAACAGGTGTTGACTTCGGTCTCACCCACGAAAAATGTTGACTACGGTCACATTGCGAAATATGTCGACTACGGTCACATTGCGAAATTTTGGTAACTTCGGTTACAATAGTGTCTAATGACACAACGTGGAGAGTAGCGGATGGAGGGTTGACTTAGTAGTCCCTACGGTGTGTTGGTTGGTACGGGTGGAGAGTAGCGGATGGCATATAGGTTTTTGGGTTTGGGTTGCATCATAATTTCATTATTACATGGACTTGATGATTTGAACATGAATGCCTGATTTATTGAATGATAGTATAGTGTGCACATTGAGTCTGTTGACTCACCCCATTGTGGGAATTATTTTTCGTGTGAGAGCGGTGTGGACCGGGCTGGTAGACCATGAGGAGGCCATGCATCAATTGAAGAATTTATTCAAATTTGGACTTTATTTAATTTCAATACTTTTAATTTTATTTTGGGTTTATTTGATGTAATAAGGCCATAAGGCCCAATGGATTATTCTTTGCTTTTACTTTACTTTTTAATATTTTGCTAAGAACTATTTTGAACATGTTACATCAAATTGGATTTACAAGATTAAATAAGTGGGTTTTCAATCTAAGCCCAACTCAAAATAGTAGTTTTCTAAAAAATTTTACAAATTTTCTGTAAGTAACGGATGTTTTTGAGACCGGTTTACTTTAGGAACATACCAGATCCGGTCCATTCTTGTGGGCCGGGTGTGGGGTGTTTCAAGCTAGGTGCCCCAGATATCGCAGCCTGAGCTTCTCTGGTCAAACTTCTTGAGGACCATTTTGAGCTCAATACGTGTTTAGAGGGTCTGGAGTATTTTGTCAATACCCCAAGATGTAGCTGTAACATCCTGAATTAGGGGTTGTTTGCAATTTTATTATTTTCATGTGCTTGCTTGAAAAGAAATGAAAACTATGATCACTTGATATGTTTTAGGGTCTAGTCATAACCCCGGGCTAGGTCTGACTTAGGGCTGAAATTTATTTTTAGTGATTGAGAGAAGGGAGCTAGGTGAGACAGGGGTTAAGAGAAATTTCGGGAGAAGCATGACACAAGGAATAAATTGGCATAGTGGCTTGAGGCGCTGAGGTGCAAAGGAGTGCAGGAGGGAGGACTCATGTTCGAGTCCTGGTGGAAGCGCAAGAATGTTTTATTTTTGCCTTTGGCGTTAAGGAAAAAGGGAGTTAAGGAAGGAGCACTTAAAAGGAGTTGTAAGGGGTTTATGTCACGAAATGAGTCAGTAGCAAAGTGGCTTTCATGCGCCACTTAAGAGTTTGGAGGTGACGATGGGCGCAGCTCTTGGGTTCGAGCTACCGAGTTTGCGCATTGGGAGTTTTATTTTCTTTTGCGTTATGTATAGGGTGATGGCTAGGAAGGCCTTAAAAATAAATGGCGAGGATTATGGACATGAAAGTCAATGAGGTAGAGTGGCATGGAACGTTGTAAGGGGCTACAGCAGAGAGGTCCCATGTTCGAGTAGCATGGGCAGCTTATGGGAGTATTTTATTTTTCTTTGGCGTTAAAGCAAAGGGAAGCTAACGAAGGAGCTCTTAAAAGAATTTGTGAGGGGGTTATGTCACAAAGACACACCTTGGCAGAATGGTTAGAGGCGTTGGTGCAGTTTGCTCCATCAGGTCCTATGTTCGAACCATGGGAGCTGCAATTTGGTGTTTTTATTTTTCGGCTGACGTGAAGGGGGAGAGAAAAAGTTGGACGGCACATGGGCAATTGGAAGATAAGGATAAACTTTGTTTTTCCTTTTAATTTTCGGCTGGAAGAGTAGTGTTATTAATTTTATTTCTTCTTTTATTTTGAAGAGGTGGCTAGGAGATAAAATAGAAGATAAATGTTATTTTATGGGTGATAATTAAAAGCTAAAAATTATCACAAAAAGAGGGGAGATGGCCGAATATAGGACTCCTTGGAGCCATTCACAATCGGTTTTATCACATTAGGGACGTGCAAAAAATTCATCAAAATTATTTTTTTTCTTTTTCTCTTCAATTGTTGCTGGCCGAATTCTCCCTAGCCACATTGCCAAAATTCTTCAAAATTCCTTGCTTCTTTTTCTTCTACTTGGCCGAACCTACCCCCCTCTTCTACTAAAAATTTCACCTTCCATTTGTGTTGCTAGCCGAATATCCCCTACCATAAAGGGCATAAGCTGAATCCCCCTAAGGAAGGTGCTGTCGATTTCAAAGGTTGGTAAGTGTCTCTCTTTAGCATTCGGTTTCTCTTCTCTTCCTTTTTGTGTGCCGAAAGCTTGAGAAACAAGCCTTGGTAAGTTGGCCGAATGTGGTTATGGTTCTAATAGTGTACGTTTTGTGTGTAGTTAACGTTAAGGTACATTGAGGGAGCCTAACGGGATTTGATTCTTCAAGGTAAGGCATATATATCATTCGGCCAAGGGCCTTGATTATGTATAAGTGTGCAAGCTGATTCTAACAAGTGTTTTGGTAGGGATCTCGACAAGTCAAGTGACAATTTCGAGATTTCGGTAAGTGTGGTAAGTGATTAGTTATATTGACCAAAGGCCATTTTTGTACCTAAAGTATAACCGATTGTGTGCCATGGATCTAGGGACTAATCGGCCAAGGCAAACAAAGGCTTCCGGGATTTCGATTTGCTTTGGTAAGTGATGGTAAGATTCAGCCTAGGGCCATATTTTGGGTTATGAGCGCGATTAATCCTTCGGGATCTTTAGTTTAGCCGAATGGCTATTAGATCTAAGAATCTATGTGTTGGCCGATTGTAGGGAAATAATCTCTCGGGATTTCGCTAGTATATTCGAGTTTGCTAGTCTCACGAGTAAACAGTGTGTAAACTTCATACACTTTATTAGCATAGATCGCTTATTATGTTCTTGTATAACCTCTCGTGTTGTAACTTTGCCTTGTGGGCATAAGCATGGATTCTGGGTAAGTCCCCTATTACGAGATCTATGATGTATGTTTGTGTATGCCATCATATGTTGTTGAATGCTATGCTATATATAAATGCATGATATATGGGATTATGATATTTGTTATGTAAGCATGATGATGATGGGATTAATGAGAGGAGGGGGATGATCTCTATGGACTGTCACCAGTGGTTTTGACCACAAGATGGGTTGGCCCTATCAGATTTATTGTGACTTCGGTCACTAGTGGTTTTGACCACACTATTGAATTGTGACTAAGTCCCAGTGGTTTGGTACCACCAATGGTTTTGACCACATATTGATAATTGTGACCTATGGTCATCAGTGGTTTTGACCACACGATGGGTTGGCCCCATCACTTGATTTGTGACTCTAGTCACCAGTGGTTTTGACCACCAGTGGTTTTGACCACACGGGGTAGTTAAAGGAGTATGGATGGTTAGTTTGGGTTGCATGTTTGCATGTTTACTAATAATTTGTGTATGAGTTGCATTTCCGGGTTGGGGATTTATACATTGAGTCTTGGTGACTCACCCCTTCCCATATTATTTTGCAGATGAGTAGATCGTGGAGATGGAGCCGGAGAGGACTCGAGGCAGCCATGCTTGTTCCTTGGATTTGGATTTATTTAATACATTGTAAGTTTGTTTATTTACTAAATTCTTATTTTGGGTTGTAATAAGGCCGCTAATTATTATTTGGATGTTTATATAGTTGTTTTATTTTACTTAAACTATATTACAAATGAAATTATAAATGTTAAGTGAATCGGTTAAAAGTAACATTTTCAAATTTAATAACTTCTACGGGTTTTCAAAGATGTTACCATCGGGTAGCAAAATTCACCAAGTCAGCCATGGTTTTGAAAGTTCTTAAAATTTTGAATGATCAAATGTTTTCAAAGGTTTTCAACACAACCAAGTTTGAAAAAAAAATCAATCCCTCCTGAGTTTTATCAAACACTGTTTTATAACTTTAACATATTTTCTTCAGATTTTCACCACACATCAAAATCTTTCAAAACGTTTTTACCCTGTAACATACCAGATCCGATCAGGGCTCATGGGCCGGGGTTGGGGTGTTACAGTAGCGTACTTCCTCACTATTAATTCAGGTATAACAAGACTACCACATGCCCCCTTTTTTGATCAAAATTTGAGCCACCCTTTTCTGGTTTTCGGCTCAAAACCCCTTTGGTCTTAAAGCGCCCTTTGCGGGTTTTCGCCTTGGCCTCTCCTTTTTTTTGAACGAATTTGAGCTCGAGGTGCCCTTTGTGGATTTTCACCTTGGCCCTTTCCCTTTCAGGTAAAAAAAAAAACTTCTTGTCTGAACCTGAATTCGCCGAATTGGGCAAGTCTTCTCCATCCGTCCTGGTCAATATCAATGCTCCTCTAGAACAAGCCCTTTTTTTCTATATAAGGTCCTTCCCAGTTTGGCATCTGCTTTCTTTTGAAATCTTTTTGTATAAGGAATATCTGTTTCAACATCAGGTTCCCCTTGTGGAATTCTTTAGGGTGAACCTCTTTGTCGTAAACTCGCATCATCTGACCGTGATGGATAGCTTTTAACATTTTCTTCGATTAGATTCAATTGGCAACAATGCTTCCATTCCATAAACCAATGGGTAAGATGCTGCCCCGAAAAAAATCCTGGCCAACGTTCGATAACCATAGAAGATAAATAGTAACTTCTTTATGCCAATCTTTACAGGTCTTGATCATCTTTTCTACAATCCTTGTTTTATTTTTTTGGCTACCTTTGCTGCTCTATAATACAACGTCTGATCTTTGAACAAACTACAAACTTTCGACTTTGTCCTTTTTGGTATTCTTTGTCGATGCCTGATCTCTTTTTTTTAAGTTGATGACTGTCGACTTTGCAATATTGGCATATGAAGCTACTTCCACCCTCTTAGTGAAGTAAACGACGACTACGGCGATGAATTGATATTGGCTAAAAGCTTTTGACGAGATTGGCCCTATCACATCCATGCGCCACATATAGAAAAATCTGTGAAGAAAATGAAAGAGTCACATAAATCTTGTTTTCTTCAATTGCGGTATAACTAATGCAATCCTCTTCAATGGTAGACTAACAGTGCCCAATCTTCATGTCCTAGTATCCCAGGCACATTTTGATATGATCGTGCGGAAACATCTTTGAATTCTCGAAAATAACTCAATAATGTCTTGTCTTATTTCTGTGATGAGCTAGGTTACAATCTTTCCCTCTTTTCTAGGCTCAAAATATCCATTAACCTTTTGTAGAGTAAGGTCTGTTTTTCATCTTGTTCTACCATTCTTAACAAATCAGAAGATAGGTTACAATCTTTATCATCTTCAAAGTCTTGAGATCCCTCCAAACACATATCTCATTCAAAAAGGGAGTCAGTAACAACGTCGCTCATGTCGTTGATATCTGGAGACCTATTGTAGGTTCGAAAGAAGATTCCAAAAAAATAAATGATTCAAAGAATTATTATTTGTATGGTCATGAATGAAGAATGAAAGAATACTTAAAGAAAGTCCAAAAAAAAGAAAAAACTAAGAACCATGGAAAGAATAAAATAATATTTGCTTAAAAGATGCATTTTATTGAAATAAAATTTAGGACACGAGCCTATTTCGCAAAAGGATTCCTATTGCCTTTAGGCTTAGGGCAACAAGAATGTTTTGAATATTACTCTAGATTAATCTAAAAAATACAGGGATTCCTTCCACAGTCCCATTATTCAAAACACTCCAAGTACTTAAGAGCTTGGAAGCCTCGTTCCTCACTTTTGATTTCTTCAAGGGGTCGTAACTTTCTTGTCTCCTCACTCAATTATCGCATTTACTGCCTCGTCAAAGTGATCAGGTTTTGATGAATCGTCGAACTTCACAATTCCCATTTTAATGAACCTTTCAACCAATTTTTTAAACGTAGTACATTTTTCAATTTAGTGACCCTTTATTCCTGCGTGGTACTCGCATTGGGCATTCTCATTATACCATTTTGGGAACGGAGGTTGCAACAGTTTCAAATAAAATGGGGAAACCACGTGTGCGTCAAACAAACTTTGATATAGCTCCTTATATGTCATTGGGATTGGCATAAATTGGAGCTTTTCAGAGTTTTGCCTTGTGCCGACTCTTGTCTCACCGACCTTGTTGCCCAACAGTGATCACCTTTGGCTAGTTAACAGTGATTGCTTTCGAGTAGCCTTTGTTGTATGTACTCATATTATTCACCTCGTCATTTTTTTCCTAGGAGTAGGCCTTTTAATGGTTTCCCCTCCTCAATCTTGCCACCCCTTATGGCATTTTCAATCATTTCTCCTGCCATCACTATATCTGTAAAGCTCTTAGTGGTACTCCCTATCATGTGAGTGATGAATGGAGCCTTCAAGGTATTGATGAAGAGCATTGTATTCTCCTTTTCTAGGAGTGGTGGCTGAACTTGCATGGCGACCTCCCTCCATCTTTGCGCATACTGCCTGAAGCTTTCATTTGACTTCTTCTCCATGTTTTACAAATTGATTCTGTCAGGCTTCATGTTTGTGACATGATTGTATTGCTTCATGAATGCTTGGGCCAAATCTCTCCAGGAGCTAATCCTAGCACGGTTGAGTTGATTGTACCACTTGGATGCTGCCCCCACCAAACTATCCTGGAAACAATGAATCAAGAGTTGATATTGTTAACGTAGCCGGTCATCTATCTACAGAACATAGTAATATGAGCTTCAGGGCAACTGGTTCCATTGTACTTCTCAAATTCTGACATTTTGAACTTGTAAGGAAGCACCAAATCTGGAACCAAGCTCAAGTCCTTAGCATCAATTCCATGGTTAATATCAGCATTCTCCAAGGCCTTGAACTTTTCCTCAAACCATCTACAATGACCTTCTAATTGCCTTGAAGACTCAATCCTTGTTCCTTCCCTTTCTACTATGTCTAAGTCAACGATGACGGGATTAGCAGGGTGATCTCTTGGGTTGGATCCTGTGCCAACTTGGAAATTCATGGGCAATCTATTATCAGCCTGCCCCTGTTGAGGCCTAATCATGACAGGTGGCCTTTGGGGATACTCCTCCGGCTGTACATGTGGTGGGGTGAAACCCCTAGGAAAGTCCTCATTGTCTTCAGCATTGACTATGGGACCCTTTCCTTTGTCCATGGCCCCACTCAGCATCAGGGCCATTTGAGTCATCATGTTTCTTTGAGCCTCCAACATTTGGTCCCTCATCTCTTGTTGAAGTTTTTCCATTTGCTCTTGCATCTGGTCTTGCATGTCTCTTTGGAATTGTTCCAATCTTTAATCCATTTTCTTCGTTTTAGCACGTATACCGTAACAGTGTTCAGTTTCTAGATTTTTTCTTCTCTCTTTCTTTCTGTTATAATTTCAACTAATTAGACTCTCTCTATAGACTTAAATGCATATGATATAATGTAATGCAAATACATGAATACAAAGAAAGAGAGGCGTTGATTCTGAATTCAGTTATATTTGAATAACTTTTCTAGAAAGCAAACTTCTTTACATAAAACAGATTACATACGCGGCCTTGCCCTCATACTCCAAGCAAAACATCAATCTCCTTCTTCGCAAAGGTCCAATCTTGCAAACTTCTAATAGATGTCTTCACAAGCTCCTTTTTGCTTGGGCCGCGACTCATTACTCACTTATCCTCGCAATGCTCGTTAGTCTCTTCTAAAATGCCGAGATGTGGTGATTCTCGAACAGTCCTTGTTATCTTGTGTAACACCCCAAACCCGAATCTGTCGCCAAATTAAGGTTACGAGGCCTCACCGTATAAAACACAGTTCAGCACAATTATTCATCACCTTTCATGCACCAAAGAATAACGATACATTTATATCATTATCAAACTTGAATATCCATAATTCAATTATTTGAATAATTCAATTCAACATACATCAAAACTTAATTGAACATGTTCCAAATTTGAACCAAGACATAAACAACTTAATATCCAATCACATATATGACATTATCAACATTACCATATGGCCGTAAATACCTTTGAAATCTTTATATTATATGCATTTATCCTAAAACTCTTTTCTATGTATCTTTACGAATCAATAGTAACCTATTCCATTAATTAAGTCATGACTATATAATTTCACATGTTACGTTATGTTTGTCTATGTTAAACATCCACACGGAATAATAGGCATGCATATAAAATAAACATGAACAAGCATATCGACCAAAACAACTATACAACATATTCATTATTTGCCTTCATCAACCGTACCTATATAACCAATCGTTCAAGCATAATAAAGGTGCATACATCGCCATTATAAACCGAATCAGAATATCCTATACACATTCATACATATAATTATCCTTTTATCAACTTTCTAATCCGAATTATGGATAACTTTAGCTTCCAACATTCATAAACATACTTCATTATGTATATATATAAATATCATATAACCAAAATCATTTAAACTTAACATCATTTATTCTTACTAAATGCATCAAGCATATATCATTTACCTTATTGCCAAAACACATAATTAGCTCTATCATTAGCATAGCATATTGAACAAGTTACACATAAACTCACCTTAACCGAGATCATATACACAAACATAAGCATAGAAACCATGTTTTGCATATAATAAGTCAAAGGCAATTTGCTAGACCAAACATATCAAGCACTTAACCAAGTACACATAAAACGAACTTAAACATAGTGATCAAGCCATTTTCGCATGGCTATATATATATACATGTTCCAAAATCAAACATTCCATCTATGCTATACATGCCATAAGCCCAAATTCAACTTAGTAAAATACCGAAAAAGCTGTCGATAGTGTGAGTAGTCTTCTTTGACGATCCCCAAACTCGTAACATATATCCAAATCTATAAGCGAAATAAACAAGAATACACACAGAGTAAGCTATTTAAGCTTAGTAAGTCATAAGCAATTATATATTTATCAACTATTATTAATTAACACTAAGTTAGCAAAACCAAATATACATGTTCTCAAATACAAGGTTATCATATCATAGCACATATAGATTACCAAAATTGAATACAAATATTCTCACATAGCAAAACACTTATCTTTACCTACTTAAGAAGGTAAAGCTTATCAATGTACATCAATGATTAAATATATTTATTCACATATATATACAACCGGATATCAATTTACCACGTACATATAAGAAAATCCCCATAACCCTATGTGTCTATGTATATATATATATACATATCTATCAAGTAATATCATCTTCGTATATGAATAACATCTACTCAATATCATTTTATCCACATATCCAAGATGCCGAAAATACAAACACATTATCTATCAACTTACTTTGAAACACCCCACACCCGGCCCATGAGCCTGAACAGGATCTGGTATGTTTCTAAAGTAAATCGGTTTCAAAGATTTTCGTTACTTAGAAGATTTTGTAAAATATTTAGAAAAATGTTGTTGTGGATTGGGCTTAGATTGGAAACCCATTTAATTAATCTTGTAAATCCAATTTTTATTAAGGTGACAAAATAATTTTTAGGGTTTAAAAAAATATCGCTTTAACTTTAGTCATAAGTAGTTAAGTAACATAATAGTTTAAAGTAAAAGCGAATAAGGGAAATCCATCGGGCCTTATGGCCTTATTACATCAAGAAAACCCAAATATAAAATTAAAGGTACTAAATGAAATAAAGTCCAAATTTAAATATAATCTTCAAATGGAACATGGCCACCTCAAGGTCTACCGTCCCGGTCCATCACTGTTCATCACCTGAAAATAGTTCCCACAGCGGGGTGAGTCAACAGACTCAATGTGCACACAGTACTAACATTCAACAAATCAGGCATACATGTTCATATCAAATTCATATTCATATAAAAATGATGATGCAACCCAAACCCAAGCCTATTTGTCCATCCGCTACACACCACCCGTACCTGTCAGTCACACCGTGGGGACTACTAAGTCAACCCTCCATCCGCTACACACCATCGAAGGCGATCGCTACGATCGATGTGCTCATCGCCATATAATTTGTGTCATTAGACACCATATTCAAATAATGTAACCAAAGTTACCAAATTCGATAATGTAACCGAGTTACCATATTCAAATTTCGTGACCGTAGTCACCATATTCCGCTTAGTGAGACCAAGTCAACACCTTCTTCCCTTTCACATAAATCCCGAATGCCCGATAAATTTTATATCATGCACAACATACTTATTTCCACATTCATATATATATATTTTCACATGTTATAAAATAACATATTTCATAATCCTATCGAGTAGGAAACGTGCACGAGTACTTTTGTACCACATTAGGGTACTTAGCCATATTCACATTCTTACGTATAATCATATAATTAAAATAATTGCCATATGATATATCGAAAGTTAGTGTGCGTACACACCTGATTTGCTTAATAGACTCTTTGAGATCCCGAAAATCCCGATCTAACTTTAGATCCTATATTTGGCCCATCATACAAAAACACATTAATAGCCTTTTCGCTTTTAAAACCAAATCCTAATAGGAATGGTATTACTAATACTTACTTTGCTTGCCGATTTGATTGGTGATCAAATCCTGAAGATTTGTGTTCTTCTCCCTTGAAATCGGCTAACCATTAAATCCATTGATTTGATTAGTCTCTGATTGAAACAAATAGATCTAGACATTTAGGAGAGAACCTTGGCCGATTATAACCACTTACCTTATGATGAGATTCCCAAAATCAATTCCTTGCTCCCTTAGCGATGTCGAAATTCCTAAAATTCATATGTTAGATCTGATCTAACTTTAATAAATAGTATTTAGCCTTTGGCCGAATGTACCTCACCTTAAATTCCTTGAATCAAATCCCAAATTCTTCCCTTGATATTCGGCCAAGAGACATAAAAGGGTTATTCTTAGATCTTGATCAAAAGAATTAGAAGAACAAGAATTAATTGTTCTACCTTAGATTCCTTGATCCTTATATTTGGTAATTGTAGAAACACGAGAGATCCTTGTAGATTGACCATGAACAAGAATAGGATTAGTACCACGATTTTGGTAAAAGAAAAGGAATAGAAATTGATTGACCACAGATCTTACCCTTTTGATGTTGTAGTTGATTGCTCCTTTACTTAGAATCAACAAAGATTAAACTTTGACAATGAGAGACAGAGAAGAAAAATAGGAGAAGAGAAGATGGATTTTGCTTAAAGAAAATTCGAGAGGGGAGAGAGCTAGGAAAATTTGGCACACTTAGGAAAGGTGAGAGAGAAAAGCCTTTAGTTCTCCCTCTTGAGCCGAAATTGCTAGGCCAAGAGTCCTTGTCTTGGCCACCAATCCTCATAAGTGATAATATTATCTCTTTAATTATCACCTTATTTAAATTAAAAGTATTTAATCCATCCTTTATCTCCTCAATTAAAATCCTTTATTTATCACTTAATTTATCAAGTTTTAATGTAAATAAAACTCCTCCTTTCTAGAAAATAGGTGCCGTCCACCCTCTTACTTATGAAGCAAAATAAACCTTCATTATTTGCTTCCCAAGTGACTCGAACTCAGCCCATTCCTCTTACACATGGCGCCATTTCCATAGGCCATAAGTGACACCTTGAGCCACTTTTCCAAGCTTTGTTTGTGTGTCAAACTTTACCAAATTTTTCTTTTAAGGCCATCTTGCCCTTATTTCCTATTTTAAACTTTAAAATTTGTCATTCCTGCATTATTTCTAAGTTTCCTAAATTTTTCGATCGGCTCTGTAACTTGCCATTTTTCTTACATGTTCAAGTTTCCAAAATGTTCAGGTTTCCAAAATGTTCAGGTTTCCAAAAATGTCAAAAATTTATTCTTAGTGCTTAAACTTGTCATTTCATACAATTAAACCGAAAATGCATAGGCCCTTTTAGGGATGTTACTGATTCTACCCCTTAAACAAAATTTCGTCCCCAAAATTTCCTAACTAAAATAGTTGAGGGTATTGTTGTGCATGGTCTCTTCTGGCTCCCACGAAGCCTCTTCCGATCCATGATTGCGCCATAACACTTTGACTAGAGGCACCGTCTTCCTTCGTAGTACTTTCACATCACGCTCCAAGATCCGAATCGGTTATTCCTCGTAGGATAAGTCCGCCTTAACTCCACTTCTTCAATGATACCACATGCGTGGATCGATCGCAGTACGACGTAGCATGGATACATGAAATACGTCGTGCATCTCTTTTGCAATTCGTGGCAACTCTATTTGGTATGCCACTGGCCCAACTCGCTTCAGTACTCGATAGGGCCCTATAAACCTTGGGCTTAATTTCCCTTTTTGACCGAACCTCATTACCTTCTTCCAAGGCGAGACTTTCAGGAATACTTGGTCTCCCACTTCAAACTCTATTTCCTTCTGCTTAAGGTCTGCGTACAACTTTTGCCTATCAGAGGCTTCCTTCAACCGTGCCCGAATTAACTCAACCTTTTCCTCAGTTTCTACCACTAATTCTGGACCCAAAACTCGGTGTTCTCCTAACTCGGTCTAACAAGTAGGTGTTCTACACTTCCTTCCATACAATGCTTCGTATGATGCCATCCGAATGCTAGCTTGATAACTGTTGTTGTAGGCGAATTCAGCTAAAGGCAAGTAATTTTCCCAACTTCCTCGAAAATCCATTACATGACCTCTCAACATATCCTCTAACACTTGTATAACCTGCTCGATCGCCGTCGATTGTGGATGAAAAGTCAGTAGTGAAGTCTAGCTTAGTGCCTAAAGCTTGATGAAGTGCCTTCCAAAATCGAGACGTAAACCTTGGTCTCTATCGGAGATGATCGACATTGGTACTCCATGTAACCTCACAATCTCGCCACATATAACTTAGCCAACTTCAAGAGAATAATCCATTCTTCTTGGGATAAAGTGTGCGGACTTGGTCAAGCGGTCCACAATCACCCATACCGAGTCCTTCTTAGTAGGCGTAAGGGGAAGCCCACTAACGAAGTCCATGGTAATTCTTTCCCACTTCCATTGGGGAACTTTGATTGGTTGAAGCAATCCTGATGGGACTTGGTGTTCAGCCTTAACTTGCTGACATGTCAAACATCTCCCCACAAATTCAGTCACCTCTCGTTTTAGATCTGACCACCAAAACTGTTCCCTTAGATCTCTATACAGCTTGATGCCTCCGGGATGCATAGCATAAGGGCTACCATGTGCTTCCCAAAGAATCCTTTATCTCAGCTCCTTATCTTTTGGCATACAGACCTTTCCCTTGTAGCACAATACTCCTTCATCATTGATGCCATAGTCCTTTAATCCTCCTTGCGGTACTTGCTGTAACTTAGTACTTAAGTCTTTATCAGCCAACTGTCCCTCTTTCACCTCCTTCAGCCATGTGGGCTTGACTTGTAACTCTGCCAATAGGCTTCCATCGTCATACAAACTTAAGTGAGCGAACAAAGCTCGTAGATCTGACACAACCTTCCTACTCAGGGCATCGGCTACCACATTCGCCTTGCCCGGATGATATTCTATCGAACAATCGTAATCCTTCAGCAATTTCACCCACCTTCGTTGCCTCAGGTTCAACTCCTTCTGAGTTAATAAATACTTAAGGCTCTTGTGGTCTGTATAGATAATCGACTTTTCTCCATAAAGGTAGTGCCTCCAAACCTTAAGGGCAAAAACCACTGCTTGCTAGCTCTAAATCATGGGTTGGGTAGTTAACCTCATGAGGCCTTAGTGCCGTGACGCATAGCGACTACTTTTCCATCTTGCATTAGCACACGACCCTAACCCGTGTCGAAGCGTCACAAGACACCACAAAATCTTTTCACGCCTCCTAATTGAATTAACACTTGAGCTTAGTCAACACCCTTTTAAGCTTTTCAAAGCTCTCCGCTACTTATTCGTCCATTCAAGGGTACTTCCTTCCTTAGTAACTTTGTTAAAGGCGCGACTATTGACGAGAATCCTTCCACAAACCTTCTGTAATAGCTTTGCCAAGCCTAAGAAACTTGAATCTCGACCACGGACCTAGGTGGTTTCCAATCCAACACTACTTGATCTTCCTAGGATCCACTCTTATTCCTTCTGCGGATACCACATGTCCTAGGAATGCCACCTCCTTAAGCCAAAATTTGCACTTGCTGAATCTGGCATAAAGCTTCTTCTCCCTTAACACTTCTAACACAACTCGTAGATGCTTATCATGCTCCTTCTCCGACTTCGAGTATACCAAAATATCGTCAATGAGCACAACGACGAACTTATCCAAGTAGGGTTGGAAAACCCGATTCATCATATCCATGAACGCGGCTGGAGCGTTCGTCAACCCAAACGGCATCACCACAAATTCAAAATGACCATATCTTGTTCTAAAAGTGGTCTTATGGATGTCAGCCTCCTTCACCTTCAACTGATGATATCCCGACCTTAAGTCGATCTTTGAAAATACTACGGCCCCCTTCAGCTGATCGAACAGGTCATCGATCCTTGGCAAAGGATACTTATTCTTAATGGTCAGCTTATTCAACTGACGGTAGTCTATGCACATACGCATAGTTTCGTCCTTCTTCTTCACAAATAAGACCGGTGCTCCCACGGAGACACACTGGGGTCGGATGAACCCACGATCCAACAGTCTTGGATCTTGAGCCTTGAGCTCAACTAACTCCTTTGGTGCCATTCGGTATGGAGCGATTGACACGGGAGTCGCTCGGGTAGCAAATCAATTCCAAATTCTACCTCCCTGTCTGGGGGTATTCCCGGTAATTCCTCTGGAAACACATCCGCGAAGTCCCTTACCGTCCTAACTCCATTAATACCTTCCTCCTTCCCACCTATCGTACTTACGAAGGCTAGGAATGCCTTGCAACCTTTCTTAACCATCTTCTCAGCCTTTAGTGCCGAAACTACATTAGACAAGTAGTTCCTCCTTTCTCCGATCATTACAACCACTTCATCCTCCGGGGTTCTTAGTTCCATACGTTTAGCCACACAATCCAACACGGCTCGGTGTTCTACTAGCCAATCTATTCTGAGTATAAGCTCAAACTCTCTGAAGGGTAACTCCATTAAATCTGCTCGAAAGTTCACTCCCGAATCTCTAGGGTACATTCGAAAGATCTTGTCTACCACTACGCCATTGGCCTAACGGGCTTACTACGATCATCATCTGCTCATCGAAAGTTCGAGTCTAGGCCTAATATTTCCACTACACTACTTGCAACATAGGAATGGGTCGAGCCCACATCAATCAGAGCAAAATAGGGTTTGTCAAAAATAAAGAACGTACTGGTTATTACATCCGGTGCGTCACCATCTTTCCTCCGGTGAACCGCATAAACCAAACCAGGTTGCCTTGCATCGACATTAGTAGTACCTCGGCCCTGTGTTCCATAGCCTCTGCCAGCACCACTACCTCGGTTACCCGAACCACGACCCCGTTGAGGCTATCGCCTCTACCAAACTTAGCTAGCATTCGAATCGCGGTGGCTCTCATCTGGTTGCTTGGGACAATCCTTAAGCATATGGTCCTTGGACCCACACTTGAAACATCCTCCCGTCTTTCTCCAACACTCTCTCATGTGCTTCTTTCCACAATGCTCACAAGGGCGATACTGCCAGCCCGTACCAGCCTATTGATTTCGTGGCCCATCAATCCTAGGCCTCTTGTGACCCTTTCTAGATGGCCCAAACCCTCTTTTGGCCTTATTCCTATCTACAGTCTGCTTGGTAGCGTCCTTAATCCCCTCGGCCATCTTGGCCTTTTCCACCAAAGCCGAAATTCCGCTCGATGCGGTGCTATCAACAATCTCAGATCGTCCCTCAATCTTTCCTCAAAACGGACACAGCGTTCATGCTCAGTTGCCACTACCCCTCGAGCATAGCGGCTCAACCTCGAAATTTCGCCTCATATTCTCATGCAGACTTACTCCCTTGTACCAACCCTAGAAAAGCCTTCCTTTGTTCATCTCAGATACCGTTCCCACATACTTCTTCCGAAATGCCTCTCTAACATACTCCCGGGTTAAATTTTCACCGTGGTACCATCCCGACGAGCTAACCACCAATCGACACGCTTCATCGCGTAACAATGCCACCATCCTTTCAACTTTTCCTCCGAGTCGGATCGAGCTCATCCATGATACTCTCGTTGCTTCCAACCATTTCGGTGTCTTTGGGTGCCACATTAGATACTCCTCGGAACATTTTCGCTCCATTAGCTCGGAGCCGTTCGGTCTGGACTTTCGATTTCCCCATTTCCTCCTGCACGACCACCAATTCCAAAACTTCGCATCACGACTGCGACAAAGATCTTCCCGTCGAGCTCTTCGCTCAACATTAACAGCTGGGGGTGGTGGTGGCGGTGGCATTTCATTGTCGGACCCTTGACCCGATCTAACGGGTTTCGACACGGTCATCCTTCCTCTACCACGACCACGATGACCACGTCCTCTAGAGCTCATTTTCTAGCGTCGAGATCTGATTAAGAAATTTTATGGATTAGTCATTGTTCCACTTATTTACCAGCGAAGGAGTTTTATGAAAAGTGATTTTAGGAGTGGTTCTTTCGTATTCATACAAACACACAGTCTTTTCCATTCATTCATTCATCCATCAAACAAGTATGAACTTTCGTTCATTCGGAGAAAGCGTTGTAGTTTTCGTTGTTGTTGTTTTCCACTACCGTGGGTATTTTCGTAATTTTATCCTCTGAGGGCATTTTCATAATTTTTCGGAAGAAAAATGTTCCTTGGTGTTTTGTCAAAATTATTTTGAAAATTTTGAAGTCTAGGGGTAATTTGGAAAAATTTTGAAATCAGGGGTATTTGGTAATTTTCAACCTCGGGGTATCTTGGTAATTTTTCACAAATCGAGGTAAATTTGTAAAATTTTATAAGTCAAGGATATTTCAAAGTTGTAAAACTTTGAGGGCTCTTTTTGGAAATTGTTCCTTCCAAAATGGGGATGTTGCAAAAATTTTAGAAATCGGGGTCATTTTGGTAATTTTGTAAGTTAGGGGCAATTTTGTAATTTTCCAAAATCAAGGTATTTTGATATTTTACAAATTATGGTTCTTGAATGTTTATGAAATAATGAAATTTTGGTAAAATTTGTTTGAGTAGTTGAACATTTTATAAACTAAGTATGCGTTTTGGTAATTTTACCACTAAGGGCATTTTGTAATTTTTAAATAATCGGAGTTTTTCGAAAATGTTGTAAAAATAATTTTCTCAGATTTAAAATAAAGTTTTAAAAGTTTGAAAAACTAGGGTTTGTTGTTTTGTTCTCTCTTTTTTTTTAAAACATGGCTAGTTCCTTTCGGTTTTAGTCATTACGTTTAGCCTATGACCGAGCCCTCTTGGTCGGGGTGAACCAAAGCTACGCACAGGCGAGATTCATGTGGAGAGGAGGTGAGTCACGGACTACTTAAATACCAAACTCCCAATCAAACCATTCCTAGACATGCGCAGAGGTTGCCACACCACCGAGCCCTCGAGTTAGGGTGAACTGCTACGCACTGGGTAGGATTCTGCGAAGAGGAGGTGAGTCACTAGGACCTTAAATACCAGGCTCTTCCTAATCCAATCCTAAACATGCGTCTGAGGTTACCACACCTTAGCTCAAGGACTTAGCCATAGGTTTGTTTAGTGCTTTAAGTCTTATGTGGTTTTGTGTTTGAGTAGTCTAATCCTGTGGTTCAAGTTCCTATCATTCTATTCTACGTTCCATGCCTTTTCTACCCTTATATAGTTCATAAATCACGTAATCACAGATAGAGTTAGGGATACTTACCGTGGATCTGGGTTGGAGACTTAGGTGCCATGCCGAAAACCCGCTTATTTTTCAAAGATAATCATTTGGCTCGCTTTGAAAGCGTTTTGGGCTTTAGCCCACAGTGCCGAGAGTTTAAAAGCGGGCTCTGATACCAAATTGAAACACCCCACACCCTACCCACGAGCCTAAACCGGATCTGGTATGTTTCTAAAGTAAACCGGTTTCAAAGATTTTAGTTACTTAGAGAAGATTTTGTAAAATATTTAGAAAAATGTTGTTGTGGATTGGGCTTAGATTGAAACCCATTTAATTAATCTTGTAAATCCAATTTTTATTAAGGTGACAAAATAATTTTTAGGGTTTAAAAAATATCGCTTAACTTTAGTCATAAGTAGTTAAGTAACATAATAGTTTAAAGTAAAGCGAGAATAAGGAAATCCACCGGGCCTTATGGCCTTATTACATCAAGAAAACCCAAATATAAAATTAAAAGTACTAAGCAAATAAGGTCCAAATTTAAATATAATCTTCAAATGGAACATGGCCACCTCAAGGTCTACCGTCCCGTCAAATCCTTGTTCATCACCAAAATAGTTCCCTAGCAGGGTGAGTCAATGAGACTCAATGTGCACACAAGACTAACATTCAACAAATCGGCATACATGTCCATATCAAATTCATATTCATATAAAATGATGATGCAACCCAAACCCAAGCCTATTTGTCCATCCGCTACACACCACCGTACACGCGGTCACACAATGGGACTACTAAGTCAACCCTCCATCCGCTACACACCATCGAAGGCGGTTGCTACTGATCGATGTGCTCATCGCCCATATAATTTGTGTCATTAGACACCATATTCAAATAATGTAACCAAAGTTACCAAATTCGAGATAATGTAACCGAAGTTACCATATTCAAATTTCGTGGTACCGTAGTCACCATATTCCGCTTAGTGAGACCAAGTCAACACCTTCTTCCCTTTCACATAAATCCCAAATGCCCCATAAATTTTATATCATGCACAACATACTTATTTCCACATTCATATATATATTTTCACATGTTATAAAATAACATATTTCATAATCCTATCAGAAGTAGGAAACGTACCTGAGTACTTTTTGTACCACATTAGGGTACTTAGCCATATTCACATTCTTACGTATAATCATATAATTAAAATAATTGCCATATGATATATCAAAAGTTAGTGTGCGTACACACGATTTGTTAATAGACTCTTTGAGATCCGAAAATCCCGATCTAACTTTAGATCCTATATTTGGCCCATCATACAAAAACACATTAATAGCCTTTTCGCTTTTAAAACCAAATCCTAATAGGAATGGTATTACTAATACTTACTTTGCTTGCCGATTTGATTGGTGATCAAATCCCGAAGATTTGTGTTCTTCTCCCTTGAAATCAGCTAACCATTAAATCCATTGATTTGATTAGTCTCGATTAAAACAAATAGATCTAGACATTTAGAGAGAACCTTGGCGATTATAACCACTTACCTTATGATGAGATTCCCAAAATCGATTCCTTGCTCCTTAGCGATGTCGAAATTCCTAAAATTCATATGTTAGATCTAATCTAACTTTAATAAATAGTATTTAGCCTTTGGCCGAATGTACCTCACCTTAAATTCCTTGAATCTAAAATCCCGAAATTCTTCCTTTGATATTCAGCCAAGAGACATAAAAGGGGTTATTCTTAGATCTTGATCAAAAGAATTAGAAGAACAAGAATTAATTGTTCCTACCTTAGATTCCTTGATCCTTATATTTGGTAATTGTAGAAACACGAGAGATCCTTGTAGATTCGACCATGAACAAGAATAGGGATTAGTACCACGATTTTGGTAAAAGAAAAGGAATAGAAATTGATTGACCACAGATCTTACCCTTTTGATGTTGTAGTTGATTACTCCTTTACTTAGAATCAACAAAGATTCGAAACTTTGACAGTAGAGACAGAGAAGAAAAATAGGAGAAGAGAAGATGGATTTTGCTTAAAGAAAATTGACGGAGAGGGGAGAGAGCTAGGAAAATTTGACACTTAGGAAAGGATGAGAGAAAAGCCTTTAGTTCTCCCTCTTTAGCCGAAATTGCTAGGCCAAGAGTCCTTGTCTTGGCCACGAATCCTCATAAGTGATAATATTATCTCTTTTAATTATCACCTTATTTAAATTAAAAGTATTTAATCCATCCTTTATCTCCTCAATTAAAATCCTTTATTTATCACTTAATTTATCAAGTTTTAATGAAAATAAAACTCCTCCTTTTTAGAAAATAGGTGCCGTCCACCTTCTTACTTATGGAAGCAAAAATAAACCTTCATTATTTGCTTCCCAAGTGACTCGAACTCAGGCCCATTCCTCTTACACATGGCGCCATTTCCATAGGCCCTAAGTGACACCTTCAGGCCACTTTTCCAAGCCTGTTTGTGTGTCAAACTTTACCAACTTTTTCTTTTAAGGCCATCTTGCCCTTATTTCCTATTTTAAACTTTAAAATTTGTCATTCCTGCATTATTTCTAAGTTTCCTAAAATTTTCGATCGGCTTTGTAACTTGCCATTTTTCTTACATGTTCAAGTTTCCAAAATGTTCAGGTTTCCAAAATGTTCAGGTTTCCAAAATGTTCAGGTTTCCAAAAATATCAAAAATTTATTCTTAGTGCTTAAACTTGTCATTTCATACAATTAAACAGAAAATGCATAGGCCCTTTTCAGGATGTTACATACTTATTCGATAAACATCACATATAACATGTACTTATGTAAATACATACCTTATGGCGAATCTCAAAGACACACCAAAAATCAAATTCCAATATATTATATTCATTATATGTAAAATCGAATGCACACATTAAAATCGCATGTTTATAATCATGTAGATTCAAATTCATATCCATTAGATTATCACACTAAAAATTCTATTATTTATATATTCATACATGTCGATTACCACTCAAATTCACATAACACCATTCTTAACATAATATTTCAACTCAAGTAACATTAATCACAACTTACCTTACTTACGATGAATTCAATGGGACTTAAGCTTACACGAGTTTTTAACTCAATAGTTTCACTATGTTACACCTCGATCAATTTATGGTTTCTTCGTTTAAAGTATCACCGGCATTAAGCCTGCTGAGCACGAAGTCGAAATATCACGGCACTAAGCACCGCTGAAACACGAAGCCGAATATATCACCGCACTAAGCACGCTAGTCACGAAGCCGAATATATCAACGGCACTAAGCACGCTGACACGAATCCGAATATATCACGGCACTAAGCCCTGAGGCACAAAGCCCAAATATATCACCAACTAAGCACGCTAGGCACGAAGCTCGAATCAAATCACCAAGACAAGGCACGCTAGGCAATAAGCCCAAAATAATTCATAAACCAGTCCATCAAATTTCATTTCTTAACACTATCATCATTAACTAAACATATACACAATTCACATTCACATATCACCACTAATATACAAATTCTTATTATATATACAAAAACACATCTAATCCATTTTAAAGCCTTTACATTCGCTAACACATATATTCATACTCAAATTTATCAAATAATTTCATTGAACCTATTCATAAATAATTCTTTAACATACTTTAGCTTAAGGACTTACCTAAGATATCGCTTGACGACAAAAACCGAATATTCGATTATTTCCACTTTTCCCGATCCAAGTCCGCTTTCTTTTTGTTCTTGATCTTAATCAAAGAACATCAAGGCCGAACCTAAATAGTTTTCTTTCTTTCTTATTTTCTTTTGTTTCGGTCACAAAGTATAAAAGAATGAATGTCTTTCTCTTTTATTTTATGCATTATTATAAGTTAATATAATATATAATTAATAATTATAACTTTTATAATATATATAATAAAGTCATTCATAATCACACATGCCGTCCACTATATATATAAAATGGACTAATTACAATGCAAATCCTCCATATTAAAAAGCCACTATCAACTAAGCACTCTACACTATAATTTGTACCTTTTACCTTTTACGCGATTAAGTCCTTTTATTAAATCGAATACCTAAACGATTTAAATTAAATCACGAAAATTTAATACCAAAAATTCACACACAATAAATACAAAAATAATTTTTAAAATATTTTTCGGACTCAGATTTGTGGTCCCAAACAACTATTCCTAAGTTAGGGTCAAAAGTGGGTCGTTGCAACTCTACCCCCTTAGGGATTTTCGTCCCCGAAAATCTTAATAGTGAATAGATTTGGATAACGCTCTTTGATCTTATACGGTCCAATGAATCTCAAACTCAACTTGCCTTTACGACCGAATCTGAGTACTTTCTTCCATAGTGAAACTTTTAGAAACACTTGATCTCCGGTCTGAAATTAAATATCTTTACGTTTCAAATATGCATATAACTTTTGACGATCTAATGCAGCTTTCAAGCTATCATGAATCACTATCATCATTTTCGTTTTCATTTTTTTTGATCGAGTCAACCTCGTGTATCTTACTTTCACTGAGTTCGGTCCAATACAATGATGTACGACATTTACGACTATACAAAGCCTCGTAGGGCACCATTTTGATACTAAATTGAAAGCTACTATTATGAGCAAATTCAATCAAAGATAAACCAGATTTAATCACTCTATCCACAATAACCCAGAGTACTTTATTCTTGCTCAGTGTCAACGATAAATTAGATACAAAATCTATCATAACCCTATCCCATTTCTAATCGGGTATCATAACTGACTGCAATAACCCAAAAGGTACTTAATGCTTGGCTTTTTACTTATTGACAGACTAAGCATTTTGAAACAAAGTCAGATATGTCTCGCTTTTGTACTAGACCACAAATAGAACTGCTTTCAAATCATCATACATATTCATACTACCCAATGATATTCAATCATTAGCTTGTAGTTTTTAACAACTTTAATCATCGACGTTGGCTCAAACTTAGATATTTCAGAATCATAAAATTCTTCAGACTTTTATGATCAGAACAAATGTGACATTCTCACTGAACAGATAGTGATGCCAAATCGTTAATGTGAACACAATAGCTGCTAACTTCAAATCATGTTTCGGATAGTTCTTTTCGTGTGGCTTTAGCTGTCTCGAGACATAAGCTATAACTTTGCCTTTCTGTATCAAAACACAACCCAGACCATTCAAAGATACATCACTATAAATAACGAATTCTTTACCCGATTTAGGCTGAACTTGTAACAGCCCAAACCCGGCCCAAACGTTAGGACCGAATATGGGTCGTTATGGGAAAAATTTTTTTGAAACCCATTTGAAAATCCAATTTAAGTTTTGTTGAAAACAACTTGTTTTGGTTATCTTGTTGAAAACCTTTTGGACTAGATTCGAAATTTAATTAAGTCAAGTTATTATACAAACTTGGATGTGCTGATGGCACGATAAAACATTTTTCGTGTTAATTTTTAAAAACGCGTGATTCAAATTTATAGTAAAAATAAAATGTCCAACATATAAGGAAATAACTAGAGTAGAGTAAAATGAGGCCTTATTACATCCAAAATAAAACAACCCAAATAGTCAATTTAAAATAACTAAAATTAAAGTCCATTTAGTTTCAAATCCACCGCATGGCCTCCTCAAGTCCCTCCTACCCATATCCATGATCTAAGCATCACTGAAAAAATAATGGAGAAGGTGAGTCACCAAGACTCAAGATGTAACCCTTCCCGCTTTAAAAATATTTTTCATACACAACATATAACATTTAATATGCAAAATAATGTGTACCCAACCTAGCCAACCATACGCCATCGCTCTACCCTGTTGTGGTACCAAACCATTGGTGGTGCCAAACCACCGGTGACATATAGTCACAATGTGTTACCAAAACACGGTGTCCGTGAGACACAAATCGGGTGATGGGGTGATGGGGCCAACCCATCGTGTGATACCAAATCACCGGCGACGATCCCATATCTCAAGTGGGGCCAACCCACGGTGGTGTTAACCACAGGGGATAAGTCGCTATTGAGGTACTAAACCTCCGGAGGTACCAAACCTCACGGTGACATATAGTCACGGTGTGTTACCAAAACACTTGGTGCCCGTCGGCACAATATCACCGCCCCTCCACTCATCAATCCCACAATGATAAACATACATATGTTTCATGCCATCACATTCTTAAATTTCATGTGTCAATACATCATGCTTACCAAAAGCATTAATAATAATAAATCACATTAACGGTACTTACGAATCACCACTTATACCGATTTGGTATTAATTCCAATGCTACATTAATAAAATGAGCATTCACAAAGTTAAGCATAGTTAATATATTATATAGGGTGTATGTACACATGTTACCACGATAGTCTTAAATCCGAAGATAATCAATCGGCCACACTCTAAGTCCTTGCCCCTATATTCGGCCAACTATCAAGGTTAGTAATATGGCCATTCGGCCAAACCAAATTATTTAAAGGGGTCATATTTTGTACCCACATCCTTACCTAATCGCTTGAATCCTAGCTTCAGACTTTCGAATCGCAAATCGGTTCATAAACTACGGTTGGTCAATATTAGCAACCATGGCTTTGGCTTTTCCTAATCATTAGAGGAGTAATCTTTATAAGTAAACACTTACCACCACCTACCCAAAATCGAATGTCGAGAGAATGCCGATCCGATCTCTGTTTTGAGATCCCGAAGTGCCTATCATCGATTTCAACACTGGTTAGAACTCTTGCTACTAGTTGCCGAAATTTCGGCTTCCATTCAATCCCATAAGTCGACAAGAAAAGAAAATACGAAGGAGGGTTCGGCCATCCCTTACCTTGATAATCGATTGAATTACAAAGAAGTCCCGAGTATCAATGCCATCGCACTATTCTACCAAAGTGCAACCAAGGAGGAATGTGAGGTTTCAGACTTCAAGAGGGTATTAGACTTCGGCTATGGTCGCCTAAATAAGGCTGGATTTTAGTGAGGAAAAGAAGAAAAGTAAAAGGAGATTCGCTAATGTAAGTAAAAGTAGAAGGGAGAATTTTAGAGAAAGAGAAGTGGAGAGTTTCTACCAAAGGACTTTTATGAAGAAAGAAATTAAAGGAAGAATGTGAGGGAGGGAAATCGGTTTGGAAAAAGAAAAGAAAAGAGGTGCTAAAAGAAAAAGGGTAGCCGAATTGCCAAGTAAAATGGCATGAAGAATTGACCCACTCCTTCACCAAGACTCCATGCCGCCCACTCCTCTTCAACAAGGAGTTCAACTTTTGATCAACTTCCTTGAATCACTCCAAGCCACTCATTCAAATTAATTCCAATTAATTTGAATTTAATTCCTAATAATCTTTATTAATCCTCAATATTCATCTATTATCCTTAGAATTATCAAAGTAGAAAAATACTAATGTTATCCTCATCATTTATCCCTAGAATTAATAGTAACAATTTAAACACTCATATTATCCTTATTATTCCAAGAATTAAAATTGAGTAATTCTTTCTCTCTCTTGACCAAATAAAGTGCAAAAGAGAGATTTCCGCCACTCGAACACGTGCTCTCCTTGCTCCTTGGTGGCGCAATTGTAGCTCCCAAGTGGCCCGCCCTTTGCCACTTATTCTAGGCTTATTTTATGTCCAAATTATCCCATTTATTCTTATAACACCCTCTTGCTAAGGCTCCCTACCTTAATGCTTAAAAACTAAAATTTCCTACCAAATCGAGTCAACACAAAGCCTTAAATTGATCATTATTATTCCATAAATAATGACACAAATAGCTCATACATAAGAAAAATAATTAAATTCCAAATAACCCCATTTTTGGGATGTTACGAGTTCTACCCCTTAAAATAAATTTCATCCGAAATTACATAACTAAAACAGATGAGGGTATTGTCACCAGATCACATCCTCGGGTTCCCACGTAGCTTCCTCGGCACCATGATTCCGCCATAGCACTTTCACTAAGGGCATCGACTTCCTCGTAGAACCTTTATATCTCTATCCAAGATCCGAACAGTTCTTCCTCAAAAGATAAGTCCGCGTTAACCCGATTTACATCACGGGCACCACATGTGATGGATCCGACCGATACTGCCTCAAAGCATTGATCGTGAAAGGCGTTATGTATCGACTTAACTCGCCGACAGTTCAAGCTGGTAAGCTACCGGTCCTACTAAACTTGATCTTGTATATGGGCCAATGAATCTTGGGCTCAGCTTCCCTTTTCGCCCAAATCTTAGTACCTTCTTCCAAGGCGACACCTTCAGGAAGACCTTATCCCCTACGGCATACTCCATTTCCTTGCGCTTAAGGTCAGCATAGGACTTCTGTCTATCTGATGCTTCCTTAAGACGAGACCGAATCACCTTGACTTTGTCTTCAGTCTCTGCTACCATTTCTGGGCCCAACACTTGTCGTTCACCCAATTACATCCAACACGCTTGAGTTCGCATTTCCGTCCATATAGTGCTTCGTATGGTGCCATCTGAATACTCGCTTGGTAGCTATTGTTGTAGGCGAACTCGGCTAGGGGTAAGAATTCTTCCCAACTACCTCGGAATTCCAAGACACAACCCTCAAAGATATCTTCTAAGATCAGATGACCCTTTCTGATGCCGTCCGTCGAGGATGGAAAGTCGTCTTTGAAATCCAACCGCTGCACTCAACGCTGATGTAACGCTTTCCAAAACCTCAAGTGAACCTTGGGTCCCTATCCGAGATAAGCGACACGGTACACCATGCAATCGACTATCTCGCCACATACAACTTTGCAAGCTTCGGAGTGAGTAGTCCATTCTCACCCAGATGAAGTGAGTGATTTAGTCGACGGTCTCACGATTACCCAAATCGCATCTTTCTTGTTTGGGCGTAAGGGTAGACCACCGACGAAATCCATAGTGATCCGCTCCCACTTCCATTGAGGATCTTTACTGGCTGAAGTAGCCCGATGGTAACGGTGTTCACCTTAACTCTGCCGACACGTCAAACACTTCCTACGATTCCGTTATCTCACGCTTCAATCCGCCACCGTAATCTGCTTAGTAGATCTCCATACATCTTGCTTCCTCCGGATGCATAGCGTATGGGTCGCTATGAGCATCCCGGAGAATTTTCCGCCTCAACTCCATATCTTTTGGCATACAAGGCCGTCCCTGAAAACATAGCACACCATCACCAGTCACACTATACCCCTCTACACCACCATTCTGAACTTGTATTCTCTTCGCATTTAGCCCTTCATCCACTAACTGCTTGTTCTTAATCTCCTCGATCCATGTTGGCTTAACTTGAAGCTCGCAAAAGGCTTCCATCGTCATATAGGCTCAATCGAGCAAACATTGCTCTTAAATCCGCCACGACCTTCCGGCTCAACGCGCCGGCCACCACGTTAGCCTTACCCGGATGATATTCGATGGAACGATCGTAGTCCTTAATGACTCAATCCATCGACGCCGTCTCGATTCAGATCATACGTGTCGAGAAGATACCTCAAACTTTTGTGGTCCGTAAATTACCGACTTCTCCCCATAAAGATAATGTCTCCATACTTTCGGCGAAGACGATTGCGGCTAACTCCGTGTCGTGTGTTGGATAGTTAACCTCATGCGGTCTCAAATTGCCGGACGATAGGCTACTACCTTCCATCTGCATCAACACACACCCCAAACCAAGTGAGATGCATCACAATAGATCGTGAATAATTTCCCTACCTCGGGTTGTACTAAAACCGAGCTTCCGAGAATCTTCCTCACCTATCAAAACTTTCTTGCGCTTCTCGACCATACAAATGGAACACCTTTCCTTAGCAACTTAGTCAGCGGTCTTTGCGATCGAGAGAACCCTTCCACAAATCTCCGGTAATACCTCGCTAACCCCGAAAACTTCAGATCTCGCCACCGACTTAGGCGGTTTCCACTCCAATACCGCTTCAATCTTGCGGGATCCACTCTAATCCTTCCACCGACACTACGTGACCTAAGAAAGCCACCTCCTCGGCCGAATTCGCACTTACTGAATTTGGCATATAATTGCTTTTCCCTTAACACTTGTAGAACTATCCGTAAATGCTTGTCATGCTCCTCCTCCGTCTTTGAGTAGACCAATATGTCGTCTATGAACACTACGACGAATTGATCTAGGTACTGCTGAAATACCCTATTCATTAAGTCCATGAACACCGCCGGCATTGGTCAACCCGAAGAAGCATCACCAGAACTCGTAATGCCCATACCGAAGTTCAAAAGCCGCCTTGTGAACATCGACCCCCTTCACCTTAAGTTGATGGTAACCCGACCTAAGGTCTATCTTCAAAACACCGACGCCCCTTCAATCGGGTCAAACAAGTCATCGATCCGAGGCAATGGGTACTTGTTTTTGATCGTTAACTTGTTTAATCGCGGTAGTCGATGCACATCCTCATAGAACCGTCCTTCTTCTTGACAAACAATACAGCGCTCCCTCACTGAGATATACTAGGTCGAATAAACCCTTTATCCAGAGCTCTGAATTTGAGCCTTCACTCACCAATTCCTTTGGTGCCATTCGATGAGTGCTATAGACACAAGTGCCGTTCCGTAGCAAGTCTATACCGAATTCGACTTCCCGATCAGAGGCAGACCCGAAAGTTCTTCTGGGAACACATCAGCAAATTCCCCAATCGTTCGGACCTTCCCAACTGCTGACTCCTTAGCTTCCAAAGCATAGATTTGAACCAAGAACGCCTTACAGCCCTTCTTGACCATCTTTTCCGCCTTCAAGGCAGACACCACATTGGATAGGTAATTCCTTCTATCACCTATCATAACCACTTCACCATTCTCAGCCGTCTTAAGAACCATGCGCTTAGCCGCGCAATCCAAATTCGCCTGATACTTAGCCAGCCAATCCATTCCAAGGATCAAATCGAACTCCCCGAATGGTAGTTCCATCAGATCAGCCCCGAATACGACCCCTTGGAGTTCTAGGGGTACGTCCCTAAAAAGTTTGTCTACCACTACAGAGTGACCTAAAGGACTCACTACAGTCATCTCCCTAGCGGTTAGCCTCGAGTCTAGGTTCAAAGTCTCTACCACACTCACGGCTACGTCATTTAATGTGTAGACCCCACATCAATTAATGCATAATAAGGAGACCAAAATCGAAACGCATCGGTTATGACATCCGGTCGTCACCCTCCTCGCGATGCCTTGCAAGATAGACTAAGCCAGTGCCTAGCCTCATGTTTACTGAACCTCCGCCTCGAGTTCCACGACCTCGGTTAGGACCGTTGCTTCCTCTGCCATTCCCACGACCCCTCTGTGGTCCCATATTTCGTCCCGAAATGCAGTTCGCCCCTCGGTGATTCCGAGCTCACTTTGGGACAATCTCGACCGATGTTCTAAAGATCCACACTCAAAGCATCCCCATCGTCGGTCGAACAACCTCCCCAATGGGACTTCCCACAACATTGCACCGAGCTTGTCTCTCGATTAGTAGCTACGGGCCTTGTCAGCTGATTTGGCCCACTGTCTAGCCTTCTTCGATCATTACCATCGGATCCAAATGACCCAAATCCTCTCTTTTGATTATTTCTACTATAGTTTTGTCTCACGCCCTCCTTGATCCCCTGGCTACCTTAGCCTTTTCCACAAGAGATGAAAACTCACGGACTTGTTTGTGGCGCAATCGGTAATCTCAAGTCATCTCGAGTCCGTCCTCAAAACGGACACACGTCACTGTGTTCGATGGCTACGATTCCTCCGCATACCTACTCACTTTAAAACTCCGCCTCATACTCATACCACGGACTTAGTTCCTTGTACTAGACCGGAAAAGCCTTCCTCTGCTGCGTCGGTGTAGGCTGGTGCCCACATACTTCTTCCAAAAGCGGTTTGAAATATTCCCAAGTCAAATCATCCGCCATAGCGCCATCCCGAATCGTCACCACCACCGACGCCTCATCCTTTAGAAGCGACATGACCCTTTCACTTTTCCTCCTCGGTCAGTCAAGATCATCCATTATCCTTTCAGAGATTCCACCAATACTCTACACCTGGTGCCACTCACACCCCGGAACACCTCAGCTCCGTTGGACCGAATTCGCTCGGGAACAGATTTACGAGCTCCTAAATTTCCACCAGCCCCAGCCACCAATTCGAGGACTCGCAATACCGCTTGCGAGCATCGCCTCTCCTCCGTCGATCTGCTCCTCTGCTCCAAAAGTGGAGGTGGTGGTGGCGGTGGTACATCATTTTCGAACCTTGCCCGATCGTGACGGGTTCGAGACATCATCATCCTACCCTACCGCGTCCACGGCGTCCACGGCGTCCACGTCCTCTAGAACTCATTCTATCTATGCGCTTTTAATCGATTAAGGAAATTTTATGTATTAGCGTTTGTTCCACTTCATTACTCATGAAGAAATTTTATGAAGAAATTTTAATTAGGGATTCTTTCGTGCAAACAAGGTTTCATCTTCTATCCTAGTTCACACAAAGAAGTTCTTGCATCCATTCCTAATACTTTCCATACCTATTCGCTCTTCTGACATTTACGCCCATTTCTAACCTGTGGTATTTTCGCCATTTTCCTCTGAGTGGGTATTTTCGTAATAAAAGATTTTAAAACTTTAGTAAAGTAGGTTATTTTTTTTAATTCCCAACACTGGAGGGTATCATTAAAATTGATAAGGTTTGAAGTTATGGCATTATTTGAAACCGGGGTATTTTGGTAATTTTGTCCTCCTGTGGGTAATTTGGTAATTTTGTAAATCAAGGGTGTTTTAACCATTATAAAACTCTGAGGGTCCTTTTGAGAATTTTTTCTTAAACCGTGATGTTGCAAAAATTTTGTACTCGAGAGCGTTTTGGTAATTTTACACGTTGAGGGCGTTTTCGTAATTCTCCAAAACCAAAGTGTTTCATTATTGATTTCCAAAGTCGAGTTGAATATTTGAGAAGTAGTTAAAATTTTGGACAAAATCATTGAGTTGATGTTTTATGGACCAAGGTATTTTAGTAATTTTACCCCAAGGGCATTTTCGTAATTTTCCACAAATCGGACTTTTGAGGAAAACATTGTAAAAAGAGTTGGTCTTACTTTTGAAGGAGTGATTTGAAAAGTTTTAAGACCAAGTTTTGTTGTTTCCTTCCTTTTTCCAAAAATCAAGGCTAATTCCTTTCGGGTTTTAGTCATTATGTTTAGCCTATGACCGAGCCCTCTTGGTCGTGGTGAACCAAGCTACGCACCAGTGCGTGTTTCGTGTGGAGAGGAGGTGAGTCACACGGATGCTTAAATACCAAGCTCCCACCGAACCTTTCTAGACATGCGCATGAGGTTACCACACCATGAGCCTCCGAGTTAGGGTGAACCCAAGCTACGCACTGGTAGGATACTGCGAAGAGGTGGTGAGTCACTCTGACCGCTTAAATACCGTGCTCTTCCTGCCCAATCCTAGACATGCGTCTGGGGTTACCACACCCTAGCCCAAATGACTAAGTCATAGATTGGTTTAGTTCTTTAAATCTTATGTTTAGCTTGTGTGTTTGAGTAATCTAATCCTAGGTTCAAATTCCTATAAGTCTATCTATGCTCCATGCTTCCTACCCTTCTACGTAATATAATTCACAAAGAAGTTTAGAGGTACTTACAGGCGGATCGGTGCTGGAGACTCGCCATGCCGCTTTAAAATCCAAAAACAATTAATAAGGCCTACTAAAACATTTTTGGGCCTTGGGCCCCCACAACCGAGTTTTGAACTGGGCTCTGATACCAATTTGTAACAGCCCAAACCCGCCCAAACGTTAGGACCGAATATGGGTCGTTATGGGAAAAATTTTTTTGAAACCCATTTGAAAATCCAATTTAAGTTTTGTTGAAAACAACTTGTTTTGGTTATCTTGTTGAAAACCTTTTTGGACTAGATTCGGAAATTTAATTAAGTCAAGTTATTATACAAACTTCAGATGTGCCCGATGGCACGATAAAACATTTTTCGTGTTAATTTTTAAAACGCGTGATTCAAATTTATAGTAAAAATAAAATGTCCAACATATAAGGAAATAACTAGAGTAGAGTAAAATGAGGCCTTATTACATCCAAAATAAAACAACCCAATAGCCGAATTTAAAATAACTAAAATTAAAGTCCATTTAGTTTCAAATCCACCGCATGGCCTCCTCAAGTCCCTCCGGCCCATATCCGCGATCTAAGCATCACCGAAAAAATAATGGAGAAGGTGAGTCACCAAGACTCAAGATGTAACCCTTCCCTGCTTTAAAAATATTTTCATACACAACATATAACATTTAATATGCAAAATAATGTGTACCCAACCTAGCCAACCATACGCCACTTTGCTACCCCGTTGTGGTACCAAACCACCGGTGGTGCCAAACCACCGTGACATATAGTCACAATGTGTTACTAAAACACCGTGTCCGTAGACACAAATCGGTGATGGGGCCAACCCATCGTGTGATACCAAATCAGCGGCGGACGATCCCATATCTCAAGTGGGGCCAACCCACGGTGGTGTTAACCACGTGGATAAGTCGCTATTGAGGTACCAAACCTCCTGAGGTACCAAACCTCCGTGACATATAGTCATGGTGTGTTACTAAAACATCGGTGCCCGCTCGGCACAATATCACCGCCTCCACTCATCAATCCCACAATGATAAACATACATATGTTTCATGCCATCACATTCTTAAATTTCATGTGTCAATACATCATGCTTACCAAAAGCATTAATAATAATAAATCACATTAATGTGTACTTACGAATCACCACTTATACCGATTTGGTATTAATTCCAATGCTACATTAATAAAAATGAGCATTCACAAAGTTAAGCATAGTTAATATATTATATAGGGTGTATGTACACACTGTTACCACGATAGTCTTAAATCCAAGATAATCAATCTACCACACTCTAAGTCCTTGCCCCTATATTCGCCAACTATCAAGGTTAGTAATATGGCCATTCGCCAAACCAAATTATTTAAAGGGTCATATTTTGTACCAAGATCCTTACCTAATCGCTTGAATCCTAGCTTCTAAGACTAATCGCAAATCGGTTCATAAACTACGCTTGGTCAATATTAGCAACCATGGCTTTCGCTTTTCCTAATCATTAGAGGAGTAATCTTTATAAGTAAACACTTACCACCACCTACCCAAACCGAATGTCGAGAATGCCGATCCGATCTCTGCTTTGAGATCCCGGTGCCTATCATCGATTTCAACACCGGTTAGAACTCTTGCTACTAGTTGTCAAATTTCTTCCATTCAATCCCATAAGTCGACAAGAAAAAGAAAATACGTATGAGGGTTCGCCATCCCTTACCTTGATAATCGATTGAATTACAAAGAAGTCCTGAGTATCAATGCCATCGCACTATTCGCCAAAGTGCAACCAAGGAGGAATGTGAGGTTTCGCACTTCAAGAGGGTATTAGACTCTTATGGCGCCTAAATAAGGCTGGATTTTTAGTGAGGAAAAGAAGAAAAGTAAAAGGGAGATTCGGCTAATGTAAGTAAAAGTAGAGAAGGGAGAATTTTAGAGAAAAGAGAAGTGGAGAGTTTCGGCCAAAGGACTTTTATGAAGAAAGAAATTAAAGGAAGAATGTGAGGGAGGGAAATCGGTTTTGGAAAAAGAAAAGAAAAGAGGTGCTAAAAGAAAAAGGGTAGCCGAAATTGCCAAGTAAAATGGCATGAAGAATTGCCCACCCCTTCACCAAGACTCCATGCCGCCACTCCTCTTCAACAAGGAGTTCAACTTTTGATCAACTTCCTTGAATCACTCCAGCCACTCATTCAAATTAATTCCAATTAATTTGAATTTAATTCTAATAATCTTTATTAATCCTCAATATTCATCTATTATCCTTAGAATTATCAAAGTAGAAAAATACTAATGTTATCCTCATCATTTATCCCTAGAATTAATAGTAACAATTTAAACACTCATATTATCCTTATTATTCCAAGAATTAAAATTGAGTAATTCTTTCTCTCTCTTGCCGACCAAATAAAGTGCAAAAAGAGAGATTTCCGCTACTCGAACACAGGCTCTCCCTTGCTCCTTGGTGGCGTCAATTGTAGCTCCCAAGTGGCCCGCCCTTTGCCACTTATTCTAGGCTCATTTTATGTCCAAATTATCCCCATTTATTCTTATAACACCCTCTTGCTAAGGCTCCCTACCTTAACAGTTAAAAACTAAAATTTCCTACCAAATCGAGTCAACACAAAGCCTTAAATTGATCATTATTATTCCATAAATAATGACATGATAGCTCATACATAAGAAAATAATTAAATTCCAAATAACCCCATTTTTGGGATGTTACGAACTAACACCGGAGCTTCGGTCAAAAGAGCTTTCAACCGATCAAAACTTTTCGACACTTTTTGACCACTTGAACTTAACATCTTTCTCGTTATAGCTTTGTCAACGATGTAGCTATCATAGGAAAACCTTTCACAAATCGCTCACAAGAACTCAAAGAAGCCCCGTAAAACTTTGAACTTCAAAGACATTTTTTCTGAGATTTCCAATCAAATATAGATGAAATTTTACTCGGTCAACCCAATACCCGATACTGGATACAACATAACCTATAAAATAGACTTTGTGTATCCGTAACACATATTTATGAATTTCACATACAACTATTTATCTCGCAAAGTCTCAGTAACACAAACCTCGGATGTTCGCATGCTCGGTTCCATCACTAAATAGATCAAAATGCCGCCTATGAATAATACCACAAACCGATCAAGATACTATCTCAAGATTCGATTCATCAAATCCATAAAATAGTAGGTGCATTAGTAAGTCCAAAAGACAAAACCGTAAATTCATAGTGTCCGTACTCGTTCAAACATGCATCGTTGTCTTTAAGAATGCAAATTCTTCTTTCAAGCCATCCTTCAATTCATACATGTACATTCAAAGTTTGTTTCTAATTCATAGGTAAATTCAAACACATATATCCCAATTAACTTTTCCATCAAATAATTCTAATCATATTAACTCATCGAATCATCTTTTCAAAGAAATCTTTCTTCTCATTAGTAGGATGACCCTACCATATCTTTATACAAATTAGTCTTGATCTTCTATTATTTTCACTTTTATCATCATCGAACTTTCACGAGAACTAGGAAAGAGTTTATAATAAAGTTGTCTCATACATTTATCATCAAAACTCAATTATACTATAATCACCTTAACCAAATAGAAATAATTGAACTTTATTAGGAACAATGTCTCAATCCTATAATGAGTATTATTCCAAATTGCTTATAAAGTATCTAAACATAGAAAGGAATCAAATATGATTTAGATAGCAAGCATTGTAGAAGCACATCTTCTATAATTCTCAAGAAGGTACCATTGTATTCTCACATTTCAAGCCGTAAATTATAATTGCAATAGACATAGTCTTCTCTATCAGATAGAAATATGTTGCAGATAATCACATGGAATCATAAAAATACCGTAATGTAAAAATTTCAAAATTTGGAGTTGCATGTAATATCCGAAAATTACAACTCATATAAAATAATATTTGTTCGATAATATCCTAAATATCCGTAAAGATCAATGTCCCTCATAAATACTAAAATCAACGAGAATAGAAGTAATATAATCTTCACCTATTTTCAACAGAGAAATAACCAATATGAATGTAATTTTAGTCTCATCCAGATTTTACCATCGACTTTCATATCCACACCATGGAATAAATTATCAAAAGAAGACATAACAGTGTCAAATATAACCCGAATACATCAACGATATCTTTGCCTATTAATATGTTTAGCTACTGTTCTTATACGATAAAACTTTCTTTTTGAAATTTAAACAAGAATATATACTTCTGAGGATAATTATACACACAAAATGTCCAAATGGAATCATAATAATCGATCGCTATAACCATTGCATTTAACCATCAATAGAATTCAAACATCAATCCACCGCCTAATTACATCATCGAATTTTCATATTATCCCATCACTAATAGAAATCAATTTAGGAAAGCTTTCAGTTAATACTTTATTTAGTTATCATACTTGAATAAGTCATTTGATCAGAGTTAACTTCTTCTTTAACAGTGACTTTGCAAAATCTGAATAGTCTTCTAATCGCCCAATATCTCTTTTAATACTATTTTCATTTGTCGATTCATTCTCTTTTCGACCACATTACTAATCTTTCAAGCACCTAATTTTCTAGAACTTCACATTGGTGAGCTTATTCATCCCAACTCTTATAATAAAATTGCAACATTTTTCCGATAAGGGGTGAGGGTAGTAGAGCCTCAAATTTAACTTTCACATATTTGCGCATAATACATACTATCACGAATAGTCAGGTTTATTACTAATTTCACATTCTCAAATCATTTAACATACCTTTTCTTTAAATCACTTTTATTATTATCACATTGTTCATATGCCAACTCAAATCACCATTTAAAAAAAATCAATGCATTTAGATAGCAATCATAACTCAAATATCATATCTCATATGCATATGTAATTACCACATTTATCAATAACAACATGTCATATAATTTAATTCTTACCTTTATGAGTCTCAACTCATCATCAACACATCTCCACTCAATTATTTAAGTATTTATTTCGCACCATCCTAATTAGCTCAATTGGAAATCTTATCTATGTCATCAAAAAGTTCTTCGTTAGAGTCGGAGATATCACACTATCGCAGATTTAATATGGCATGTATAGCTAGACTCATATACGCTTATGATAGTCCTAGAACCGACCAAACCATAGCTCGATACCAATCAAATGTAACACCCTAAACCCGAATCATCGCCAGATTAAGGTTACGAGGCATCACCGTATAAAACACGCTTCAAAGATAATTATTCATCACCTTTCATGCACCAAAGAATAACGATACATTTATATCATTATCAAACTTGAATATCCATAATTCAATTATTTTAATAATTCAATTCAACATACATCAAAACTTAATTGAACATGCTCCAAATTTGAACCAAGACATAAACAACTTAATATCCAATCACATATATGACATTATCAACATTACCATATGGCCGCATATACCTTTGAAATCTTTATATTATATGCATTTATCCTAAAATGCTTTTCTATGTATCTTTACGAATCAATAGTAACCTATTCCATTAATTAAGTCATGACTATATAATTTCACATGTTACGTATGTTTGTCTATGTTAAACATCCACACGGAATAATAGGCATGCATATAAAATAAACATGAACAAGCATATCGACCAAAACAACCATACAACATATTCATTATTTGCCTTCATCAACTGTACCTATATAACCAATCGCTCAAGCATAATAAAGGTGCATACATCGCCATTATAAACTGAATTAGAATATCCTATACACATTCATACATATAATTATCCTTTTATCAACTTTCTAATCCAATTATGGATAACTTTAGCTTCCAACATTCATAAACATACTTCATTATGTATATATATAAATATCACATAACCAAAATTATTTAAACTTAACATCATTTATTCTTACTAAATGCATCAAGCATATATCATTTACCTTATTGCCAAAACACATAATTGGCCTATCATTAGCATAGCATATTGAACAAGTTACACATAAACTCACCTTAACCGAGATCATATACACAAACATAAGCATAGAAACCATATTTTGCATATAATAAGTCAAAGGCAATTTGCTAAACCAAACATATCAAGCACTTAAACATATCAAGCACTTATCCAAGTACACATAAAAATGAACTTAAACATAGTGATCAAGCCATTTTCGCATGGGTATATATATATATACATGTTCCAAAATCAAACATTCCATCTATGCTATACATGCCATAAACCCAAATTCAACTTAGTAAAATACCGAAAACTGCCGATAGTGTGAGTAGTCTTGCCGACGATCCCTAACTCGTAATATATATCCAAATCTATAAATGTAAATAAACAAGAATACACACAGAGTAAGCTATTTAAGCTTAGTAAGTTATAAGCAATTATATATTTATCAACTATTATTAATTAACACTAAGTTAGCAAAACCGAATATACATGTTCTCAAATACAAGGTTATCATATCATAGCACATATAGATTACCAAAATTGAATACAAATATTCTCACATAGCAAAACACTTATCTTTACCTACTTAAGAAGGTAAAGCTTATCAATGTACATCAATGATTAAATATATTTATTCACATATATATACAACCGTATATCAATTTACCATGTACATATAAGAAAATCCCCATAATCAGAGTATGTGTCTATGTATATATATATATATATATACATTTATCAAGTAATATCATCTTCAGATATGAATAACATCTACTCAATATCATTTTATCCACATATCCAAGATGCCAAAATACAAACACATTATCTATCAACTTACTTATTCGATAAACATCACATATAACATGTACTTATGTAAATACATACCTTATGGTCAATCTCAAAGACAAAGCCCAAAATCAAATTCCAATATATTATATTCATTATTTGTAAAACCGAATGCACACATTAAAATCGCATGTTTATAATCATGTAGATTCAACATTCATATCCATTACATTATCACGCTAAAAATTCTATTATTTCTATATTCATACATGTCGATTACCAACTCAAATTCACATAACACCATTCTTAACATAATATTTCAACTCAAGTAACATTATTCACAACTTGCCTTACTTCTGATGAATTCAATGGTACTTAAGCTTACCTGAGTTTTTAACTCAATAGTTTCACTATGTTACACCTCGATCAATTTATGGTTTCTTTGTTTTAAAGTATCACCAGATTAAGCTGCTCGCTAGGCACGGCCCTAATATATCACCAAGACTAAGCTCGCTAGGCACGGTCTGAATATATCACCAAGACTAAGCACGCTAGTCAATGGGTTCTAATATATCATCAACTAAGCTCATGAGGCGTAAGCCGAATATATCACCTAAGACTAAGCCTACTAGGCACGAAGCTTTGAATATATCATCTAAGATTAAGCCTGCTAGGCACAAAGCCCTAGTCAAATCACTCACAAGGCACCTAGGCAATAAGCTCAAATAATTCATAAACCACCCATCAAATTTCATTTCTTAACACTATCATCATTAACTAAACATATACACAATTCACATTCACATATCACCACTAATGTACAAATTCTTATTATATATACAAAAACACATCTAATCCATTTTAAAGCCTTTACATTCGGCTAACACATATATTCATACTCAAATTTATCAAATAATTTCATTGAACCTATTCATAAATAATTCTTTAACATACTTTACCTTAAGGACTTACCTCAGATATCGTCGGACGATAAAAACTGAATATTCGATTATTTCCACTTTTCCCCGATCCAAGTCCGCTTTCTTTTGTTCTTGATCTTAATCAAAGAACATCAAGGCCGAACCTAAATGGTTTTCTTTCTTTCTTATTTTCTTTTGTTTCGGTCACAAAGCATAAAAGAATGAATGTCTTTCTCTTTTATTTTATGCATTATTATAAGTTAATATAATATATAATTAATAATTATAACTTTTATAATATATATAATAAAGTCATTCATAATCGCACATGTCGTCCACTATATATATAAATGGACTAATTACAATGCAAATCCTCCATATTAAAAAGCCACTATCAACTAAGCACTCTACACTATAATTTGTAACTTTTACCTTTTATGCGATTAAGTCCTTTTTTAAATCGAATACCTAAACGAAGAAATTAAATCACGAAAATTTAATACCAACAAATTCACACACAATAAATACACAAAATAATTTTTAAAATATTTTTCGGACTCGGATTTGTGGTCCCAAAACCACTATTTCGGTTAGGGTCAAAAGTGGGCTGTTACATCTTGAATCCTTGGGGAATAAAGTCTTGTATTCCTTCACGGACTATCAGTCTTCTCTCGTTTACTTGGACCATATTCGGACGACCTTATTATAATTCACTTTATCAAAAAATCCATTTTCTTATGACAAACTATTCTATTTAGCAATCGAATTTGAATCAACACCTCTTTTCTATGATGTGAATGCAATGCAATCAAAATAAAAGAGAACATGTTAGCACAAAGAAATAAATAACATAATAGGAACCTATCCGGGTGACTACTAGGGTTTGGCATAATTCTACCGGGTAAGGACTTAGGTTTTCTATATGTAGTTTAGCTCTAAAGTTGAGGTACCGAACCAAGAGATTCCTCGATCCTCACCCATTATAGGCTCATACTAATCGAGTTCGGTCTGGGAATACATTTCCTATGGCCATGCGTATGAAAACTTCATGAAGACATAGGTACAGATGTATCCCTGAAGCAATCCACTAGCCCATCCGGAGGTGAAAACCTTACGAAGGCATAGTTTCTTACTACCACTTAAGGGTGTGACCACAACGGTCATGCAGTGCAATGCATGGATGAAATTAAAATCACATGCAATAAAAGGATCCTAGTTTTTCAAATCGGGTTTTAAAATTTAGACAAAAGGACAAGAAATAATCAATTTTACGGCTTGACTCTCTTGTTGTCCCCAGAGGAGTCACCAAGCTGTCGAAATCATTTTTAAAGTTTTTGAAAAAAATGGGGATCGACTTTAAAACAAAAATGGAGTCACCACCAATCCCTTTTTACTTAGGTGTGATTGGATCACCTTATAAAATGTTTTATTTCAAAACATTGATTTTTGGTCCACAAAATACCAGAAAATAGGTTCGGGAGTCGATTACATACGAGGAAGGGTTAGCACCCTCATAACGGCCAAAAATTGGTACCTAACGAGGAAGGGTTAGCACCCTCATAACGGCAAAAAATTGGTACCTAATTGATTAATTAATGTCCTTATGTCGAGAATTTGAAAAAGATTTGGGAAAATGATTTCTTTAAAAATTTGAACGATTTGAGTTGAGATTGGAGATTCCTTTGTTCCAAAACCATACAAACATCATGTCCAGCACATTAGGACATGATGTTTTAAACCCTCGTAACCAAAATCATCTCATGATTTACAAAATTTATTAAAAGGATGTAACACCCCAAACCCGCCCACAAGCCCTTACCAGATCCGGTATGTCACTACGGAAAAACTGTTAAAAATCAATTTTGACTTAAAATAGAACTTTAGAATCTATGATCTTTTGGAAACCATGTCCAATTAAAATTTATGAAATAGTATAAGCTTGATATAAATTATCCAAATTTAAAACTTTATTATATGTTTTAAGGTATAGTGTCTAAAATAAACCGATTTGAATAATAATTTAATCGCCATTTTGCTTTAGCATAATATAAATACTTAAATAATTTAATTGGGCCTTATTACAATAAAACTTATTCAAATACTTAAATTATGAAAATGATAAATTCTATTAAATAAGGAAAACAACTTCGCATGAAAATCTTCTTCGCATGGCCACCTTTGCATCCACTCCAACCCGGTCCAAAATCACGAATCACCGCGATGGTTAAAAACTTGGGTGAGTCACATGACTCAAAGGTGTAATTAACCACTGAATTCCACCCACATGCTAACCACGTAATAACCCATGCATCAGGTATCACATATCATGTTCAGATCGTAACACATTCTGGGCTTGGCCCATACTCATAACATTTATCAGGTAACCGGGTAATTAACCACATACCCTCCATATACTGGGCTTAGCCCATTTTTCATTTTAAGTCCACAATCACATGTATTCACATACCACAATTATGCAATAATGAAACCCCACCCAAGCCTAAGGTCCATCCTCTACACACCCCTTATCCAAATTACCACACACCGTGGATTTAAATCACCTCTCCTTTAACTCCACAAAGGCATTCAATGCCATCCACGCAATTAAGCATAAAAATCCACAACGCGACCTCGGTCAATACCAATCCACGATGTAGTCGTAGCTAACACCAAAACCACGATGGGACACATAGTCACTCATCAATCCATGATATGGCACATAGTCGATATCAATCACGGTGAGGCACATAGCTACTCATCAAACCACGCATCAAGTACACCTGCACCTTCTTTCATAGCCCACCCATGCACATGCAACATAAAATACAAATCATGATAATGCATGCACATGTTTATTCACAATCAAGGCATACCCACACATATACAAATCAATAGTCACATCTCAATAGGTTCAAACTAACTCGGTCATCGCATACCCTTTAAGGGTAACTATATCACATTTATCATCGCACTTGTTAGTAAACACATTACACATACAAATATCGCATAAATCCTAAAGCAAGAGGGCTAGCTACACACCTTATAACCTCAAGCTCTAGACCTCGATCCCGACGCTATCATTTAGCGAGACTACACCTATCTCCTATAGTTTTCTCCTGCATTGCCCACACCCTGGTGGCCAATCCCGAACTGCCGAGACAGCTCTTTTCTTAAACTTCAGGATAGGGACTTTCCCTTGCCCTCCTTGACTGGTATTGGCCTCCATCAAAACGCTTAATCAGAACACTTCGTTAATCGACAAGTACGAGATCTTAAACAAAAAAGAACCATAACTTAACATCCTTACCGAAAGATCTTAAATCCCGAAGGCTTGCTTACTTCTGTCGACTAGCCCTTAAACCTCCAAAATCAATCGGTTAGCACCTAAAACCCATAAAATGGCCTATGGCCGAATACCACAAGCTCCTTACCTTACTTATCAAAATCCAAAAATCGTGACTTGCCCTTGAACTGTCAGAATCCCTCATTACAAACCGTTAGAATCGCTAATAAAAATCCATGAGTATAGCCTTTGGCCAATACTTACCACCACCACCTTACCTTGAGTAGCCAATTCGAACAGCCCTAAATGCTCCCTCACACCGGCTACAACAAAAACACATCACTTAAAGCCTTAAGGACATTCGCCAACCAAAGAAATCAAGGCCTAGACTCTTGTTTCTGCAACATTATGGAAGAGAATCCAAAACATATACAAAAGAGATCACTTACCCTTATCAATCAACCTCCAAGTCACCCTCCTAGATTCAAATTCACTAGAGAAGGATCACTTAGCTTAAGGATTTGCGATTTAGCAAAGAGGGTGAAAGGCTAAAAGGTTCTGCTATGGCTTCCTATTAGGGGTGAAATATTCTACTATACAAGGAGAAGGTATAGAATTGGAGTTGGGAGGAAATTAAAAAATGAATAGGGAGAAAGTAGAAGAATTCAAAAAGTGAACAAATGGTAAAAGGGTGGCCAAAGGTGAGCATCCCCTATTTATAAAATTCGCACCCTCCCTTGAAGACTCCAAAATTGTCCACCACCCACTAATTCAAACTAATTTGAATTAGTCCACTTCCTAATTTACTCCTCTCATTCCATTCAAAATAGTTTGAATGGTTTCAACGATATCATCATTTAATCCAAATAATAATAATAATCCTATACTTAAAATAACTAAGTAGATAAATAAATAAAACTTTATCGAATATCACCTCTTCCATAAAAAAACAAAAGATAAACTAATACTTATTCCTTCATCCAAATTAATTCTAATTCAACTAAATAACTAAGCTTATCCTTATCTCAATTGAAGATCCCATGTGCGTGCCAATCCCACCTTCTCTTGGCGCAAGATAAAAATAAAACTCCAACTGCAGCTCTCCGGTTCGAACACGTGACCGTGGAACAAGCGCCCAAGTAGTGCCCTGTGCCACTCGGCCAGCGCTTTTTGTGTCATAAACGCCATATTTTCTTTTAAGCCCTCTCTATCTTTAACGCCACTTGCAAAATAGACATCCAAAATTCTGCTTCCCTTGCGCCTTGAACTCACGACCTGCGCTAAAAACACAAAAGGGCATAGAGGGAAATATACCAGGCCTGTATTGCGCAACATTTTATCCTAGGGACTAAACTAAAAAATAAATAGAATTTACGGGACAAATTTTAAAATTAAAAATGAAATTAAAAATTGTAAAAAATGCAAAAGGGCCATTTATGCAATAAGACCAAAAAGGAAAACACGCTGATCCTTCTCCCGCATGAAGTCGGTCATGATTCAGATTTGAATGGCGCTGCTTTTAGGCTATGGAAGCCACCCTAAACGACGCTCGCTTTTATATCTTTATAAATACCTAATTTAAAAAAATTCATTCCTCTTCATTTTCTTAAAAAATGAAGCTATCCTCTTAAAGCGATTTCCGACAATGATTCCGACGAGGTCTATACTGGCCGTCATTACCAATCGTGAGTTTTAAAAATTTGATTTTTTATAAATATTTTTATATATTATATATATGCTCTTCAAAAAAAATAAAAAATAAAAAATGTATTCGAAAATGAAAAAAATAAAAAAATAAAACCTTTGCTTTTTGATTGTGTATATCTCTATTTTTGTGTATATTCGTCTTTGTAAGTTCGTCCTCACATGTGTTTATGACAAAGCTTTATAGCCTTTCAAATGAAAATCAAAAAAAGAAAGAAATCTGTCTTTGCCATTTCTTTTGTTGTGTTTTTCCTTTCCTGTGTGGATCGAAGGCGAGGAGAGCGGCGGTGATAAGGGTGTCAATCGCGTGAATCACGGCTTAACGAGGGTTGGCTGCGGTGCTTGCGGCACGAAGGTTGGGTCATTGGCTCTTGCAGCGTCTAGGCTTGCGGCGCGAGGGTTCCCAGAAACCCTAGGTTTTTGCTTAGGCGTTGGGCCTTTTGAGCTCCGGTTTAGATTGAGTCTGTTTGGGTAGTGGGTTAATTTCGGTCCGATGGTATAGTAAATTCAGCCTCAGAATTGGTTTTGGGCCAAAAGTCAGAAATGGGTCTGCTTAAGAGATCTCGACACCGGTTTATTTTTATTAATTATTATTGTATTCTCGATTTTCACAGTGCCCTGGAAAATGGGCTCTACAACTATTATTATTATATTTTTAAAACTGCTTTTACCTAATGTTTACCCAATTTATTTATTTGTTTACTCTTGGATTTTAATTAATTTGTTAATTTTCATTTGTTTACTTACTCCTTTTTTTTACAATGTGTTTTATTTTTTTATTTATTCTTATTTATTTTATTATTTATCTTATTTTTATTATTGCTCAGATTATTGTCATTTACATTAATGCATTTATCGTTATTCTCATTGCATACATTAGTATTGCGATTTGTTTTATATTTTGTTGTTATATTAACCTTTACCCAAGATTTAAAATGATTCTTTTATAAAGGCAATATTTCAGATTTAGAAATTTGGGGAATAGTGCCCTAACGTCTTTGGGTTTCGATTTTCCGCTTGACTAAATAACTAAATATCCTTTTTAATAAATTTCAGAAATCATGAGATGATTTTGATTATGAGGGTTTAAAATATCATGTCCTAACTTACTGGATGTGATGTTTAAATTCTTTCGGAACAAAGAAATCTTAAATTTTAACTCAAATTGTTCAAGGTTTTAAAGAAATCATGTTTTCAAATCTTTTCGAATTTTTGACATTAAGACATGAAAGTAATCAACTAGGTACCAATTTTGGGCGTATCGAGGGTGCTATTCCTTCCTCGTGCGTAATCGACTCCCGAACCTATTTTTTGAATTTCATAGACCAAAATCGTTGTTTTGATAAATCAAATTGTGTATTAAAAACAACCGTTTTACGAGGTGACCCGATCACACCTCAACAAAAAGGATTGGTGGCGGCTCCCTTTTTTCATTTTCATTTCCAAAAGCCTAGTCGATTCCCGTTTTCGAAAAAATGGTTTCGACAGCTTAGCAACTCCACTGGGGACGTCAATAAGAGAGTCAGGCCATGAGTTGATTAATTTTTGTCTTTTTTCGAAATTTGAAAATTTGATTTGAATTCACATTTTTGTTGCATTCGTCATTTTTTGTGGTCTTTATTATAATGTGTTAGGATTGTTGATTTATTTTCACATGTTGCATCGCATAGATCGGTCGATCTTACCCCTTTTAAGTGAGAGTGAAAAGCTATTCCTTCATGAGGTTTTCACCTCTGCATGGGCTAGTGGATTGCTTTCGGGATACATCCGTACCTATGTCTGTGTGAGATTTTCATCTCCGCATGGCCATAGGGAAATGTACCCCCTGAACTGAACTCGGTTTATATGAACCTATAATGGGTGAAGATCGAGGAATCTATCGGTTCAGTACCTTTTACTTTAGAACCAAACCACATATAGTGAACCCTAGAGCCCACCCTAGGTAGAGCCACTCAACCCCTAGTGGTCACCCTTGATAGGTACTCTATTTTGTTTATTTCTCTTGTACTAACGTGTTTTCTTTTGTTTTGGTTGCATTGCATTGCATCACCATAGAAAGGAGGTGTTGATTAATATTTGATTGCTAAATAGAAGATTTTGTCATAGGGAAATGGATTTCTTGATAAAGTGGATTATAATACGATCATCCGAATATAGTCCGAGTAAACAACGAGAGAAGGCTAATAGTCCGCAGAAGAATACAAGACTTTGCCAGAGGATTCAAGCCGACAAAGACAATTCAAGAGTCGTCACATCTCGACTTTCTTAAAGAAGCTTATGAGCATCGTAGGGGGTAGGTAAGTAAAGAGTCGCGGCCTGGATCAAATAACAAGAAGCTAGAAGAGGCATCTATTGAGGAAGTTCACGGGACACGACCATAACATCAGGATACGAAGAAAAAGATTGGTGTCTTCTCTTGAATTATGAGGACAAAGTCGCATATGTAATCCGTTTTATGTAAAGCAATTTATTTTCTAGAAAAGTTATTCTAATGGAAATGAATTTAGAATCAACGCCTCTCTTTCTTTTTGCATTCATTCCATACATTTGCATTGCATTTCATGCATTTGCATTACATAGTATCATATGCATTAAAATCCATAGAAGGACCCTAATTAGTTGAAGTTATTTCAGAAAAAAAAGAGAAAGAGAAAGAGAGAAAAAGGAAAATTTGGAAACTGAGCACCATTACGGTACACGTTCCAAGACAAAGAAAATGGATCAAAGACTTGAACAATTCCAGAAAGACATGCAAGACCAGATGTAAGAGCAATTGGTAAAGCTCCAACAAGAAATGAGAGACCAAATGTTGGAAGCTCAAAGGAACATGATCGCCCAAATGGCCCAGATGCTGAACGAGGCAATGGACAAAGGAAAAGGTCCTATGGCTATTATAGGAGAAGATAGCGAAGGCATTCCTCTGGGTTTTGCCCCACCACATGCACAAACACGACCTGAAGAGTGTCTCCAAAGGCCATCTATCACTATTAGGCCTCAACAATTCCAAATTGGTGCCTCAATGAATCTCCAAACTGGCTCAAGTTTAGGAGATAATCCAACTAATACTAATGTCCCTGATTTGGATGAAATAGCTGAAGGAAAGAGGACAAAAGTAGAATTACCAAAGTGCTAGAAGATAGATGTAAATGGTTGGAGGATAAGTTTAAGGCGATGGAAAGCGCTGATAGCTATTATGGAGTTGACGCCAACGATTTAAGCTTGGTCCCAGACTTGGTGCTTCAATACAAGTTCAAAATGCTTGAATTCGAGAAATATAATGGGACAAGTGATAAACCGTAAAAGTAACATATTTTAGGCCTACATTTAGTATGCTTTTGGATGATTTAGCCCTTGATTTATGTAAAAAGGTGCTCTTAATCCTTTCTTTTCATGTTTTTACTCAGGAAAGCACCCAAGGACGAAAAGAACAAGAAACGGGCTTAAAACAGGCCGATTTGGGCCAAAGAGGAAATCGACACGGCCTGGACTTCAAGCCACACGGTCATGTCTCATCAATTTACTTCACACGACCATGCCGTGATTTACAAGGCTGTGCCCCAATTGATAGAATCGAGATACGGCTTGAAAATGATTTACACGGGCGTGTACCATGGCCGTGCCCCTGCCCCTGCCCCTGCCGTGGGAGATAGCAATTTCACTCGGATTTGGATACTTTGAGGCAAAGAAACACTTTCCAAAGCTTATTCAGACCCCGAGTTGGAAGTATTCTTAAATTAGGACACCTAGAGACCAAGTAAAGCATTCTAAAAGTCTATATAAACACCCTAAGTGTATCCTGAAAAGGGGACGGTTAGCTAGGCCAAGGAGCTGAGCCAGAAGGCCAAATTTGTGGGAATTATCGAAGATAGCCGGTTGATCCATCTCAAGGAGCCAAAATACTACTCAAGACGGTGAATTTCTCCTTCAATTCCTTCAGGGGGTTTTAGGGATTTCTTATGTTTTGTTTTATCTTTTCTCTTGAGATGTTTCCTTTATTTGTTATGAACTAAACCCTTCAGATACCTGAAGAGGATGAAACCTAGATGATCTTGTTATTGTTTTCTGAATTATATGATAAATACTTAGTTTGTTCTTAATTATGCATGTTTAATCCAAATCTGATGTGCTTAGGTGGAGGAGGAATAGACCTCGCTAAGAGTAGATCTAGCATAATTAAGCGGAGTTGATCACACGCCTAGAGATAGGGTGATTTAGATTTTGCCAGATTAGGGTGAAACCTAATATGGGAGTCCATAGATTGATTTACTGCTATTCTAGGGGGTTATTATTCGAGAAAGAGATTTCTATTAATCAACCTAGGGTTAGACGTTATTCGCCTGGAGAGAGGGTTGAATATACGTTAGGGAGTCTTACGGATCAAACTAAGTGAATAAATTGGATGGTTTAGTGTTAAATAACAAGTGAAGTCTAGATGGATTCTTCCTGGGGGTATCATCGTGATCAACTAAGTTTCTCTTCAAGCTATTTTCCAATTCTTTCTTTTTGTCTTTGCGTATTTAGTTTAGTAAGTCATCAATTTAGATTAAAGCAACTTCACTTATTTTAGGCTAAATAATAAAAAGAAAGTTAGTATTAGTACTTTTAGTTCCTTTGGGTTCGACAAGCCGGTCTTGCCTAAGCTATACTAGTTCGATAGGACACTTGCCTTAAGTCATTGTCAGAGTTAGTTTCCAAGTTCGATCATTCTCGTTATAAATTTTAAAACTCGATAAAACAACAATCAAGTTTTTAGGCGCTGTTTAGGAACTAAAATATTAAGAAAACTCTATTTTTATTACTTTAGCCATTATTTTTAATTTTTTTATTTTCACAATTTATTATTTTAGTCTTGCTAATTTTTCTTTCTTTTCCTAGCGGTACCTCTAGTTTATGACTAGAAGGAACCCGACAGACCTCTAGTATACGATAGTGATATGGAAGCTACCGTCAGAGGAATCGCAGAAATTAGGCGAGCCCTAAATTACATGTAAGAAGAGCGAGAAGGCGATCCAATCCCACCAAGGATGGATTTAGAATAATCCACCATGAGATGTGGAAGAAAACAATGCTCAAGTACTATGTATGATTATGCTAAACCTCATTTAATAGGAACCTAATCTAGTATTGTTAGGCCTGCTATAGCTGCTAGTAATTTTGAATTAAAGCCTAACACAATACAAATGATTCAACAATTTGTTCAATTTGATGGTTTACAGGACAAAGACGCGAATACTCATATAGCCAATTTTTTAGAGTTCTGTGATACTTTCAAAATAAATGGCGTTTTTGATGATGCCATTCATCTTCGGTTATTTTCTTTTTCATTAAGGAATAAAGCCAAACAATGGTTATACTTGTTACCACAATGGTCAATCACTACATGGAACCAAATGACCGAAAAGTTTTTATTAAAATATTTCCTACTAGCCAAATTACAGAATGATATCTCTTCTTTTGTGCAGATGGATTTAGAAACATTATACGATGCATGGGAGAGATACAAGGATCTCTTGAGAAGGTGTCCACACCATGGTCTACCCTTGTGGCTACAAGTCCAAACTTTCTATAATGGTGTAAACCCCTCAACGAGGCAACTAATCGATTCAGCCGCCAAAGGAACCCCGAACAATGTAACTCCCAAGCAGCCTATGAGTTCATTGAAGAGATGTCACTAAATAACTATCGCTGGCAAGTTACAAGGACAAAACCGACAAAATTAGCCGAAGTTTACAACCTCGACGCAGTAACCATGCTATCAACACAGGTAGAGTTGATGAATAAAAAACTTGATAGTTTGTGTTCCTTGTAGGTACATCCAACATGCAAAGGTAACGTAAGTGGAACTGTATGCGAATCCCGAGTACCCACCCTACCAACCGGACGCAGAAGCTTAACAGATGAACTATATAGGTAATAATTTCAGATCCAATAATAATCCTTATAGTAATAACTACAATCCAGTTGGAGGAACCACCCAAATTTTTCATGGGAGGCCAAGGAAACCAAGGAAATCAAAGACAACAACCTCTTCAAAATTTCCAAAATCACCATATCCGCAAGAGAAGAAGCCAAACCTGTAATATCCTGAAAATGGGCTTATGCATTTATGCTTAATTATATGAAATAGCATGCTTGAGTATGTTGTGACTATGTCTAATGAAATTTGTGAACTTTAGAAAATAGGAGAGTGCCTTAGAAAATTTTTGAATTTTAAGTCTAAAAGAGAAAGCTAAGCAAGGTGGCCTTAAGAAAATTTATAGAGGAAATCTGACATGAAATTGGGCTTGGTAAAGTGGCTACAAGGCGCCACTTAGGGCTTTAGTGTGAGACGCCATATGCTAGGAGGAAAGGGCTTGTGTTCGAGCCACCAGGGGAGCAATAAGGGAATTTTTATTTTTTGCTGCAAGGAGCTAGAGAAGTGGACGGCAAAGGGGCACTTAAAAGATGAGTTTTATTCCTTTTAGAATTCGGCTAGAAGAGTAGGGGATAATTATGTTTTTTTATTTATTTTGAATAGGTGATTAAGAGATAAATGGGAGAAATATGAGGGATATGATAAGTAAAGATAAAGTGGCCGGCCAAGGGACTCTATAGGTGAGTATTTTCGGCTATGTAGAGGGGATTAGGTGTCGAAATTGTTTGTTCATCTTTTAATCTCCATTGTCGAAATTTGTAAACAAGAGAGTCCTCTCTTCTTCTATTCTTTTCCTTCCTCTCAATCCCAATTCCTTGTAGTGAATATTTCTTGTGATTTAAAGCCTTAGCCTAATCTTATAGCTTTCTTCTTCTCCTTTCTTTCTTGAGATCATAAAGCGCCGAACCACCATTGTTGTTCTCAAAAGTCAATCTCTAAAGGAGGACTATCGACTTTTCTCTTGTAGCCTCTTCAAGCGACATAGTGGTAAGTGATCTCCCTTAAAGCAATCGGTTTTATTCTTTCTTCATGGGTGTGCCAAATCAATGGTTGGTCTTGATTTTTAGAGTATGGCCGAATGTATATGGTGTCATAATAATGTGTCTTTTGTGTGTAGTCGATCACAAGGAGGAGAGCTTCTGTATCAAGATCTAAGGTAAGGCAAGCATTTGGCCAAGGGCCATTTATTATGATGTTAGGAATTAATCTAACATAAGTTCTTAGGTATTTCGACGATACTACAATCCAAGGTCACTTTTCGGGATTTAAAATTGCAAGGTGGGTGTATATGAGTATTCGGCCAAGCTCTATGTTAGTACTTAGATCTATTTCTTACATGTTCAAAAGACGAAAACTGACCAAAACAAGTGATCTAGTATAAGCCGATTGCAAGAAGAACCAACACAATGTTTTCGGGATTTGTTTGATAACCCAATCGGCAATAAGGTAAGTTTCGAGATTTGATTAAATGGGTCGAATGGCTTTTAGCTAAAATATTGCATGTTGGTCGAATGTAGGAACTTGAAATCTAAGGGTTTAGGACGCTAGATCGAGTCTCCGAGATTTGGAGCGAATTTGCTAAGTTAACCAAGTGTGTACCCCACACTATTTCTTAATAAGTTTTATGGCAATGTTTAATATATATATGTGTTATTAAGAATGTGAAAAGTATAGCTAAGGCACCATACAATGGTACAAAGTACTAAGGTACGTTTTCCCACTCCTACTATGAGTATGATATGGTTTGTTATGCCATGAATGTGAATATGATAAGAATGTGAATTAAGGCATGATGTTGCATAATGTGTATGAAATATGGGGGCATATGGGATATTATGAAAAGGGAAAGTGAATGTGGTGACTCATGTCACGATATAAGGATGTGGTGACTTGGCCACATTATCTCGAATGTGGTGACTTCATCACATGATCTCAATGTGGTGTCTCATGACACAAAATATTTTCCGTGGCTATGCCACAAAATATATAAGAGGCGATGAGCACGCCGATCGCAATGACGCCTTCGATGGTGTGTAGCGGATGGAGGGTTGACTTAGTAGTCCCTACTTGCAGTGTGTTTTGTACGGTGATGTGTAGCGTTGGTAACTAGGCTTGGGCTTGGGAATGCGCATTAATTTTATTTTTTGATATGAATGTATATGACTTGATATGCCCGAATCTATTTGGACTTAGTGTTTGTGTACACATTGAGTCTGCTTGACTCACCCTGCTAGGGATCATTTTTTCAGTGACGACAAGAATGGACCGGCCGGCAAGTGCTTAGTGGTGGCCATGCTCAAAGAAGGAGTTCTATGATTTGACATTTACTTTTATTTAAGTACTTTCAATTTATTTTGGGTATATTTTGATGTAATAAGGCCATAGTATGAACTAATTATGCATGCATTTAAATTTATTTATATTATGTTTCAATGTTATTAAAATTAAAGTTAAGTAATATTTTTAAAATAAACTCGTATATATTATGACATCTAAATACAAATGTTTTCAAAGGCAAAATGTTTAAAATTAAATCAAGATATCTTTTACTTAAAGTTTTGGGACTCAATGAAGAATTTTATAAAATTTATATTTCACAAAGACAAACCGGTTTCCAACTTGAGTCTAACCCAAATCGAGTTTTCTCCCAAAATCACTTAAAGATTTTCTAAGAACCCACGAATTTGAACAGCTTTTACTCGAGGAACATACCAGATCCGTCGAGGCTTGTAGGCCGGGTTTGGGGTGTTTCAAATTTGGTATCGAGCCCGCTTAAACTCTCTACTTTGGGTTTAAGGCCCAAAATGTTTTCAAAGTTAAGCCCAAAAGGAATTTTGTGAATTAAGCGTGTTTTTCCGCATGGCACACTAAGTCTCCCACCAAGTCCACCGTAAGTACTCGATCTCTTGTGTGATTTATATTATGATTTATGAAGGGTAGAAATGGAACGAGAATGGAGACTAAGTACTTGAACCCTAGGACTAGTGTACCCCAACAAATACATAAAACTTAAATGACTAACTAAACAAACCTGTGGTTAAGTCACGAAGTTAGGGTGTGGCAACCATGGTGCGATGTTCAGGATTAGTTTCTGGGAGCTTGGTATTTAAGCAGCCCACGTGACTCACCTCCTCTCACTCGAATCCTACCTAGTGCGTAGCCTCTGCTCATCCTAACCAAGAGGACTTATTCACTGCTAAACCTTAACTAAAACCCAAAAGGGACTAGCCAGATTTTTATGGAAACCCTAGTTCTAAAATTACTAAATTACCCTTCTGATTTGTAAAAGCTATTCTATAAAATTTTTCTGACATTTAAAAAAAAGATTTTACAAAAATACCCCTAGTGGTAAGATTACCAAAGTGCCCTTGGTTTACAAAATACTCATTTTACCCACAGTTCTTATCAAAATTTCATTACTTTGTTCAAAAACCCTAAATTTACAAAATATCAAAATACCTTGACTTTGGAAAAATTACGAAATTACCCCTAACCTGCAAATTATCGAAATACCCCCGAGTTATAAAATTACTAGAATGACCCCTGATCTTCAAAAATTTCTGCAAACAACATTGATTTGGAAAACAGATTCTCAAAAACAACCCCAAGTTTTGTAAATTCCAAAATATCCTTGATTTATTAAGATTTACAATTTACCCGGATTAATTACCAAAATACCTCAATTTCAAAATTTCCAAAATACCCAGAATGCAAATTACCGTAATACCCTTATTGATAAAATCACCAAGGAACCTTATTTTGACAAATTACGAAAATACTCGTAGACAAATTACTTAAAATACCCTTAGATAGGGACTACGAAAATGTCCAAGAGTGAATGTGTATGGGTGATACTATAGAATGGATGTGCTTCTCTATGAATTAGGATAAAAAACTTGAAAATTTGATTGATCGAAAGAACTGCTACTAAACTCTTTCCATAAAACTTCTTCTCGAATTATCAGGGAAACAATGGCTAATGCATAAAATTTCCTAATCAGATTAAAGCGCGGTAGTAGAAATAAGCTCTAGGGGACGTGGTCGCAATGTTCGGGGACGCGGTCGAAGCGTAATGATCGTATCGTGAGCCCGTTAGATCGGGTCAAGGATCTGAGAATGAGGTACCACCACCACCACCACCATCTTGTGTTGAGCAAAGAAGATCGACGGAGAGGATGTCAGATCGTAGGTCAGGTCGCGAGTTCTTGAAATGGTGGTCGTCTTTGAGGGAATATGGGAGCTCAAAATCTATACCGAGTGACTCGAGCCAACGAGTGAAGTGTTCCGTGGAGTATCTGTGTGGCACCTAGTACAAATTGAATATTGTTGAGGCGACCGAGCGCATTATGGATGAGCTCGATCCGACCCTCGAGGAGAAGTTGAAGGAATGGTGGCACTACTACGCGATGAAGCGTATCAATGGTGGTTAACAGCTCGGGATGGTGCCACCGCTGAGGATCTAACTTGGGGTATGTTAAGGCGGCGTATCAAAAGAAGTATGTGGGAACCAAATATATTGATGAGCGAGAGGAAGGCATTTTTGGGGTGGTTCAAGGAACAAGTCTAGAATCTGACGGTTAAATTTCCGAGGTTGAGTCAGTATACTCGAGGAGCGGTGGCAACAGAGCATGAACGATGTGTAGAGAAAGCTAAATTTCTGGGGGTTTGAGGACGGACTAAGGGATGACCTGAGGTTGTTAATCGCTCCACATCAGGAGCGAGAGTTTTCTGCATTGGTAGAGAAAGCTAAGGTAGCTGAAGGAATTAAGGACTCTGCAAGGAAGAACTCTGATCGGAATAGAAAGAAGAGAGGTTTTGAGTCGTCTAGATCATCCGGGAATGCTCAGAAAAGGCCTAGAGTTGATGGGCTACGAGGTCAACAAACTGGTATTGGAGGGCAATATTGTACTTGTGAGCAGTGTGGGTAGAAACACTTAGGCGAATGCTGGAAGAAGACAGGCGGGTGTTTCAAATATGGGTCAAAGGACCATATGATTAAGGACTGTCCGATGAGACCAGATGGGAATCGACCAATAGCTCAGAATGTTAATCAGACTGGTAGAGGTGGACAGCAGCCTCAGCGGGGCCATAGTCTGAATAACAGAGGAAATAGAGCTGGGTGCTGCTAATACTGAGGCAAGGTAGTCGGGTTTGATTTATGCAGTTCGCCGGAGGGAGGATGGAGACGCATCAGACATTATAACTGGTACGTTCCTTATTCATGGCAAGCCTTTTGTTGCTTTAATTGATGTAGGCTCGACCCATTCTTATGTGGCATGTAGAGTAGTTGAAACTCTAGACATAGCCTTTGAATTTTCTGATAGAGAGATGACTGTAGTAAGCCCACTAGGTCAAACGGTAGTAGTGAATAAGCTCTATCGTAGTGTACCTTTAAAAATTCAAGGCGTAGTATTTTCTGCTGACTTGATGGAACTTCCCTTCGGAGAATTCGATCTCATACTTGGTATGGACTGGCTAGTGGAATATCGAGCTATGGTGGACTGTGCAGCTAAGAGAATGGAGTTAAGGACCCTAGAGGATGAGGTGGTCATTATGATAGGAGAAAGAAGAAACTACTTGTCTAACGTAGTTTCGGCGCTAAAGGCTAAAAAGATGGCTCAGAAGGGTGCAAGGCATTTTAGCCTTCATAAGTGCGCTTAGATGGAAAGGAAGAAGGTGGTAGGGAGTTAAAACGGTAAGGGATTTCAAGATGTGTTCCGAGGAATTACTGTGAATACCTCCGCATGGGAGGTGGAGTTTGAATTGACTTGTTTGCGAGAACAGCCCTCTGATCAATCGCCCGCATGTAATGGCACCAAAGGAGTTGGTTGAGCTCAAGGCTCAAATCTAGGAGTTACTTGATCGTGGGTTTATTCGACCCAGTGTGTCTCCGTGGGGAGCACCGATCCTATTTGTGAAGAAGAAGGACAGAACTATGCGAATGTGCATAGATTACCGTCAGTTGAATAAGCTGACCATCAAGAAAAAGTATCCCTTGCCAAGGATAGATGACTTGTTCGATCATTTTAAGGGGGCGGCAGTGTTCTCAAAGATTGACTTAAGGTCGGGATATCATCAGTTGAAGGTGAGGGAGGCAGATATCCATAAGACAGCCTTTAGGATAAGATACGGCCACTATGAGTTTGTAGTAATGCTGTTCGGTTGACAAATGGCCCAGCCGCGTTCATGGATATGATAAACTGGGTTTTTCAACCTTACTTGGATAGGTTCGTCGTGGTGTTCATCGACGACATCCTTGTATACTCCAAGACTGAGGAAGAGCATGATGAGCATCTCCGGATTGTGCTGCAAGTATTGAGGGAGAAGAAGCTTTATACCAAATTCAAAGTGTGAATTTTGGCTTAAGGAGGTTGCATTTTTAGGCACGTGGTGTCTGGCCAAGGAATAAGGTGGATCCTAGAAAGATTGAAGCAAAGGTTGGATTGGAAACCACCTAGGTCTCAGAGGAGATTTGTAGTTTCTTGGGATTGGTAGGCTATTATGTAAGGTTTGTAGAAGGATTTTCGCCAATAGCCGCGCTTTGACAAAGTTGCTTGAGAAGGAAGTACCTTTCAGATGGACAGAGAAGCAACAGAAAGCTTTGAGAAGCTTAAGAGGGTTTTGATCAAGCTCCGATTTTGATTCACCGGAGGCGGAAAGGATTTCACGGTGTATTGTGATGCTTCCCACATGGGACTAGGGTGTGTTTTGATGCAAGACGGGAAGGTGGTTGCGTATGCGTCTCGGCCATAAAGGCCTCATGAGGTTAACTACCCGACGCACGATTTGGAATTGGCAACGGTGGTCTTTGCTCTTAAAGTATGGAGGCACTACTTATATGGAGAAAAGTCAGTGATCTACACGGACCACAAGAGCCTAAAATATTTGTTGACTCGTAAAGAGTGAACTCGAGACAAAGAAAGATGGGTGGAGTTACTGAAGGACTACGATTGTTCAATAGAGTACCATCCGGGCAAGGTGAATATAGTGGTGGATGCCCTAAGTCAGAAGGTTGTGTCAGATCTGAGGGCGATGTTCGTACACTTGAGTTTGTATGATGATGAAAGCCTATTGGCAGAGTTGCAAGTCAAGCCGACGTGGTTGAATGAAGTGAAAAAGGGACAGTTGGCTGATGAGGATCTTAGTGCTAAGCTACAACAAGTACAGAATAGAGAGTTGGAAGATTATGGCATTAATGGCGAAGGAGTGTTGTGTTTCAAGAAAAAGTTCTGTATGCCTAGGAATAAGGAACTTAGACGAAGTATTCTTCAGGAATCGCATTGTAGCCTTTATGCTATGCATCCTGGAGGCACTAAGTTGTACAGAGACTTGAGGGAGCAGTTTTGGTGGCCTGGTTTGAGGAAAGAAGTTATCGAATTAGGGGGAAGTGTTTAACGGTCGAAGTTAAGGTGAACACTGTGTTCGTCAGATTGCTCCAAACCAATCTTGATTCCACAAAGGAAGTGGGAGAGAATTACCATGGACTTCGTTAGTGGGCTTCCCCTTACGCCTACTAAGAAGGACTCGGTATGGGTAATAGTGGACCGTTTGACCAAGTCCGCGCATTTTATTCCAGTGAGAGTTGATTATTCTTTACAGAAGTTGGCAAAGTTGTACGTGGCAGAAGTCGTAAGGTTGCACGGAGTGCCGATGTCGATTATCTCAGATAGGGACCTAAGGTTTACTTCTCGGTATTGGACGGCACTACATCAGGCTTTAGGCACCAGATTGGATTTCACTACGACTTTTCATCCACAATCGGACGGCCAGTCTGAACGGGTAATCCAAGTGTTGGAAGATATGTTGAGGGGCTGTGTGATGGATTTCAGAGGAAGTTGGGAGGAATATTTGCCTCTAGCGAAATTTGCCTACAACAACAGCTATCAAGCCAGTATTTGGATGGCACCGCATGAAGCATTGTATGGTCGGCGATGTTTGACTCCTACATGTTGGATGAATTGGGAGAACGTCGAGTTTTGGGTCCGAGTTAGTGGCGAATCAAGAAAACGTTGAGATAATTCGGGCACGGTTAAAGGAAGCATCTGATAGACAGAAGTCATACGCAGATCTCAAACTAAGGAAATAGAATTTGATGTATGAGATCAAGTGTTTCTTAAGGTTTCGCTTTGGAAAAGGTAATGAGATTTGGTCGAAAAGGAAGTTAAGTCTAAGGTTTATAGGACCTTATAAGGTTTTGAAGCGAATTGGACCAGTGGCATATCAGTTGGAGTTACCACCGGAGTTGAAGCAGATGCACGATGTATTCCATGTGTCCATGCTACGCCGTTACCGATCGAATCCATCTCATGTAGTACCGGTTGAAGAGGTGAAGCTAAGGCCAGATTTGTCCTATGAGGAGGAGCCGATTCAGATTCTAGAACGAGATGTGAAAGTGTTACGATGAAAATCAGTACCTTTAGTTAAGGTGTTATGGCGCAATCATGGATCGGAAGAAGCTTCTTGGGAGCCAGAAGAAGCAATACGATAGCAATACCCCCACCTATTCTAGCCAGGTAATTTCGAGGATGAAATTATTTTAAGGGGGTAGAACTGTAATATCCTGAAAATGGGCTTATGCATTTATGCTTAATTATATAAAATAGCATGCTTGAGTATGTTGTGACTATGTCTAATGAAATTTGTGAACTTTAGAAAATAGGAGAGTGCCTTAGAAAATTTTTGGATTTTAAGTCTAAAAGAGAAAGCAAAGCAAGGTGGCCTTAAGAAAATTTATAGAGGAAATCTGACATGAAATTGGGCTTGGTAAAGTGGCTACGAGGCGCCACTTAGGACTTTTGTGTGTGACGCTATATGCTAAGAGGAAAGGGCTTGTGTTCGAGCCACCAGGGGAGCAATAACGGAATTTTTATTTTTTGCTGCAAGGAGCTAGAGAAGTGGACGGCAAAGGGGCACTTAAAAGATGAGTTTTATTCCTTTTAGAATTCGGCTAGAAGAATAGGGGATAATTATGTTTTTTTTATTTATTTTGAATAGGTGATTAAGAGATAAATGGGAGAAATATGAGGGATATGATAAGTAAAGATAAAGTGGCCGGCCAAGGGACTCTGTAGGTGAGTATTTTCGGCTATGTAGAGGGGGATTAGGTTCCGAAATTGTTTGTTCATCTTTTAATCTCCATTGCCGAAATTTGTAGTCAAGAGAGTCCTCTCTTCTTCTATTCTTTTCCTTCCTCTCAACCCCAATTCCCTTGTAGCTGAATATTTCTTGTGATTTAAAGCCTTAGTCGAATCTTATAGCTTTCTTCTTCTCCTTTCTTTTCTTGAGATCATAAAGTGCCGAACCACCATTGTTGTTCTCAAAAGCCGAATCTCTAAAGGAGGGACTGTCGACTTTTCTCTTGTAGCCTCTTCAAGCGACATAGTGGTAAGTGATCTCCCCTTAAAGCAATCGGTTTTATTCTTTCTTCATCGGTGTGCCAAAATCAATGGTTGGTCTTGATTTTTAGAGCATGGCCGAATGTATATGGTGTCATAATAATGTGTCTTTTGTGTGTAGTCGACTACAAGGAGGAGAGCTTCGAGTATCAAGATCTAAGGTAAGGCAAGCATTTGGCCAAGGGCCATTTATTATGATGTTAGGAATTAATCTAACATAAGTTCTTAGGTATTTCGACAGATACTACAATCCAAGGTCACTTTTCAGGATTTAAAACTGCAAGGTGGGTGTACATGAGTATTCGGCCAAACTCTATGTTAGTACATAGATCTATTTCTTACATGTTCAAAAGCCAAAAATTGACCAAAACAAGTGATCTAGTATAGGCCGATTGCAAGAAGAACCAGCACAACATTTTTGGGATTTGTTTGATAACCCAATCGACAATAAGGTAAGTTCCGGGATTGGATTAAACGGGCCGAATGGCTTTTAGCTAAAATATTGCATTTTGGCCAAATGTAGGAACTTGAAATCTAAGGGTTTAGGACGTTAGATCGAGTCTCTGAGATTTGGAGCGAATTTGCTAAGTTAACCATGTGTGTACCCCACACTATTTCTTAATAAGTTTTATGGCAATGTTTAATATATATACGTGTTATTAAGAATGTGAAAAGTATAGCTAAGGCACCATACAATGGTACAAAATACTAAGGTACGTTTTCCCACTCCTACTATGAGTATGATATGGCTTATTATGCCATGAATGTGAATATGATAAGAATGTGAATTAAGGCATGATGTTGCATAATGTGTATGATATATGGGGGAATATGGGATATTATGAAAAGAGGAAGTGAATGTGGTGACTCATGTCACGATATAAGGATGTGGTGACTTCGGTCACATTATCTGAATGTGGTGACTTCGGTCACATTATCTGAATGTGGTGTCTCATGACACAAAATATTTTCTGGTGGCTATGCCACGAAATATATAAGGGCGATGAGCACGTCGACTTCAGTGATTGCCTTCGATGGTGTGTAGCGGATGGAGGGTTGACTTAGTAGTCCCCACGATGTGCAGGTTGGTACGGGTGATGTGTAGCGGTTGGTAACTAGGCTTGGTCTTGGGAATGCATCATTAATTGTATATTTTGATATGAATGTATATGACTTGATATGCCTGAATCTATTTGGACTTAGTGTTTGTGTACACATTGAGTCTGCTTTGACTCACCCGCTAGGGATCATTTTTTCAGTGACGATAAGAATGGACCGGCCTAAGTGCTTAGTGGTGGCCATACTCAAAGAAGGAGTTCTATGATTTGACATTTACTTTTATTTAAGTACTTTCAATTTATTTTGGGTATATTTTGATGTAATAAGGCCATAGTATGAACTAATTATGCATGCATTTAAATTTACGATATTATGTTTCAATGTTATTAAAATTAAAGTTAAGTAATATTTTTAAAAATAAACTCGTAAATATTATGACATCTAAATACAAATGTTTTCAAAGGCAAAATCTTTAAAATTAAATTGGCATATCGTTTACTTAAAGTTTTGGGACTCAATGAAGAATTTTTATAAAAATTTATATTTCACAAAGGCGAACTGGTTTCCAACTTGAGCCCAACACAAATCAAGTTTTCTCCCAAAATCACTTAAAGATTTTCTAAGAACCCACGAATTTGAACCGTTTTTACTCGAGGAACATACCAGATCTGGTCGAGGCTCGTGGGCCTGGTTTGGGGTGTTTCACAAACCTCGAAGAGATGCTGACAAAATTTATGGCAAACATAGGAAATCGTTTCCAAGAAACTGAGAAAACAATTAAAAGCAACGAGAACCGAGTCGAGGAACTTACTAAGTCAGTCAAGGAAGCCACTAATGCAGTCGAACGACTCGCAAAGCTGATGCCAGAACGACCGCAAGGACGGCTACCAAGTAACACTGAGATTAACCCAAAGGAGCAAATTCAAGCCATCTCAGCTCATGATAGTAAGGGGTTAGATGAGCCCAATCCAATACAAGAAAACAAGGTAGACGAATTTAAGGTAAAGGTAACACAAGAAAAGCCAAAACCAGTAATCAAGGAGTACCAACCTCACATACCTTACCCTGAAGCGATGAAAAGAGACGATTCAGAAGAACAATTTGGTAAGTTTCTTAAACTCTTAAAGAAATTACGTATTAACTTACCTCTTTTCGAAGCTCTTTTTTAGATGCCAGACTCGAGAAAATTTTTAAGACAGCTCTTGACAAACAAACGTAAACTAGATGAAGAGTACCACGTAGAATTGAACGTAGCATGCTCATCAATGTTACAGAATAGACTACCACGAAAGCTAAAAGATCCAGGGAGTTTTACAATTCCATGTTTAATTGGTAGTTAAGCTATTGATAATGCGTTAGCTGATTTAGGGGCAAGCATAAATGTCATGCCTTATACATTATTTAAACGACTAGGTCTAGAGAAGCCCAAACAAAACTAGGATGAGTATACAATTAGCTGATAAAACTGTTAGAATTCCTAAGGGCATTATCGAAAATATTCTTGTCAAAATCGATAAATTTGTTTTCCCAGTAGATTTTGTTGTCTTAGATATGGATGAGGATAAAACAATACCCTTACTTTTAGGAAGACCCTTCCTAGCAACTGCCAAGACTAAAATTGATATTGCCATAAGAGAACTCATACTTTGTGTAGGTGACGAATCAATCAGTCTTCAAGCTCTTGACTCGGCCAGGACAACAACTGATGAAGGTAAGAAAGTGAATACAGACGATAATCAAATTGTTCAACCTTTACCGCAAGAAACACCACAAAGACACAACCCTGAGCTGACTCATAGATCCCAAATCGACAAAGAAGAATCACACAAGGAACAAGACCTTAGGATCGACAATTTAGAAGAGCAGAGGACACAAGTCAAAGAAGAACCGAAACCGCACGAAGTAAAACCAGAGGAACCACCAGAAGAGCTCGTAGGAACATCTAACCACTACAAAATAGGAGACCAGGTACTGTTAGACAAAGCAAACCCACACATCATCACAACAGACTTGAAGGCAAAGGGAGAAAACCTTCTTAAGGTACACAATATCTTCCCACACGAAATAGTCGAGGTAAGCAACCCAACATTCAACACTTTTGAGGTAAACACTTCTCGACTTCAACTTTGCCAAAAAAATAGAACTTTAAGCAAGAGGGAAGATATTCAAACCTTTAAACCTCCCTATTTTTTTTTCAATGTCAAGGAAAGTCTAGCTTAAGACTATAAACGAGAGCTTCCCAAGAGGCAACCCGAGAACTAACCCTACTTCTTTTTACATGTGTTTTCATTTCATTTTCTTTTGTTTCTCTTTCTCTTTATAAACTAACCAAAAGTGTAGATTTTTAGGGCACACGGCCTTACTCACGGTCGTGTTCGTGGCCATATGGACCATCGAAATCCTCGTACTGACATAGTAAAGATCGTGCAAATCAAATCCCAACAACTTTTTGATGTCACGGATCCAACCACTCCCCCACGGGCACTAGTAAATAGACACGGCCGTGTGAAGCTACTGACTTACCAAACATGGGAAAACACGCCCATGCTACTCAACCGTGCCAACACACTGCCTTTTCAGGAAAGGGCGTGGCATATGGAAAATAGGCGTGGATGAACAAACACGCCTAGACATACGACCGTACGATGTGACCGTGTAATTTAACACACCTTCGGTGTACGGGCGTGGGAAAATGTCAGAAGCCAAAATTCTATTTAAACCCCACCCCTCCACTCTTCTTCCTCACCCTCCTTCCTCCTTTCTTTCTTCCTTCTTCTTATCATATTTCCTCTCTCTCCTTTTCTTCTAACATCCTTATAACTCTTGAGACACTAAAGCCAGACCGAAGAAGCGTAAAAGGCCAACCACAGTCTCCTTAAAGGAGACTGATTCACATGAGTTCATGTCGGCAGCTTTAGCTATTCGACAATCCAAGGGTCTTTGAGATAATTTAGTTTTTATTTTTCTTTTCTCTTTTGCTTCAATTTCATTATCTTTACTTCTCTTCTACTCAATTTAGTTTATCTTGTTTTAGTTTCTTGGTTTTAGATTCTAAAGGCTGCTTGGGAATCATGTACCATAGCCTTAGAGGTCACACCCACCTCGCGAACCATCTAACAATAAGGACTCCTTAGTCTATTAGTATTTTATTTCAATTTTAGTTTTCTTTTTAGTCTCCTTCTCTTTATTTTCTTTGTCTTTAGTTATAGTATTAGTATATTATTAATGTTTCTTTAGATTTCTTGGCTATATCTTTGCAGGCTACCCAATTTCTTTATCTAGCACAAAGCTCATCGGTAACCACCTCACCAGGCCCATAGAAAACGCCACCACCGCCTCCTTCAACCACCTTCTACCACGACCTCTGCCAACTCTCGAAATCATCCAAATTCAGGAAGTGTCACTTCTCCCCTTCTCTTTTGATTACATTATTAGTTATCTATCTTTGTACATTGAGGACAATGTACATCTTAAGTGTGGGGGGTAAAAGTACCTAACTTTTTGCATTATTCCAAAATCCTGAATTTTAGTCTTGTTCCTAAGTAATTTTCCCAAATTATCAATTAGTGTGAAATTTCTAATGATTTATGATTTTTATTGATATGTTTTTGAGTAAGTCATTGATAATTGTGCGTTGATGATTTATACTTGAAGAATACTAGAGAATCAAGCATGATAAGTCTATTTTTCAAGAATAAAAATTTTCTAAGTTGTTGAAATGAATTTGAATATTACCACGAAGTTTAAAATTTACAGGATTGATATCAAATACCCATAATTTTTGTGAGATTTGAGCCCTATAGAGCATATATTCTTTTTCGTGCTCACTTTATTGATTATGAGTGTGTCAACACTGAATTATTATTTTAGAACTTGCCTTGATTATACATATCAAGACCACATTTAATGATTTGATATACTAAGATGATAAAGGCACTTAGGTTTTAACCCATTCACTCCACTAAAAAGCCTACCTACATAATTAACCCCTAGTGAACCCCGTTGATCCTAACAACCCTTTTTATTGATTTACCCGTTAATATTAACCCAAAACCCTTTGTATTTGTTATCACCATTCTTTTGACTACCCCTCTATTGAGAATCGATTTGATCGGTTGCCTAATTACTTTATTTCAGCTTGATATAGTTATTTCTTATATTATGTATTTATTTAGTTTGTTCTTAAAAAAATGAAGTATATTCATTATTAGTTCTATGTTCTAAGAGCTTATACATTTAAATTCACATCTTGAATGTGATGTAATTATTGATTATTAGTTCAATTATTTTTCTAAAAGTTAGGTAACTTGTCAATTCAATATCGATTTTAAAACCTCTAATTTAGCCTTTATCCACACCTTTAACCTAAGCCCCATTACAACCCTGTCAAAGACCTTTTGATTTGTGAATCATCTCATATTACAGTGATGGAGACTTGATTTTCAAGCAAGCCTATGGGATTAACTTTTCAGGTTTGACTTATGAGTGATTTTTCTTTGAACTTAAACACTTCGAGAGCTTTGAGTGAATCTTCAGTGAGGATGTCAATCCTTTTCGGTTTTGAATTAAAGGTAATTATTTAGATAAGGGGAGATGTCTATGTTTTTATGTTACAAATTTATGACTTAGAATTGTTTGAGCCTTTAAGAGTCTTTGAGTTAAATTATCCATGTATACATTATCTGTGAATTATGATGAGGCATTGTTGATAGGAATTTTGAATTATTGAAAGTTCGTTTTAATTATAAGTTGAGATTTTGCTTGAGGACAAGCAAAAGCTTATGTGTGGGGGTATTTGATAGACAGTAAAAGTAACATATTTTAGGCCCACATTTTGTATTCTTTTGGATGATTTAGCCATTGATTTATGCAAAAAGGTGCTCTTAATCCTTTCTTTTCATTTTTTTAATCAGGAAAGAACCCAAGGATAAAAAGAACAAGAAATAGGCTTAAAATGGGCTGATTTGGGCCAAAGAGAAAATCGACATGGCCTGGACTTCAAGCCACACGGCTGTGTCTTGTCAATTTACTTCACACGGCCATGCCACGATTTACATGGCCGTGCCCCAATTGACAGAATCGAGACACAGCCTAAAAATGATTTACACGGACGTGTACCATGGCCGTGCCCCTGCCACGGGAGAGAGCAATTTCACTCAGATTTGGATTCTTTGAGGCAAAGAAGCACTTTCCAAAGCTTATTCAAACACCGAGTAGGAAGTATTCTTAAATTAGGACACTTAGAGGCCAAGTAAAGCATTCTAAAAGTCTATATAAATACCTTAACTGTATCTTGAGAAGGGGGCGGTTAGCTAGGCCAATGAGCCGAGCCAAAAGGCCAGATTTGTGGGAATTACTTGAAAATAGCCGGTTGATCCATCTCAAGGAGCTGGAATTCTACTCAAGACGGTGGATTTCTCCTTCAATTCCTTCAGGGGGTTTTAGGGATTTCTTATGTTTTGTTTTATCTTTTCTCTTGAGATGTTTCCTTTATTTATTATGAACTAAACCCTTAAGATCCCTGAAGGGGATGAAACCTAGATGAATCTTGTTATTGTTTTCTAAATTATATGATAAATACTTAGTTTGTTCTTAATTATGCATGTTTAATCCAAATCGATGTGCTTAGGTGGAGGAGGAATAGACCACCTTAAGAGTAGATCTAGCATAATTAAGCGGAGTTGATCGCGCTTGGAGATAGGATGACGAGATTTTTTTGGATTAGGGTGAAACCTAATATGGGAGTCCATAGATCAATTTACTACTATTCTAGGGGGTTATTATTTGAGAAAGAGATTTTCGTTAATTAACCTAGGGTTAGACGTAATTCACCTCGAGAGAGGGTTTAATATACGTTAGGGCGTCTTACGGATCAAACTAAGTGAATAAATCATATGGTTCAGTGTTAAATAACAAGTGAAGCCTAGGTGGATTCTTCCTGGGCGTATCGTCGTTATCAACTGAGTTTCTCTTCAAGTTATTTTCCAATTCATTCTTTTTGTCTTTGCGTCTTTAGTTTAGTAAGTCATCAATTTAGATTAAAGGAACTTCACATATTTTAGGCTAAATAATAAAAAGAAAGTTAGTATTAGTACTTTTAGTTCCTTCGGGTTCGACAATCCAGTCTTGCCTAAGCTATACTACTGTTCGATAGGTACACTTGCCTTAAGTCGTTGTCAGAGTTAGTTTCCAGGTTCGATCATTCTCTTTATAAATTTTTAAAACTCAACAAAACAACGATCAACAAGTTGCCCTAAAGCTCATATTATTATGTTTTGTAGAAGAATGACAGGGTACATTAATAATGACCAACTGTTGATCCATTACTTCCAAGATAGCCTTATGGGAGCAGCAGCCCAATGGTACAATCAATTAACCCGTTCCCAAATTGGTTGGAAAGTCTTGGATCAAGCTTTCATAAAACAATACAACCACGTGACAGACATATCGCCCGACAGGATTACACTCCAAAACATGGAGAAGAAGACAAACGAGAGCTTCAGGCAGTATGCCTATTGATGGAGGGAGGTTACGATGCAAGTCCAACCACCACTCTTAGAGAAAGAGACGACCATGCTATTTATTAATACACTGAAGGCCCTGTTTATTACTTATATGCTAGGGAGCACTACAAAGAGCTTTTCAAACATTGTAATGACTGGAGAAATGATTGAGAATGCCATAAAAAGTGGAAAGATAGAAACAGGAGAAAGTGACAAGAGAATGGCCACAAGGAAGAAAGAAAATAAATTAAATAATACAAGCATGGGGTACTCAAAGTCAATTATCGTTAATTAGCGAAAAATAGTGACTACCGGGTATCAGGGTTCATCAAGACAAGAATCTGGCACAAGGAAAAACACTGAAAAACTCTAATTTATGCCAATCCCTATGACGTATAAGGAGTTGTATCAAAGTTTATTTGATGCGCACGTTGTGTCCCCCCACTACCCGGAACCGATGCAACCTTCATACCCAAAATGGTATGACCCAAATGCCTAGTGTGAGTACCACGCGGGGATCATAGGGTATTCGATAGAAAAATGCCTTGCTTTCAAGAAATTGGTGGAAAAATTCATCAACATGGGTATTGTGAAGTTAGATGATGTGCCAAATACATAAATATGTACTTCGGGTGTTTTGAACAGATGTGATTGTGGAAGAGATCCCTGTGTTTTTAGAACTAATTTAGAGTAATATTCAAAACACGCTTATTGCCTTAAGCCTAGAGGCAATAAGATTCCTTTTGTGAAATAGGCTTGTGTCCAAAATCTTTATTTCAACGAAAATGCATTTTTGTGTCTCACTTTGAGAAAATAGTCTTTTATTCATTTATTTCATTCATGTTCATACCACATAAGGAATTATTCTTAGTTTCATTTTTCTTTTGAATATTCTTTCGTACCTACAACATGTCCCTAGATATCAACAACATGAGCCACGTTGCTACTGACACAAAGTCTACTTTTGAGCAATATATGTGTCTAGAGGGATCTTAGGACTTTGAAGATGACCGAGACTGTAGATCATTTCCTAATTTGTTAAGGATGGTAGAATAAGATAAGAAACAGATCCCACCTTACAAAAAATAAGTAAAATATATGACTTTCTTTATGTGGGGCATGGATGGCAGCAGACCAATCATGCCAAAAGCTTCTGACAGATATCAATTCACCTCTGTGGTCGTTGATTACTTCACCAAGTGGGCGAAAGCTACTTCATATGCCAATGTCACAAAGGCGACAGTCAGTAATTTCTATGTCGATATAGAATCCCAAAAAGGGATCATATCTGACGATGTATTTAAACAACAATGCGACATCAGAAGTTTGCAGTCTGCTCAAGATTAAACACAGTATCGCCCCAAAACGAATGGTAAAAAAAATATTACGGGAAAAATGATTGAGGCTCATGAAGATTGGCATATGTACTTGTTGAATGTTTGATAGGACCCCCATCGGGGCAACACCTTGCTCATCGAAGTTGAGGTTCCTTCTCTTCAAGTCTTGTCAGAGATAAAGTTGGATCTAATTTCGATATGATCAAGTAAACCTGATTGAAGAAAATAGGTGGAAAGCTATCCAAGATTATGACAAAAAGGTTCGCCCTAAAGAATTCCATGAAGGAGACCTAGTTTTTAAAAGAATCCTTCCCATACAAAAGGACTTACGGGAAAATGGATGCCAAACTAGGAAGGACCAGTATGGGGTAAAGAATGCCTTTTTAGAAAGGTGTTGATTTTGACTAAGAGGATAACGGGACTTGCCTAATCCTATGATTCAAATCAAGAAATATTTCAAAAAAAAAAAAAGAAGAAAAGAAAAGAAAATAAGATAAAAAGAAAAGAAAAGAAAGAAAAAAGAAAAAGGAGAGGCCAAGGCAAAAACTCGCAAAGGGCGCCTTGAGACCAAAGGGGATTTGAGTTGAAAACCCTAAAATGGGCAGCTCAAATTTTGATCAAAAATGGGGCATGCGGTAGTCTTGCTTTCTTCGAATTAACAAGAATGAGAGATGTTACATCTTGAGGCATCAACAGAGTACTCTAGATCCCCTCAGCACATATTGAGCTCAAAATGGCCCTCAAGAGGTTCGTACAGAGAAACTCAGGCTACGATATCTGGGGCAACTAGTTTCCATTTTACCCGTTTTGAGTTTTTTATCTTTGATTACCTTATTCTTTTCAAAATACACTCTTAATAAACTTTCATCTTCATTGCATTTGCTAGCTTTGATTAACTTGTTTGTTTCGAGCTATGCTCCCAATAAATTTCCGTTTCGTCCATCATTATGATCTTTTTCAAGCATTTTTCATTGAAATAACGATTAGTGGACTAATAACACTTTCATAAAAGGAGTTTTGCATATTACTTTGGAAGTTTCTAAATGATACGAGAACCTGACACAGCACCAGAACTAAGGGTTGGAAATGAGTCTAATTTGAGGCTACCTGTTAAGATTTTTTGTCAAAAGTATCAGTTGAATAAAAAGGCAAGATATTGCGTTAGTGATATAGCCTTGACAAATAATGAGTAACCCAAGCATTAAAATGGGATTATTCTCAAAGAAATTCGACATTCATATACATCTGGTCATGACACCGAGGGAATGGAAGATGTAACAGACCAAATTAATTACCCTTGAGTCGCGGTGGGATGGATTGAAGATGACCCAGATCCTATATTCTTGAATTGCAGTGAGAGGGTCTGTAATATCCTGATTTAGGGGTTATGCATTTGATGTGTTTTGTGTGTATGCTTTGTTTAATGTGCTAGTTTAGGGTGTATGGGAGTCTAGGAAAGGCCTGGGGATAAGCCGGAGCCCTGGCCAAAATTTTCTTTTTGGGCACTTTAGTGGGAGAGCTAGCTGGAATAGGACCTAAAGGTGATTGTTTGTTTTTGATTGACACAAGCAAGGTGTTGGTAAAGTGGCAAGGTGACACCACATAGGGGTTGGAAGGTGACGCCACAAGGGAGCAGAGAGGGAGCATGTTCAAGTCGCATGAAGCTTATTTTAGGGATTATTTTTGGAGTCAAGGAGAGCAGAGGTAGAATTTGACTGGGACACTTTAGGATGGGAGAGTGGACTGAGTCAAATAATTTGAATGAGTGGCTGGGAGGAAAAAGTGTAGTTTGAAGCATTCAAAATAATTCAAACGGGTGATCAGGAGGAAATTGAGGAGAAAAGAAAGGGATGGGCATGTGTTGGGGGGAATCAATTTTGGCCTGTGTTGGGGTGTGCTAAAATTCACATTGGCCATAGGACCTTGTAGTTTCTTTTTTGTGCAATTTTTGGCTTCGGAGTTTATAGGTGCCAAATTTTGGTTAGCTTCAACTCTTTGTCTTTTCACTTCTTTTCTTTCTTGTTCCCTACTTATTCTTCACTTAACTGAAACCTGTTGCCTTCTTCTGGAACCTTTTTCTTTTCTCTTCTTTATTTGTTTTTCTAAAAGCCGAAACCCTTCTCCATTTTTGGCAGGAAGCTGAATACTCCTTGTTCATTATTCTCTTCTCTAATTTCTTCTACTGGCCAAATCTCCCTAGCGATTCTTCTACATTCCTCTCCTAATTTCTCTAAAAGCCGAAACTCCTAAGCCTCCATTAGAAGTTCTTTTATTTTCATTTTCAGTTTTTTCATCTTGTTCTTTTCTACCATAGTCATTGCCGAATCTTCTCTACTATTGTGCTTGTGCCGATTTCTCTTAGGTGTTATTCGAATCTTCTGTGTTAAGGTAAGAGGCGATTTCTTCTATTTCTTTATTTTTGGAAGCCAAAGCTGAATGGCTAATTGGCTTGATGAGGCCATTGTTTGGACTGACATTTTCTATCTTCTTGTTTCTCTTTGGGGGCGCGTATTCCAGGAATTCTAGCTAATCAAATCATCTGAATCTCAAGCCGAAAATTGTTAATCTCTGAGCCCTATATCTCCTTTTGGAATTTCAAGGTAAGGGGTTCTCTTTAGATTTTTGTTTCGGTTTGCTTATCGTATTCGTTATCTTAACCCTGTGTTGTTGTTAAACAACTATATTTCCTTATAGTACCTTCTGACAAGATCTTTTGATGGAATCCAATACCCATCAGGCAAAGGAGGGGTTTGGACCCGTAAACCCAGCCCCTAAGTTTAAGAAACATGCGGTGTCAACAGTCCGAGATTGGCCACCGGGTTGTGGACCGGCTTCAGAATAGAGTCGTAGACAGATAGCGATCGTTTCTGCAATCGATAGTGTCGACGTAGAGAGTATTGTTTTGTGTGTTTCTAGGTGTGTAATCCCTAACACACTTTATTTTAACTATAATATTAATTGTTTGGGCTAAAAATCTGGAAAAGGCTGTGTATACAGTCAAAATACCCGTATGGTAAGGCAAGGAGTGCCAGGTATGTAACTATAACAATTTATTGTGAGCTTGTGCGTATGTGATAATCTATTACATGGATGATGGCATGTTGCATTCATTATGATATGTATATTATGCATGGGATATGGATGATGATAAAAGGGGAAGTGTTGATTATAAGGTCACATAGTGATCGGTGGCTCTACCACATTTGTTTATAAGGTCACATAGTGATCGGTGGCTCTGCCACATTCATTTATAAGGTCACATAGTGATCGGTGGCATTGCCACATCTATTTATAAGGTCACATCGTGATCGGTATTATAACTAACAGCATGACTATCAATACGGCGTGTAGCGGATGGAGGGTTGATTGTAGAAATCCCCACGGTGTGATGGCTGGTACAGGATGGCGTGTAGAGGATGGAAAAAAACTAGGTTGGGCTGGGCTTGATGCATTCATGTAGTTGTATGATATCATGTATGAGCTGAATATGGGATTGTGTGCCGTAGGCCATTTTATGTGTTTTCATTGAGCCTCTGTGACTCACCCTTTTCCTAACTTTTAAGGTAATTAGTAGACTGTGGATTTGGGAGCCGAGGCGGACTCGTGGAGGCCATAAAGAATTTTTTTCGTAAACTTTTCTTGCATTAATTAAATTTCTTTTAATTGGGGATTTTTGTTGTAATAAGGCCTTTGGTAATTTTTATTTGGGTTTTAGTTTTTAATTTGATTACTGATTATTATTAAATGTTCAACACGAGATTTTTCCTAAAACATTAAACAATTGTCTTTCAAAATGTTAACGAGCGGTTTACAAGTTATTTCTGATAAAACTCTGGATTTTCTTAACAATGATAACTTTTGTCAAAATAACCTTTTTCCTGGAAGATGTTTGAATCTGATTGTTTATAAACAAAACATCGCTTTAACCGGAAAGTTTTTTTTGAATTATGGTTTTTCTTAAAGTCACTGAAAGCTCGTCTTCAATTTACCCTGAAACATACCAGATCTGGTCGTAACGTTTGGGCCGGGTTTGGGGTGTTACAGGGTCTGAAGATGGTATAAGCCTTAAAGTCCCATAGGTACCATAAAATGGACCTTGAAGTTACATTGGGGCAAGTCATTTGAGAAAAATATGATTGTTTCTTTGAGTTTTTTGGCAAAGGTACCAGCCGAACGAGATAGCAGTGTAATACGTCAGCAATAAAACTCTGAAGGACGATGAGAAGTGACAACCCTAAGCATCCAAAAGGGATCATTTCATTTTGCATTCATACATCATCATTTAAGACACATTCAGTTAGGAGCATTCGATTCATTTTGATCATTACATCCTAATCATTTAAAAAAATCATTCTCACGACATTCGACATTCATGTGAATTTTGTCCATAATACATTTAGTTAGGAGCATTAGATTCATTCCAATCATTGCATCCTAACCATTTTGCATAAGCATAGACACATAAAACTGATTTTACAGGTCCCAGAGGACGGTATCACAACATCGGTGAATTCACAGATCTTACCTTCCTGAGCGAAGCGGATCTAAGATACCAGTCTGGCATCCCTGAGTTTGCAGTGGAGCAGATTGAAGATAGTAGATCTGGCCTTCCTAAGCGAAGCAGATCGAAGACATCAAATCTTGTATCCCTGAGTTTGCAGTGGAGCAGATTGAAGATAGCAGATCTGGCATTCCTGAAGTTGCAGGAAGCAGATCGAAGACATCAAATCTTGTCTCCCTGAGTTTGCAGTGGAGCAAATTGAAAATAGCAGATCTGTCATTCCTGAAGTTGCAGGAAGTAGGTCGAAGACATCAGATCTTGTCTCCCTGATTTGCAGTGGAGCAGATTGAAAATAGCAGATCTAGCATTCCTGAAGTTGTAGGAAGCAGATCGAAGACATCTTGTCTCCCTGAGTTTGCAGTGGAGTAGATTGAAGATATGGATCCGCATTCCCGGTTGCAGGAATCAGATCGAAGACATCTTGTCTCCTTGAGTTTGCAGTGAAGCAGATTGAAGATTACAGATTTGGCATTTCTGAAGTTGCAGGAAGCAGATCGAAGACATCAAATCTTATCTCCTTGAAGTTCTAGTGGAGTAGGTTGAGATTACAAATCCCGCCTCCCTGAGCTTATAGTGAGGATAAATCCTTATTTCTTTGAAGTTTCAGTAGAGAAGATTGAAACTATGAATCTCTTCTCCCTGAATTCTTATCTCTTCGAAGTTCTAGTGGAGTAGGTTGAGGCTAAAAATCCCTTCTCCCTGAGTTTACACTGAGGAACAATTCTTATTTCTTTGAAGTTTCAGCAGAGAAGATTGAGGTTACGAATCTCTTCTTCCTGAATTCTTATCTCCCTGAAGTCCCAATGGAATAAGTTGAGGCCACAAATCCCTTATCCTTGAGTTTACATGGAGGATCAATCCTTATTTCTTTGAAGTTTCAGTAGAGAAGATTGAGGTTACGAATCTCTTCTCTGTGAACTCTTATCTAATCGAAGTTCCAGTGGAGTAGGTTGAGGCTACGAATCCCTTCTCCCTAAATTTACATGGAGGATCAATCCTTATTTCTTTGAAGTTTCAGTAGAGAAGATTGAGGTTACGAATCTCTTCTCTCTAAATTCTTATCTCCTCAAAGTTCTAGTGGAGTAGGTTGAGGCTACAAATCCCTTCTCCCTTAGTTTAAATGGAGGATCAATCCTTATTTCTTTAAAGTTTCAGCAGAGAAGATTGAGGTTACGAATCTTTTCTCCCAAAATTCTTATCTCCTCGAAGTTTCAGTGGAGTAGGTTGAGGCTACAAACCCCTTCTCTCTGAGTTTACATGGAGGATCGATCCTTATTTCTTTAAAGTTTCAGCAAAGAAGACTGAGGTTACGAGCCTCTTCTCTCTGAATTCTTATCTCCTCGAAGTTCCAGTGGAGTAGGTTGAGGCTACAAATCCCTTCTCCTTGAGTTTACATGGAGGATCGATCCTTATTTCTTTAAAGTTCCAACAGAGAAGATTGAGGTTTCGAATCTCTTCTCCCTGAATTCTTACCCAAGTCACAAAGTGGATCAAGTTAGAAATAAACAAATCTCATCCCCAAGTTGCAAAAAGCGGGTTAAAGCGACAAATCCTATACCTCTAAAGTTGCGGTAGGTGGGATTAAGTCTACTATGACTACAAATCTCATCTTTCAAGGTTGCAGTGAAGTGGATCGAAACAATGAGATGCAATGGACTGAAACGAGGCTAACTGAAGAAAAGAAGCACCAAAGGAGTCAAGGCTTGGCAAGACCGGGCAAAATTGGTCTTTCTTAAAATTCTTTGCCCCATTCTCATTACACAACAACAAGCAAAGAGGGGCAACTGTACAAAGCCCAATTTTCCTGGGGCCCACTACACACAAAACAAGCCCATCAAATTAAGCCCAATAAAGACCCAAAACTAGCACTTAACCCAAACAAACCAATAATAATAAGCCCATTACGACCCACTAAACATTTAAGCCCTATTAACCCCAAATCAGAAAACAGAAAAAACAAAAGAATAAAATTACAAACCCTAGGTGTGCCGCACCTAGGGCCACTTGTCTGACCCCCTAGCCTGCCACCGCCAAGCAGTACCACCAACCACTTGCACCGCCACTTGCAAAGAGTGAAAGAAGAAAAGACAGCACAACAATAAAACTTGTAAAATGGTTATAAAGGAAAAGCCAAAAACCATTGTAACTCTCGGACAGATTTGGAATACAAAACAAACGAGCAATAATTCAAGCAAAAATAAAAAAAACAGTAAATACCGGAAGGAAAGAAAAACAAATTCAAAAAGTGCTAAGGTCCTGTTATTTCCTTTTTTTCCTTTATTTTCGTTCTTCGAATCTATTATATACCCACATATATATTATCGTCTTTTTACTAAAAAAATAGTATATATATATAAAGAGGAAAAAAAGGAGAAATATTACCTGGGCCAGTGACGGAATGCGGTGGACTTCCCGAGGCCTATGTGGTCGATTTTTGGGTTAAGCCCAGAGAGAAGAAAGGAAGCAGCCCCCTTTTTTTTTTTGAAGAAGCACAGAGCAAAATGAATTTTAGCCAAAAATTTGGCTTTTATAACGACACAAAACGACATCGTTTTAGGTCGTTCATTTAGGCGCTGAAACGGCGTCGTTTCCCAAATCCGAATTCGATCCGACCAGCTCCAACTACAGGATCCGCGTTTTTTTAAAAAGGGGGTATTTATGCGCGCGGTCCTTCCGCTTTTTCTGTGTTTTGTAATCAAGTTTCATTTTTCTGTTAATTTGGCCCGTTAATTTTTTTATTATATTTTGGTCCCCATTTATGCTGCGCGTTTTGGACGGGAGGGCATTTTTCTCTTTTGGTCCCTCCATTTCTTTGGCATACTACAATAAGGACCTTCCCTCTTTTATTCATTTCAAATTTGCCCTAATACTCTGTTTTTAAACCAATTTTCGTCCTTTTGACTATTTTCACTTATTTATCTTCAAATTAAATTTATTATTATTATTATCACATTATATTTAGTATTATGTTTAATACTATATTATTATTATTATTATTATTATTATTATTATTATTATTATTATTATGTTTATTACTATATTTATTATTATTGCCTTCAATATTATTATATCATTAACCTTATTATTATTATTATTATTATTATTATTATTATTATTATTATTATTATGCTTGTTCAATATTACTACTATTATAACTATTCTTGTATGTATTAGATTTATTTTTATATTATTACTATCGCTATTGTTTATTTATTTATTTCATATTTTTGTATTTCTATTTTTGTTGTTTATTATTCGTTTATTTACTATTATTATTATATTTTTAAAACTTTTTTACCTAATGTTTACCCAATTTATTTATTTGTTTACTCTTGGATTTTAATTAATTTGTTAATTTTCATTTGTTTACTTATTTTTTTACAAAAGGTTTTATTTTTATTAATTCTTATTTATTTTATTATTTATATTTATTCTTATTATTTTATTATTTATCTTATTTTTATTATTGCTCGTATTTGTAACACCTCAAACCCGCCCAAACGCTACTGTAGAATCTAGAATGCTACCGAGGAAAAGTTTGAAAAGAATTTGTCATAAGGGTGAAAACATAAAAATTTTACATCATTTATAAAAACATTGTATATTTATAATTCTAAGTAAAATTATGTTGTTACAAATTTCGAATTAAAACTTTAATATAAGTTTTGATGATGTAAATTGCTTTCTAAAATAAAACATTCCAAATATCATCTCGATCGTCAATCCAACTCAAACACAATAAAAGTCCCCAAATACTTTAAGTGGCCCTTATTACAATAAATATTTACTCAAAATACTGAAAATATAAAGTGCATCAAACAATGAAAAACATCTTCTGCATGGCCACCTCGTATCCGCTCCAGCCCGGTCCAAGAATCATGTATCACCTGCATTGTTTGGTAAAAAAAAAATTGGGTGAGTCAAACAGACTCTGTGTATAGTTATTTCACATGTCTCCACATATGGGCTTAGCCCATATCCACACAGTCCACATACATAAATATGCAACATGAAGCCCAGCCCAACCTAATATCCATCCGTTACACACCTACCTTGGCAGACCTGCTGCCCATGGCCATGGCTAAGCCACCGATCACCTAAGTGACCCTACATATCAATATCCACGAGGTGACTCGAGGTCATCCTCAATCCACGGTGATGCACACAGCTATCATCCGCCGCGATGTGGCACATAGCCAACACCCCACCTTGATGAAGCACATAGCTAACATCAAGCGCCAATGTAGCACAAGGCTAACATCAGACCACGTACATAATGTACGCCCTGTCCTTCAATATTCATGTCCCAATCCCCATGCATATGTATATATTTATCGTGACAAAAATATCATTTAATAGAGTATACAACACATGCTTATCACCATTTCACATATTCATCAGTGATCATTTAATATCGTAAAACACTGACCTGATTATTCGATCACCCACCATGGGTATCCACCATCTTAGCCCTTATTTCGGCTACCATACACGTCATAATACCCATATATAACAATATACACACATAATAGGAGAATAGTCCGATAACTACACACCTATTTTGTACAGTCTACTCAATCCCGAAACCCACGTCTAAACGATTTGCACCCTTGCGATTGTTGAACTCCTTCCTTGATGTTCAAAACCCGAGAGATCTCCTTTAATGCTCCTTAGCCTTGACACTACACGTTTGAAGAGACGACAAGAGAAAAGGTTTCAGCTTCCTACTTCGGTTATAAGACTTGCGACCAAGAGAAGAGAATAGAGTCCCCTTGAGATTCGGCTATGGCTTCATAAGTAAATACAATTTTCGGCTATGGTTCTAAATGGCAAGGGATATTCGGCTATGCAAGAAAGGGTGTAGAATTGGGGTTGAAAGAAAGAAAAGAATAGGTAGAGAGAGTGAGAGGAAATTGCACAAAGAGAAAATGAGAGGAAGAATTTTCGCAAAAGAAAATAAAATGAAGAAAAGAATAGCCAAAAGATGGTCACCCCTATTTATACTACACAATTTCAGCACACCTATTTCCTACACCCTTCAAAACCGAAAATTCACAAGCTAAATAGTCCCACATTCGGCCATTGCTCATCCCCCTCTCAAATCCCGTTTCTTTCTCCTATCATATCCCTTAATCCTTTCCTATCATATCCCTTAATTCTTTCCTATCATATCCTTTAATTCTTTCCTATCATATCCCTTAATTCTTCCCTATCATATCCCTTATTCTCTCCTCATTTATCTCTTATCCTATTATTAAAAATAAATAAAATAAAGCCACAATTTTCTCCTATCTTTAACAAAAATTTAAAATAAACCAAGCTTATCCTCATCTTTCCAAAGCCCCAAAGCCGTCCAACACTTCCCCCCCTCTTGTCGCCAAAAACAAATGCCCACAATGCAATTTTTGCAGCTCGAACCTCCTCCCTCCTGAACTCCCTTTGACGCAAGCTTTCTTGCACCCTAGGTGGCGTCCCATGCCACTTTACCACTCGACTATTTATGTCATAAACTCCCCCACAAATTTCCTTAAAGCCTCCTTAGCTTAGCTCCCCCTTAACTAACACTTAAAAACAAAATTTCCCTAAGGCACTCTCCTACACCCTAGGGTTTTAGGAACCCCTAAAACTCATCCAACCATACACTGAGGCATGCTATCACTTGAATTATGCATTAAACGCATAACCCCTAAATCTAGGATATTACAGTTCTACCCTCCTTAAAAATAATTTCGTCCTCGAAATTACTTACTAACGAACAATCGTACGTCCTAACTCACCACACTACGCTACTGCTGTGCACTCTGATCTTAATAAAACTAGCACATTTCCCTAGATACCATCTCAAGATTCGCATTCAAGGTTCCATACACTTCACTAGCAACACATGAACGAACTAGCTCTATAACAAACAAGGCAATAAAGGGTATTCCGAGAACAAGGGACATACCCGTTGTCACATCTGGGACATCACTATCCTCGTGACGCCTGACTGCATAAACCAACCTCGGTTGCCTCGCATCTGCACCTCCAGCACCTCCGTTTGGTGTTCCACGACTTCGGCCGGAACCATTCCCTTCATGGTTTGGACCACGACCCCTTGTCGCCTGCTGACCACCTCTGCCTGGCTGCACATAACCTTGACTTCTTTGTCCAGAGCCTTATTCAATCCTCGAGGATGTCTTTAATCAAATGAGACTTGGACTTACACCTAAAACACTCTCGCTCCCGATTCCAGCACTCGCCAACATGGTACCTCCCACATTGAGCACATGGACGATCTGGATTTCCAGTAGCTGGCTTAGTAACACGAGCAGAATTCTCAACCCTCAATCTTTTTTGAAAGCTCTTAGACGATTCTGATGGTCCAAAACTCCTCTTATCCTGGTTTCTATCCTTATCTCTATTCTGCCTCACAGAGTTCTTAATCCCTTCAGCTACCTTAGCCTTCTCTACTAACACAGCGAACTCTCGCTCCTGATGTGGAGCTATCAACAACTTCAGGTCATCCCTTAGTCCATGTAACACCCCAAACCCGGTCAATTCGCCATGACCGAATCTAGCATGCCACAGAGTAAAACATTTTGAAGAAAATCGAGATAACAATTAATTTTTAGTGAAAAACTCTTTGAAAATTTTATATTTATAGAAAACAGGTGTATATTAAGTTAAAAACTGATAATTTACTTTGAAATTATCTAATTAAATCTTAGTTACATATCCATAGATTAGAAAACTTTTATAATTTTTATAAGAAACTCAAGCTATTAGTTGAAAGCCGTTGCTAATTGAAATTTGCAAACTTAAGTTTTGGAAAAATGTATGAGTTATCAAAACACTTAAATTATTAAAGATTATCAAATTATTTAAATTACCCGATGGTAACGTTTTGAAAACCATTATGCTCAGTAGTTTAGAAAACTTTGTGCTCAAATTATTATATCAAACATGTAATTTGTAAGCCAAATTTAAATCAAATCTAAAACATATAAATAATCCAAAACATAATTAAACAGCCTTATTACAAATCCGGAAAAATATGAAAACAAATTAAAATAATTTAAAGTACCCAAAATCAAAGTTCATGAAAATCAATGTTTATTGCATAGCCTCATCGAGTTCATCCAGCTCCTCACCCGTGAATTTTATGCATCACCTAAAAAAAGTAAGGGAGAAGGTGAGTCACCAAGACTCAGTGCATAATCCCTCTCCCGGGTAAATATCACATACTTACACAAATTATAACAAAGCAACATATATGTATAATGCACCCAACCTAACCATCCATAACTCCTTTTCTACCCGTGTGGTACCAAACCACCGGTGGTGCCAAACCACCGTGACCAAAGTCACGAAATATATGTGATACCAAATCACTGGTGACCAAAGTCACGAATAATCCATCTGTGGGGCCAAACCACGTGTGATACCAAATCACTGGCGACGATCCCATATCTCAAAAGTGGGGCCAACCCACGGTGGTGCTAGACCACAGGGACGAGACGCTATGAGGTGCCAAACCTCTGGTGTCCGAAGACACGAATGTGATACCAAATCACTGGAGGTACCAAACCCCTGGTGTTCGAAGACACGATATCAATCTTCCCCCTCCTCTCATATTGCCCATACCAATGCAATAGATAGACAAATCATGTCAATATACTTTATTATGAATCACATAACAGATATATCATAGATCGTAGATCATGTTCTCAATCCACATGTATTAACAACATATCGAAACGGACTTACCCGAATCCTCATTCATACAATCATGGTATCATATTAAGATCTCATCGTTTTCCCACTCTGATAATATGATTAGTAAATTAATAATATAAATACATATACTTAACCGAGTTATAAAGTGTATAAGGTACACACATTTCACCAACGCCAGAACTAACTTCCAAAGATCCGATCTACCGCACTAGATCACCTTGTCCTATAATCGACCAATACTAAGATTATAAACAAAGGCCATTCGGCCCTACCACTAAATCTCAAAGAGTTATCGCTTCGAAAAAAACCCAATCTTACCTAAAAGCTTACCCAAAACGAGAGACAAAGATATGAGGCTTAGATTGATTGCTTTCAACGTCCCGAGGAGCCTAAAAGAAATCGGTTCCTAGAATGGTTAGAACCTTGCAACAAATGCCCATAGGTTCGGCCTTTGTCCACAAGAAAAATGACATAGAAAAGAGAAAGAAAAGAAGGAAAAACGGCCATGAAAACTTACCCTTTTCCAAAACCGATTGATGAAAACCTTAAATGAATGCCTAACCTTGATGATATTCAGCCAAAACAATCCCAAAGAGAGGAAGAAGATTAAAGCTATGGTGAAATAAAAAGAAAAGAAAAAAATAGAATGTAAATGGATGTTTTAACTTTGAGTAAATGAAAAAGAAATGGAATTTGAGATGGAGAAAGATTCAGCCAAGAGAGTGTAAAAGAAAATGTGATTATGAACCAATATCAAAAGAAGAAAAGATAGAGATATGGGAGAGAGAGGTTCGGCCAAACACCTATTTGCCGAAAAGAAAGTGCACAAAAGCCAAGTGAGGTTTCGGTTTCAAGAGGAAAGATGAGAGAAAGAAAATAACATTTTTGGTTCAAACAAAATGAAGGCTAAACCAAAAGCAAAATTTGCACAAAATGCATAAGATATATTCGGCCAAAGAGAGAGTTTTTGGAGAGGAAAAACAAATGCAAAAAGATGCATAAAAACTAAAATTGGCCAATTATCCCCCCCAAGCTTCCTATCATTATTCGGTCACCCCCCTAGCCACACATGCCGTCCACATACATGCACTAAAGGCCTTGGAATACTTTCCAAAACATCTTCCTAAAACCAAGCCTTATGTCTCCCCAACCTTCCATAACCTTAAGATTCTTATCCCCAATTTCATGCTTTCCTTAAACCAATATTCAACTTACCAAAAATCTTGAAAGTCCAACCTTATCATAAATAAAGTTGACCGAATATAAATGCTAAGATGAACAAAAATAAAATCCTCAATATGCTTTCCATGCTACTCGAACCACTTCCCTCAAGTAACCTTTCAAGCTCCTTATCCACTATGCCACTAACTACTCATGTGCTTTAATTTAACACTTAATTTAACTTAAGTGTCAAGCTCACTTAATCCACTTCATTAAATAAACCATACTAACAATTATTCTAGCTTCTTAAATAAAATAAAGCCTTCACAAGACTATGCTACACACAAAATTCATACCCGAGTCAACACAAATAATACTCAAATTTTAGGATATTACAATTCTACCCCCTTAAGAAAATTTCGTCCTCGAAATTACCTGATCAAAAGAGTTGAGGATACTGCTGCCTCATTGCATCCTCCGGTTCCCACGTAGCTTCTTCTACGCCATGGTTCCGCCATAAGACTTTCACTAAAGGAACTGACTTCCTCCGCAAAACTTTTACATCTCGTTCTAGGATCTGCACAGGTTCCTCCTCCACCGTCAAATCTGGATTCACCTCTACTTCCTCTACTGCCACGATATGCGATGGATCAGAACGATAGCGTCTAAGCATGGAAACATGGAACACATCGTGAATCTGACTCAGTTCTGCTGGCAACTCGAGCTGATAGGCTACTGGTCCCACTCGTCTCAACACCTTAAACGGTCCAATGAACCTTGGACTTAACTTGCCTTTTCTCCCAAATCTTAACACTTTCTTCCATGGAGAAACCTTCAGAAAAACTTTGTCACCCACGGCAAACTCTATATCCCTTCGCTTGAGATTGGCATATGATTTCTGCCTATCCAAAGCTTCCTTCAGACGAGCCTGAGTCAACATAACCATATCCTCAGTCTCTGCAACCAACTCTGATCCTAACAACTGACGCTCACCCAACTCTGTCCAACAAGTAGGTGTGCGACACCTCCTACCATACAACGCCTCATATGGTGCCATCTTAATGCTTGCCTGATAACTATTGTTGTATATGAACTCATCTAACGGTAAAAACTCTTCCCAGCTACCTCTCAAGTCCAAAACACGACCTCTCAACATATCCTCTAAAATTTGAATAACCCTTTTCATGCCTGTTAGGCGTGGATGAAATGCGATACTGAAATCCAATCGCGTACCCAAGGCCTGATGTAACGCTCTCCAAAACCTCGACGTAAATCTAGGATCTCTGTCTGAGATGATCGACACTGGCACACCGTGCAACCTCACTATCTCTGCCACATACAACTTAGCTAACTTATGAAGCGAGTAATCCACCCTTAGGGATGAAATGAGCTGACTTAGTCAGACGATCCACAATCACCCAAACTGAGTCCTTACTTGGTGTAAGAGGTAATCCGCTGACAAAGTCCATAGTGATCCTCTCCCACTTCCACTGTGGAATCTTCACCTATGAAGTAATCCAGACGATGGCGATGCTCGACTTTAACATGTCGACACGTCGACATTTACCCACAAACTCGATTACCTCCGCTTGACTGGCCATCAAAATTGCTCTCTTAAATCTCGATACATCTTGCTACCTCCAGGATGCATAGCATATAGGCTGTTATGTGCGTCCCGAAGAATCCTTTGCCTCAACTCGACATCCTTCGGCATACAAGCTCTCCCTTGAAAACATAATACTCCATCACTGGACAAACTATAATCCTCTAAACCACCATTCTGAATCTGTAACCTCTGATCATTCAAACTATCATCCTCTAACTGTTTCTCCTTGATTTGATCTAACCAAGTCGGCTTGACTTGCAATTCAGCCAAAAGACTCCCATCGTCATATAAGCTAAGACGAGCAAACATCGATCTTAAATCTGATACAACCTTACGGCTCAACGCGTCTGCCACCACGTTAGCCTTGCCCGGATGATACTCGATCGAACAGTCGTAGTCCTTCAACAATTCAATCCATCTACGCTGCCTCAAGTTCAAATCCTTCTGAGTCAAAAGATACTTAAGACTCTTGTGATCCGTGTAGACTATCGACTTCTCTCCGTACAAGTAGTGTCTCCAAATCTTCAAATCAAAGACCACTGCAGCTAATTCCAAGTCATGCGTCGGGTAATTAACCTCATGAGGTCTCAACTACCGAGATGCATAAGCCACTACCTTTCCTTCTTGCATCAGCACACATCCCAAACCAGTATGTGATGCATCATAGTAAATCGTGAATTCCTTGCCTGTCTCGGGTTGAATTAAAACCGGAGCTTCAGTCAGAATCTTCTTCAACTTGTCGAAACTTTCTTGCTGCTTCTCGGTCCACACAAATGGAACTCCTTTCCTCAACAACTTGGTCATCGGTGCTGCTATCAAAGAAAATCCCTCTACAAATCATCGGTAATACCCCTGCTGCACCCGAAAACTTTGAATTTCACTCTCGACTTAGGCGGCTTCCAATCTAACATCGCTCGATCTTTCGAGGATCCACTCTAATCCCCTCAACTGATACAACGTGACCCAAGAAAGTCACCTCCCTAAGCCAGAACTCGCACTTACTAAATTTGGTATATAACTGTTTTTCCCTCAGAATCTGCAACACTACTCGTAAATGCGCATCATGCTCCTCCTCTGACTTAGAGTATACCAAAATATCGTCTATAAAAACTACGACAAACTGATCCAAAAACTACTGAAATACCCGATTCATCATGTCCATGAATGCTGCCGGCGCGTTAGTCAACCCAAACGGCATTACCAGAAACTCGTAGTGCCCATACCGAGTGTGAAATGCCGTCTTATGGATATCAGCCTCTTTCACCTTTAACTGATGATATCCAGACCTTAAATCAATCTTGGAGAAAATCGCTGCCCCTTTAAGCTGATCAAACAAGTCATCTATCCTCGGCAAAGGATACTTGTTTTTGATCGTCAGCTTATTCAACTGGCGGTAGTCAATACACATCCGCATCGTACCATCCTTCTTTTTGACAAAAAGTACCGGCGCTTTCAAGGCAAAACACTTGGTCGAATGAAACCTCGATCCAACAACTCTTGAATCGAGCTTTCAATTCCATTAATTCCTTGATTGCCATCCTATACGGAGCTATAGACACCGGCGTCGTTCGTAATGATCTATACCGAATTTGACTTCACGATCCGGAGGCGATCCCGGAAGTTCTTTTGAAAATCGTCGAGATATTCCTTCTGATTCGGACATTCCCCACAGTAGACTCCTTAGCCTCCAACGCACACACATGGACTACATATGCCTCACAGCCCTTCCTGACCATCTTCACAGCTTTCAACGCAGATACCACGTTGGATAGATAATCTCTTCTATTACCTATCATAACCACCTCTTCACCCTCAGCTGCCTTCAAAACCATGCGCTTAGCAGCGCAATCCAAACTTGCCTGGTACTTAACCAACTAGTCCATTCCAAGAATCAGATCGAACTCCCCAAACGACAGTTCTATCAGATCAGCCACAAACATTACCCCTTAGAGTTCTAGGGGTACATCCCTATACAATTTATTTACTTCTACAGAGTGACCTAGAGGGCTAAATACTGTCATCCTCCTAGAAGCAGTCTCAAAGTTTAAGTTCATGGTCTCTACTATACTACTAGCAACATACGAATGTATCAAACCCACATCTATCAAAGTAGTATATGGAACACCAAAGACTAAGAACGTACCGGTGATGACGGCTGATGCATCACCCTCCTCTCGACGTCTCACATCATACACCAAACCAGGTTGTCTTGCCTCAGTGTTACTTGCACCTCTGCCAGATGCTCCGCGGCCTCAACCAGAACCATTGCTTCCTCTACCATTACCACGACCTCTCTGTGGTGACGATCCTTCCTTTTTGAACTGAGCACGACCTTGACCCACAGACTGATTCCTGGCTTGCTTACGTGGACAGTCCCTCACACGATGATCCAACGAGCCACACTCGAAACATCCTTTCCCTTCGGTCCAACATTCGCCCCAATGATATTTTCCACATCGATTACATCTTGTCTTTGGTCCTTGATTAGCGATATGAGCCTCCAGATTAATTGACCCACTCGCCTAGCCCTCTTTGAGAATTACCGGTGACCGGATGATCTAAAACTTCTCTTATGTTTATTCCTCGTGTGATTACGCTTACAGATTCTTTTATTCCTCAAGAATCTTAGTCTTTTCAACTAGCGCAGCAAATTCTCGCTCCTGATGTGGGGCAATCAGCAACCTCAGCTCATCTCTTAAGCCATACTCGAACCGGACACATCGCTCGTGATCTGAAGCTACGATACCTCCAGCATACCGGCTTAATCTTAAAAACTCAGCTTTATATTCTGATACGGACTTACTCCCTTGGACCAAACTCAAAAATGCCTTACGCTGCACATCAACGTAACTGGACCCAATGTATTTCTTTTGATACGCTGCCTTAAAATAATCCCAAGTGAGATCCTCCGCCGTAGCACTGCTCCGCACCGTGAGCCAGCACTGATATGACTCATCCCGAAGAAGTGACACTATCCCTTTCAACTTTTCCTCGGCATTCAGATCCAGATCATCCTTTATTCGCTCTGTCGCCTCTAACCAATATTCCGCCGAATTGGGATGTAACATCTTGAAAAGGGCCTATGCATTTTGGCCTAATTGTACGAAAAGACATGTTATATGTGTTTTGAATAAATTTGGAATATTTTTGAAAACCTGAGAATGTATGGAAACGTTACGTTAAAAATAGGAAAGTGACCATTTTTGGAAACCTAAGTAAATTAGGAAAGTGAACATTTTGGAAACCTAAGCTAAAAGAGGAAAGTAAACATTTTGGAAACCTAAGCTAAAAGAGGAAAGTAAACATTTTGGAAACTAAGCTAAAAGAGGAAAGCAAACATTTTGGAAACTAAGCTAAAAGAGGAAAGTGAACATTTTGGAAACCTAGGAAATGTCATGTTTATAGAGCCAAACAAAAATTTTTGGAAACTTAGAAATGACCTCGAAATGTCGAGTTTTGAAGTTTAAAGGAGGAACTTAAGGCCAGGTGGCCTTAAGATAAAAAGCATGTAAAATTTGACCCACAAATGAACTTGGAAAAGTGGCCTGAAGATGCCACTTAGGGCCCCAAGAAATGGCCCACATGCAAGGGTGTTGGGCCTGAGTTCGAGTCACATAGAAAGCAGATAAAAGAAGTTTTATTTTGCTTCTAGAAGCAGAGAGTTGGACGGCATAAGGGATCTAAAAAGGGGAGTTTTATTTCCTTTAAAATTTTGGCTAAATAGGGAGATAAGTAACAGATTCAATGATAGATTATTTTAAGATTAATTAAGTGATAAATAAAAGATGAACCTTATCAAATAAGGGAGAGTTGGCCGAATAGGGGGAACTAAGTGTGGTAATTTCGGCTAAAAAGGAGTAAGGCCATTTGATTCTTATTTCGTTTCTTCTAAAAGTCTCTGCCGAAATTCCCCTTGTCATCTTCTCTCTATTCTCATTGTTGATCAAAATCGTAAGCTCTCCCCCTCACATTCACCATTGTCGAATCCCCTATCCCTATTCTCTTTCTTCTTTGTTTCAAATCACCAAAAACTGAAACCTCAAAAATAACCCTTAGCCGATCCTCCTTAAAATACCTTAGATCTTTCTTTTCAATCATTGTTGAAGCCGAATACTCGAGTGACCATAGCCGATTCTCCTCCAAGTCAAAAGGCCGAAACCATAAGTTCCATATAAGAGCCACAGCCGATTAGTACTAAGGTCACTCGGGATTTGAAAACAAGGTAAGTACATATATGTACATTCGGCCAAAAAGGTCTCTTCCATACTTGAATGCTAGATCAAATCTAACATGTGATTTCGACAGGAACCTAAAATAAAAGATCAATTCCGGGATTTGAGAACTCTAAGGTAAGTGTGTTCACATATTTGGCCAAGGCCCAATCTTAAGTATTTAAATCAAATTAATCAAAAACTAATCGATTCAAGGATTTAGGATTTGTCCGAATACAAGGAAGAGAAAAATGAAGTTTCGGGATTTAAAATCCACAAGGTAAGCACCTAAAAGCATTCGGCCAAGGCTTGTTTGATTACATAGATCGGTTCTTTAATTATTAAAAAGCCAAAAACTAACCTATGCTGAGATATAGGGTTGGCCGAATATCAGGTGAAGGAAAACAAAGTTTTCGGGATTTGAACAATCATTAAATCGACATCAAAGGTAAGTCTTTTTACAAATCCTACTAGGATTTGGTATTATAGTCGAATAAGGTTTATGCTAAGTAATAAGTGATAATTCAAATGTAGGGATTAAGGATCTAAACATTAGATCTAGCTTTTCGGAATCTCAAGGAATTGCTAAGCGAATCAGGTGTGTACCCCACACTAATCTTAATAGATTTATGGCTTAAATTTGATATATATGTTAATGTGAAAATGTAAGAATGTGGCTAAAGTACCATATTATGGTACAAAGTACTCAGGTACGTTTTCCTACTCCTACTAGGATTACGAAATATGTTATACTTAACATGTGAAAAGTGACATGAATGTGAAATTAAGTATGTTATGCATGATATAAATAAATATGGGGCATTCGAGTTATTTGAGAAAGGGGAAGTGAATGTGTTCGGTCTCACTAAGTGAAACGTGACGACTTCGGTCTCACTAAGAATATGTGACGACTTCGGTCTCACTAAGTGAATGTGGTGACTTTGGTCACATTAAGTGAATGTGGTAACTTCGGTTACGTTATCTAAATATGGTGTCTCATGACACAAATATCTGGTGGCTATGCCACAAAATTTTATGTGGGTGATGAGCACGTCGACTGCAGTGACTGCCTTCGATGGTGTGTAGTGAATGGAGGGTTGACTTAGTAGTCCCCACGGTGTGCAAGTTGGTACGGGTGGAGTGTAGCGGATGGCATATAGGTTTGGGTTTGGGTTTGCATCATTATCTTGAATTTTTATATGAACATGATATATATAGTGTGCCTAATTCTATTATATTTTGGTGTTGGTTACACATTGAGTCTATCGACTCACCCTGCTGTGGAAACATGTTTGGTGATGAACAAGAATGGATCCAGGACTGGCGAAACTTGTGGTGGCCATGTTCAACGAAGTTTAATTTAATTTGAACCTTATTATATTTTAAGTAATCAGTATAACTTTATTTTGGGTTTTGTTTTATGTAATAAGGCCATAGTGATGATTTTATTTCATTTTGATTACTATGCTATGAATTTAGGGCTTTATATGAATAGGCCCATTTAATTTAAAATAAGCTTAAATATTTTGTCACCTAAAATTATGGGTTTTCATTATAAAAATAAACTTGTTTTCAACTCGAGCCCAACACACAGATAAACTATCTTCCAAAACACACAGTTTTCAAAGTGTTCAAAAGAATTTGAACGGTTTACACCGGGGAACATACCAGATCCGGTCTATTTTCGTGGGCCGGGTGTGGGGTGTTTCATGGGAGCTACACTCGAAACACCTCGAAATACCTTGGCTCCATTGGCTCGGAGTCGCTCAGGTGCAGATTTCGAGCTCCCGCCTCCTCCTATTCCAGCCTACCCTCTCAAGAACTCTCAATTGCTTGAGACAACTGCGTCGTCCCCGCTTGATCCTCGAAACTCAACTCCAACCACCGGTGGTGCGGGTGGTGGTACCTCATTCTCGGATCCTTGACCCAACCTCACCGGCTCGAGACACGCCCATCCTACCCCTACCGCGTCCCACGATAACACGACCTCGACCTCGAGTACTCATATCTAAAATCTCGACTTATCGATTTAAAAGTTTTATGCATTAGTCATTATTCCACTATTTTAAAACACAGCTTTATGAATAATTCTTATTAAAGAGTTTTGTTTTAGTAAGTACATCCAACCTATAGTTTTGGGTCTCTAGAGTAGTTCCTACTACTATAAAGTCATACCATCATCATCATATCATCAAAATCAACAGTTTGAAGTACTTACACAAGGATCGGTGCGGAGACTCGCGCCATGCTTTTCCAACCATAAACAAAAACATTTTAAAACTGTACTTTAAATCATTTTGGGCCTCAGGCCCACAGTTGAGCTTTTGAACTTGGCTCTGATACCAATTTGTAACACTCAAACCCGGTCAATTCGCCATGACCGAATCTAGCATGCCACAGAGTAAAACATTTTGAAGAAAATCGAGATGACAATTAATTTTAGTGAAAACTCTTTGAAAATTTTATATTTATAGAAAATAGGTGTATATTAAGTTAAAACGATAATTTACTTTGAAATTATCTAATTAAATCTTAGTTACATATCCATAGATTAGAAAACTTTTATAATTTTTATAAGAAACTCAAGCTATTAGTTGAAAACCGTTGCTAATTGAAATTTGTAAACTTAAGTTTTGGAAAACGTATGAGTTATCAAAACACTTAAATTATTAAAGATTATCAAATTATTTAAATTACCCGATGGTAACGTTTTGAAAACCATTATGTTCATAGTTTAGAAAACTTTGTGCTCAAATTATTATATCAAACATGTAATTTGTAAGCCAAATTTAAATCAAATCTAAAACATATAAATAATCCAAAACATAATTAAATGTGCCTTATTACAAATCCATAAAATATGAAAACCAAAGTAAAATAATTTAAAGTACCCCAAATCGAAGTTCATGAAAAATCAATGTTTATTGCATGGCCTCCTCGAGTTCATCCGGCTCCTCACCCGCGAATTTTATGTATCACCTAAAAAAAGTAAGGGAGAAGGTGAGTCACCAAGACTCAGTGCATAATCCCTCTCCCGGGTAAATATCACATACTTACACAAATTATAACAAAGCAACATATATGTATAATGCACCCAACCTAACCATCCATAACTCTTTTCTACCCCGTGGTACCAAACCACTGGTGGTGCCAAACCACTGGTGACCAAAGTCACGAAATATATGTGATACCAAATCACTGGTGACCAAAGTCACGAATAATCCATCTGTGGGGCCAACCTACGTGTGATACCGAATCACTGGCGACGATCCCATATCTCAAAAGTGGGGCCAACCCACGGTGGTGCTAGACCACAGGGACGAGACGCTATGAGGTGCCAAACCTCCGTGTTCAAGACACGAATGTGATACCAAATCACCGGAGGTACCAAACCTCCGTGTCCAAGACACGATATCAATCTTCCCCTCTTCTCATATTGCCCATACCAATGCAATAGATAGACAAATCATGTCAATATACTTTACTATGAATCACATAATGATATATCATAAATCGTAGATCATGTTCTCAATCCACATGTATTAACAACATATCAAAACGGACTTACCGAATCCTCATTCATACCATCATGGTATCATATTAAGATCTCATCGTTTTCCCACTTTGATAATATGATTAGTAAATTAATAATATAAATACATATACTTAACCAAGTTATAAAGTGTGTAAGGTACACCCCTTTCACCAACGCTAGAACTAACTTCCAAAGATCCGATCTACCGCACTAGATCACCTTGTCCTACAATCGACCAATACTAAGATTATAAACAACCATTCGGCTCTACCACTAAATCTCAAAGAGTTATCGTTTCGAAAAAAAACCAATCTTACCTAAAAGCTTACCCAAAACGAGAGACAAAGATACGAGGCTTAGATTGATTGCTTCCAATGTCCCGAGGAGCCTAAAAGAAATCAGTTCCTAGAATGGTTAGATCCTTGCAACAAATGCCCATAGGTTCGGCCTTTGTCCACAAGAAAAATGACATAGAAAAGAGAAAGAAAAGAAGGAAAAATGGCCATGAACACTTACCCTTTTCCAAAACCGATTGAAGAAAACCTTAAATGAATGCCTAACCTTGATGATATTCGGTCAAAACAATCCCAAAAGAGAGAAAGAAGATTCGGCTATGGTGAAATAAAAAGAAAAGAAAAAAAATAGAATGTAAATGGATGTTTTAACTTTGAGTAAATGAAAAGAAATGGAATTTGAGATGGAGAAAGATTCGCCAAGAGAGTGTAAAAGAAAATGTGATTATGAACCAATATCAAAAGAAGAAAAGAGAGAGATATGGGAGAGAGAGGTTCGGCCAAACACCTATTTGCCGAAAAGAAAGTACACAAAAGCCGAGTGAGGTTTCGGTTTCAAGAGGAAAGATGAGAGAAAGAAAATAACATTTTTGGTTCAAACAAAATGAAGGCTAAACCAAAAGCAAAATTTACACAAAATGCATAAGATATATTCGGCCAAAGAGAGAGTTTTTGGAGAAGAAAAACAAATGCAAAAAGATGCACAAAAACTAAAATTGGCCAACTATCCCCCCTAAGCTTCCTATCATCATTCGGTCACCCTCCTAGCCACACATGCCATCCACGCACTAAAGGCCTTGGAATACTTTCCAAAACATCTTCCTAAAACCAAGCCTTATGTCTCCCCAACCTTCCATAACCTTAAGATTCTTATCCCCAATTTCATGCTTTCCTTAAACCAATATTCAACTTACAAAATCTTGAAAGTCCAACCTTATCATAAATAAAGTTGACCGAATATAAATGCTAAGATGAACAAAAATAAAATCCTCAATATGCTTTCCATGCTACTCGAACAACTTCCCTCAAGCAACCTTTCAAGCTCCTTATCCACTATGCCACTAACTACTCATGTGCTTTAATTTAACACTTAATTTAACTTAAGTGTCAAGCTCACTTAATCCACTTCATTAAATAAACCATACTAACAATTATTCTAGCTTCCTAAATAAAATCAAGCCTTCCCAAGACTATGCTACACACAAAATTCATACCCGAGTCAACACAAATAATATTCAAATTTTAGGATATTACAGTCTGTCCTCAAACCGGACACATCGTTCATGCTCCGTAGCCACTATCCCTCGAGCATATCGGCTTAACCTTAGGAATTCAGCCTCGTACTCTACTACGAACTTGATCCCTTGAACCATCCCCAGGAATGCCTTTCTCTGCGCATCAATATAATGAGTACCCACATATTTCTTCTGATATGCCGTCTTAACATATTCCCAAGTGAGTTCCTCAGCTGTGGCCCCATCCCGAACCGTGAGCCACCACTGATATGCCTCATCGGGAAGCAGCGCCACCATTCCTTTCACTTTCTCCTCAGCGGTTAGATCCAGCTCATCCATAATTCGCTCGGTCGCCTCCAACCAATACTCAGCCGTACTGGGTGCCACACCCAATATACCACGGAACACCTCAGCTCCATTAGCTCGGAGTCACTCGGGTACGGACTTCCTAGCTCTCATATTCCCACTTACTCCAGCTACCATCTCGAGAACTCATAGCACCGCCTGCGATACAGCATCATCCCTCGTCTGATCTTCTTGCTCAACACCAAAAGCTGGTGGTGGCGGTGGTGGTACCTCATTATCGGACCCTTGACCTGATCTAACGGGTTCTGATACGGCCATTCTGCCTCTACCACATCCTCGCACATTACGACCACGTCCCCTAGAGCTCATTTCTATGTTCGCGCTTTAATCTGATTAGAAAGTTTTATGCATTAGTATTTGTTCCACTGCTTATCCGCGAACAATTTTATGCAAAGGAGTTTAGAAGTAATTCTTTCGATCATTACAAAGTTTCAAGTTTTCTATCCTAGTTTCGAGAAACACATCCATTCAGTAGTACTTACCACACACATTCACTATTCGAACATTCTTGTCTTTTCCTATCCCAGGGGTATTTTCGTCATTTATCCTATAGGGGTATTTTGGTAATAAATCGAGGTCAATTTGAAAACTTTAATAAATCAAAGCACTCTGAAATTTTCAAACTTGAGGGTATCTTGGAAATTTTTCCCAAATCAAAGATGTTGCAGAAATTTTAAAAATCGGGGTTATTTTGGTAATTTCGTAAACTAGGGGTAATTTGGTAAATTTTCCAAATCGGGGTATCTTGAATTTTCATGAAATAGGGTTTTTTTTGGATACTGTTGTAAAGTAAAAATTTTATTAAAATCGAGGGTAGTATGGTAATTTTAGAAATTAAGGGCATTTTAGTAAATTTTTAACCAGGGGTATTTTAGTAATTTTGTAAATCGAGGATATTTCAGTAAAATTTTATAAAATAGTTTTTACAATCAAGAAGGATAATTTGAGGATTTTAAAACTAGGATTTTTATAGAAATACTGCTAGTCCTTTCGGGTTTTAGTTATTTGGTTTAGCAGTGAATAAATCCTCTTGGTTAGGGTGAACCGTCACTACGCACCAGGTAGGATTCGAGTGGAGAGAAGGTGAGTCACAAGACTGCTTAAATACCAAGCTCCTGCCGAATCCAATCCTAGACATGCGCACAACTGTTGCCACACCCTAACTCGGCGACTTACTCACATGTTTGTTTGGTTGTACTTAAGTCTTATGTATTTTGTGTTGAAGTAAACTCGTCCTAGGGTTCAATAGCTCCTAATCTAGTAATCTACGATCCCGTAATGCCCATAAAGTTTCACATACCAATCACTTCAATAGTTAGGGGTACTTACCTTGTGGACTTCGAGCCAGAGATACAGGTGCCATGCCAAAATAAACCTGAAATAGTTCATGAAAGTCTATGTTTTTGAAAAGCCCATCTTTGAAAAATGTTTTTGGACCCAAAACCCTCAAAGCCTAGTTTTGAACCGGGATTTGATACCAAATTGTAACACCCGAAACCTGGCCCAAACGCTACGGCCGAATCTAGAATGCTACTGAGGAAAAAGTTTGAAAAGAATTTGTCATAAGGGTGAAAACATAAAAATTTTCTGTCGTTTATAAAAACATTGTATATTTATAATTCTAAGTAAAATTATGTTGTTACAAATTTTGAATTAAAATTTAATATAAGTTTTGATGATGTAAATTGCTTTCTAAAATAAAACATTCCAAATATCATCTCGATCGTCAATCCAACTCAAACACAATAAAAGTCCCCAAATACTTTAAGTGGCCCTTATTACAATAAATATTTACTCAAAATACTAAAAATATAAAGTGCATAAAACAATGAAAAATATCTTCTGCATGGCCACCTCGTATCCGCTCCAGCCCGGTCCAAGAATCATGTATCACCTACATTGTTTGGTAAAAAAAAAAAATTGGGTGAGTCAAACAGACTCAGTGTATAGTTATTTCACATGTCTCCACATATGGGTTTTAGGGGTTTAGGGTTTAGGGTTTAGGGTTTAGGGTTTAAGGTTTTAGGGTTTAGGGTTTAAGGTTTAAGGTTTATGGTTTTAGGGTTTAGGGTTTAGGGTTTAGGGTGTAGGGTGTAGGGTTTAGGGTTTAGGGTGTATGGTTTAGGGTTTAGGATTTAGGGTTTAGGGAAAATTTTAATGAATAAACTGTACTAATTGGATTACCAATTTTGGGCTTATCGAGGGCACTAATCCTTCCTCGTGCGTAACCGACTCCCAAACCTATTTTTTAAATTTCATAGACCAAAATCGTTGTTTTGATAAATCAAATTGTGTATTAAAAGTAATCGTTTTACGAGGTGACCCGATCACACCTCAACAAAAAGGATTGGTGGCGACTCCCGTTTTTTCGTTTTCATTTCCAAAAGCCTAGTCGATTCCGTTTTGAAAAATGATTTCGACATATATATAATGTTTTCATTAACTAATTAATTATGGATATATATAAATGGGAGTTTCCCAATTCCCATGATTTTCTATACTTTGGTAGTTATTTTGCTATTATTGGATTATATACTTATTATATATATTTATATATATAAAATGTTTTCATTAACTAGTTAATTATTGAATCCATTGTTAACACACGACTTTACCAGATTAAGATAAGAATGAAACAATAAATATAGACAAAATAAATTAATTATGATGCAACGTGAATCAAATCTAAATTATTCTTCAAGAAAGTAAACACTTGACTAATAAGCCACAATTTGAGGTTAAACTAACTCAAATTATCTTGAGGTTAAACTAACCTAAATTATTCTTAGAGAAGATAAACATCGGCCAATAAACTACAATTTGAGGTTAAACTAATTTACATTTTCAATGTTAAAGAGGATGAGTTTTTATTAGATTTGAACCTTGATGCTTATCGGAGCTTTGTCACTAGGCAATAGCTTATTGACAATTTTTGTAAGAGTGGGCGATCGAGATCAACTGTAAAGTTGGTTTCACTAAGCCTAAAAATAATAGTGGTAATGAGATTAGTTATTATAGTAGTGGAATTAAAATCAACCTTATAGTATGTTAAAACCATTTTTTTTTTAAAAACGGGATCGATTTTTATTTAAAAAACGAAAATGGACGGGAGTTGCCACCAATCTTTTTTATGAGGTGTGATCGGATCACCTTGTAATTTGATCATATTAATAAAATGTTTTGATTTTACTAAAATAACAATTTTGGTCTACAAAATTCGAGAAAACAGGCTCGGGAGTCGATTACGTGCGAGGAAGGATTAGCACTCTCATCACGCCCAAAATTGGTACCTAATTGATTAATTAATGTCTTAATGTCGAAAGTTGAAAACTCTAAAAGAATTTGATATCGATCCCCCTCTTATTAATGTAAATTTAAAAACTTGAAATCATCAAACGATTGATAAAGATCCTCTCGTCTCGAGATATCAAAATATCACATCTCGTAAGTTAGGACACGATACTTTGGACCCTCGAGAATAAGCTTGCCTTTAATTTTTATTTAAAATTCACATATTTTAAAAATTAAGAGAATGTTCGGCTATTTAGGATTAACGAGAAAATCAAAACCCGTAAATTAAGGTACGATTTCTCGAATCTCAAAAATACGAAATATTATTGATTTTTTAAAAAATTCATTTTAATGAATTTAGCTAAAGTTGATGAAATATTTAAAAAGGATACATATGTAATTTATTTGAGTATGGCTAAGATGTAAAAAATCTCATATTAAACGAACGATAATGCGAAAAAATTCAACAAACTAATAAAGCATGAAAATAATGATAATAAAGCATAACAATAATACGATAATTGAAAAATATTAATAATGAAAATGATAATGGTGAAAATAATAATAATACAAATACCAAAGAACAAAAACAATAATAGTAATAATAATAATTAAAGCAGAGAAAATGCACAATATATAAAAGAGGAGCCAATTTTGCAATTCAAAAACAAAAACAAAAACAAATATAAAGAGATTAAAGAGATAATAAATACATAAACAAGTTAAGATTTATAAAAAAATTGATTACCAATTGAAAATAAAGAATATTTAAATAAATCAAATCAAATATATAAAATAATTTGAAATAAATAATATATAAAACAATTTAAAATAAATAACATATAAGACAATTTAAAATAATAGTATATAAAAAGAATTTAACTAAATAATATATGAAACAATTTACAATAAATAATATATATAAAATAATTTGAAGCTAAAAGACTAAGGATCGAATTACAAATCGAGAATAAAATTAGGCGTAAAATTAAAATTACAAAGATTAATAAAACACAAATTAGGATCTAAATAAACGCGTGAAAATGACAGGGACCGATCGAAAAATTATTCTCGAAGTTCCTTGCACCGTTTCACACGCAGGATGAAATGTAACAAAAATGGACTCTTAGAGACAAATTTAAAACAACAAAAGAAATAATAAGACCGAATTAAAAAAATAAAAAAAGTGGAAGGGCTTGGCGCATAAATAACCCCAAAACTAAAAAACAAGCGGATCCCCTTTGCCAATGGGGTTGAGTTATGGTAGGGTAAATGGCGCCGTTTTGGCACTTAAGTGGCCAAAGCAAAATGACGCCATTTTACTTCCATTATTTAAATCAATTTTTTATAAACTTCATTTTCTCACTTCTTCAAAAAAAAAAAAAAACATAAAAATGCTCTCAACCTCCTCCTTTCCTCTTGATTTTCGGTTAGGGATCCAACCATCGATCGCCGACGATGGCACCACTGCCCACGATGGCCGAAAAAACGAACGGAGGCCATTTTTTGGCTTTTTGTAACAGTTCGATTTAGGGCTTAGTCAGAATAGTGGTGTTAGACCATAAATCCGAAGTAGAAAATATGTGTTTAAATGATTTTACAAGGCTTATGAGGTATTTGCATGATTGTGTGAAAGTCACATGAAGAAATTTTATTAATTAGTGAATAAATTGTCCATTAGGACTAAATTGTAAAGAATAGAAAATGTGAGATTCTAGAAGGTTCAAGTATGAAATAGAATTATGAAAAATCCTAGAGGTCCTTATTTAGTAATTAGACCATTATATTTGATGATGGACAAAAATGCATATGGGAAGTAAAAAATATTAAGGGTCATTAAGGGAATTTTGGTCATTTGGTTAATTAAAGAATAACAAGGGAAAATAAGCCAAAAATCATGTCCATCTTCTTCCCCATGGTGCCGAAATTTTCAAGGACTCCATAGCTAGGGTTTTGTTCATTTTCAAGCTTAAAATCAAGAAACACGAAGCCCGGATCGAAACCGAGGCAAGAACAAAGTTGAAGACTAAATCGAGCACCGAGATACATTTTGAGATTCGAGGTAAGTTTGTATGAAATTAGTATTTCATAATGTTCAATATTTGAAATCGTTCATTATTATGCTAATGCATTTTATGGTGAATGAAATCGAGCAATAAAGTCTCGATGAGTAAATGATGAGAACAGGCTCAATTGTAGTTCCGGAGTAAGCATATTACCTACGTATGCATATGAGAAAGGAAAGGTCCCATATAAGACCATATCTGGGATATGGCTTCGGCACCAAAGAATGATCTCGTGTAAGACCATATCCGGGATATGACATCGACGTCTAAGTACGATCTAGTATAAGACCATGTCTGGGAAATGGTATCGACATCGAGTTATAAGATCCCGTATAAGATCATATCTGGGATATGGTGTTCGCATCAAATTTTATGTATGTTAAGCTTGAATGATTCATGATGATTCGATTTATTCATAAGCAAAAGAGTCAAGTATGTGAGTTGGCCTAGATCCAAGTCTATTTATGGATGGCCTTGAGTGATGTTCATGGTATGAATGATAAAGATGTGAGTTTATGGTTATGTTAGCAAATGTGCTAAACTACATGACTCAGTGATACAGGTATCTTGAGTTAGTAAAAGTTACCAAATCATATTGACATGAGATGGGTAAGAGTAAGTAAGAATAAGTGTGAATAAGTACAAGTAAGTACTTTTATTCATTGGTGCTATGTCGTCATTGTTTCATGATATGAATGATTATAGTTTGAGTAAATTGTCATCCTAGAGTTTCATGCAAACTTACTAAGCTATATGCTTACCCCTTTCTCTTCCCTTTTCCTTGTAGTTTTGCCAAGTTAGCTCGAGGATCATTGGACATCGGAGCTTGTAATCACACTATCAACATCACTTTGGGATAACAATTTAGACTTATTTTGAGTATGGCATGTATAGGACTCAAGTATTTTGTTAAGTTGTAATTGTTAGCCAAAGTGTTGGCTATGTATGTTACTAAAGTCATTTTGCAAATGGTCTTGAGTTAGGCCAATACTTGGCAAATCCTTTTGCCCAATGAAGGTAAATTTCATGAAGTGTATGCTTTTGTATATGTCTCGATTTCTTAAATTCCTAAAGATATCAATTGGTTATCTTTTAAATTGGAATGATTTGAATTGGAGTTTGCATGTGTGCGATGTAGGGTGGCAAAATGGCTTGGTAGATAGCCTATTAATTGTCCACATGGGTAGACACACGGGCGTGTGTCTAGACCGTATGGGAGGCACGGCTAGCACATGGGCGTATGCTCAGGCCATGTAAAGTCTGCACCTTGCATTTGAAATTTAAGTCACCACATGATTGAAGCACACGGGCATGTGTATAGGCTGTGTGGATAAGTCAGAATGACAAGGATTGGCACACAGGCCAGGGCCACGGGCGTGTCAAGGCCGTGTGAAATTAGTCAGTGTAGACCATGGGTGGAAGACACGAGCATGTTTCAGGGGCACACGGACGTGTCCTTAGTTCAACACGGGTGTATGGCCTCTATTTTGATGAAAAGTTTTCCAAGTTCGTAAAAGTCCTTGGTTAAATCCAAAAACCTCTCGGAGGTATGTTTAGGGCCACATAGGCCAAGAATGAGCAAGAAATGAGTTTTGAACGAAATGTTATAGCCCGTTACTACACGTTCAAGTAAGGTTAAGCATGGTAATGCCTCGCATCCAATCCCGTCGTCGGACACGGGTAAGGGGTGTTACATTTAGTGGCATCAGAGCTACGGTTTAGTCAGTTCTCAGACTAACGTAGCATGAGTATGAGTCTAACTGCACATGCCATATGTAAGAGTGATTGTGTAATGATAGTGTGACAACTCCTGACATTTTAAATTGTATTTGATATAGTTAATGGATCCTGATCCCGATCGAGCTGCAGCTGATGATGCTGCAAGTAATGTGTCGACTTTCGCGCAAGGGACCGCACCAGTTGAAAGTATACCCGAGACTTTGGGTCAGGGGGAAGATGCCCAAGAAGCCTTTCTCTAAATGATGAGTAATTGGTACACAGAGTACATTCGAGCAAATCTGAATGCTCCACCTCCTCCGCCCCCGCCTATTCCTCAACCTACTCATGTAGCTCCCCAAGTAGTAGTTGTAAGAAGAGAAAAGCCTCCAGTTGATAGGATCCGAAAGCAAAGAGCTGAGGAATTGAGGGCTAGTAAGGACGATGATCCAGAAAGAGTAGAGTTCTAACTCAGAAACACCATTCGGGTGTTTGATGAGCTATTGTGCACACCTAAAGAGTGCATGAAGTGTGTAGTTTCCCTTTTGAGAGATTTCGCTTACCAGTGGTGGAATACCCTTGTGTCGACCGGGTTTGGGGTGTTACAATTGTGGTATCAGAGCCAAGTTCAAAGGCTCGGCTGTGGGCCCGAGGCCCAAAATGTTTTAAAACTATAGTTTTCAAGTATTCTGTTTTAAAAAGTATGGTTTGGAAGGCATAGCACCGAGTCTCCGGCACTAGTCCGCCCAGGTAAGTACCCCGTACTATTGCTTGTGATTGGTTGAATATAATGTGATGGAATGGCTAGTAATAGTAAGATTACCGTAGAGACTGAAACTGATAGGACTCTGTGGACTCGCGAAAACAAAACTTCTTTAATAAGCAGTATCCATAAGACTTTGCTTTTAAACAGTGGAATAATTAACGGAAAAACTCAAATGCTTTCTAACTTAAACACGATTTTCACTAAGACAGAATGTTTTTGTAACAATAATAAACAACTCAAACTTCTTAACGAGATAAACCTGTTTTGTTTACCCATCAGAGTAAGTTTTTAAAATTTCCGGGTTTTCAAATACATCATTAAATTTCAATCAAACCTACTCAAGTTTTTCTTCAAATACTCAACCTAGCGAAGTGTTTCTTTTTTCTTCTTCAACTTTTAAGCTCCAACCTAAACCTCTCAAAAACCTTTTTCCCTGTAACATACCAGATTCGGTCGTGGTGTATTGACCGGGTTTGGGGTGTTACAAATTTATAAGCCAAATATTTATTGACCAGAAGAGAAAGGAATTCCTTAAACTAAAGTAAGGAAAGATGGCGAATCGAGTACGAGCGTGAGTTTGTGAGACTTAGTACACTCGAGAGAGTGTGTCCTCGAAAGCCATTATGTATAAGAGGTTTGAGGACGAGCTAAATGAAGATATAAAGTTGTTCGTTGGTGTCCTTGAATTGAAAGAATGTTTTGTGTTAGTAGCCAGAGCCTGTAAGGCTGAAGACCTAGTTAAGGAGAAAAGAAAGGCTGAGATGGAGTCTCGTGACTCGAGAAAGAGATAGATGAGCAAAACTTTTCAATCATCATCTAAGAAGTCAAGAGACTTCTCAACCCGATCAGGTACTTAAGTCGGGTTTTCAAATAAGAGTAAGAGTAAACAGTACTCAGGGCCTAAAGCCTAGACTACATCAGTTGCTAGTATTGGTAACCCCCGACCCAATAGACCGGAGTGCCCAAAGTGTGGCAGACGTCACTCTGGTGAATGTCGAGCAAATGAAAAAGCATGCTTCAGGTGTGAGTCTTTTGACCATTTTATTAGAGATTGTCCAGAAGTGGATGAGAAAGAGAAGCCTCACGAGGCAAGACCGGGAGGCACTATTAGAAGGAGGTCACAGAGAAACCTGGGAAGCAGGGCAAGTAGTAAGACTACTCACAAGGAGCAGGCTGCTAGACTTGAGGGCTGAGCACCGGAGAGAACTTACGCCATTCACGCTCGCGAAGAAGCATCGTCTCCTGATGTGATTACGCGTACCTTTTCTCTCTATGATACTAAAGTTATTGCTCTAATAGATCCAGGATCTACCCATTCATATATATGCATGAAATTAGTATCTAGAATAAGTATGCCCATAGAGTCTACAGAATTTGTGATAAATGTGTCTAATCCTTTAGGCAAAAGTGTGTTAGTTGATAAAGTATGTAAAGATTGCCCATTAATGATTAGAGGTCATTATTTTAAGGCAAATCTAATGATATTTCCATTTGATGAATTTGATATTATTCTTGGTATGGACTGGTTAACCACTCATGATGTGACAGTAAATTGTGGAAAGAAATATATTGAATTGAGATGTGAAAATGGTGACACTCTTCATGTTAAATCAAATGATTAAGACAGGTCACCAGTAGTGATATCTCACATGTCAGCCCAAAGGTATGTAAGGAAAGGGTATGAGGCTTATCTAGCTTTTGTGATGAATGCTAAAGAAACGAAATTAAAGATTGAATCAGTTTTGGTAGTATGTGAGTACCCAAATGTACTTCCAGAAGAGTTGCTAGGGTTACCTCCAATTAGAAAGGTTGAATTTGGTATCGAATTAGCTCCTGAAACTGCACCCCTATCAATTGTGCCTTATAGAATGGCTCCAACTGAGTTAAAAGAATTGAAGGCACAGTTACAAGAGTTGATGGATAAAGGTTTTGCAAGATCAAGTAGTTCTCCATGGGGTGCTCCAGTGCTATTTGTGAGAAAGACAGATGGTTCCATGAGTTTATGCGTAGATTATCGTTAGCTTAATAAAGTAACCATGAAGAACAAGTACCCTTTGCCAAGGATCGATGACTTGTTCGATCAATTGAAGGGAGCCACCGTGTTTTCCAAGATAGACTTGAGATCGGGATAGTACCAGTTGAGAGTGAGGGACTTAGATGTGCCTAAGACTACTTTTCGAATGAGGTATGGGCATTATGAATATCTAGTCATGCCATTCAGTTTGACAAATGCCCCTGCGGTGTTCATGGATCTAATGAACCGCATTTTTCGACCATTATTAGACAAGTTTGTAATGGTATTTATTGATGATATACTAATATACTCCCGGGATGAACATGAGCATGCCGAACACTTAAGGACATTTTTACATATTTTGCGAGATAATCAGTTGTATGTCAAGTTTAATAAAAGTGAGTTTTGGCTAAAGGAAGTTGGATTCTTGGGACATATTGTCTCGGGAGATGGGGTTCGAATTGACCCAGGCAAAATCTTAGCTATTGTTGGCTGGAAACCGCCAAAAAATGTGTCTGAGGTTGTAAGTTTTGTAACACCCCAAACCCGGCCCATGAGTCCTGACCGGATCTGGTATGTCACTGAGTAAAATAATTTGAATCATTTTGGGTGTCTGGTGAAAATTTGATAAAATTTGGCTAAGGTATTAAAACGATGTTTGAGAACTCAGTTGGGATTATTTTTATAAACATGGTGGGGTTGATAAATCCTTTGAAAACGTTTGATCATGCAAAATTTTAAAATCATTAAAGTTATAGTTGACTTGGTGTATTTTTATTACCCGATGGTAACGTCTTTGAAAAACTCGTAAAAGTTACTTAGTTGGAAAATGTTGCTTTTAACCGGTTTACATAACATTTGTAAATTCATTTGTAGTATAGCATAAGTAAAGCAAAATGACTACGTAAACATCCAAATATAATTTAGCGGCCTTATTACAACCCAAATTAAAAACTTAGAAAGGAAAATGAATAAACTTAAAAATAATAAATTAAGTACAAATCCTTGAATAAGCATGACCGCCTCGAGTCCTCTTCGGCTCCATCTCCGCGATCTATTCATCTACAAAATAGTATGGGAAGGGGTGAGTCACCAAGACTCAGTGTATAAATCCCCCACCCGGAAATATGACTCATACACAAGATATTAGTAAACATGCAATTATGCAATCCCACTTAACCATCCATACTCCTTAACTACCCCGTGTGGTCAAAACCACTGGTGGTCAAAACCACCGTGACTAGAGTCACAAATCAAATGATGGGGCCAACCCATCGTGTGGTCAAAACCATCGATGACCATATGTCACAATTTATCAAGTGTGGTCAAAACCATTGGTGGTACCAAACCACGGGACTTAGTCGCATTTATCAATCGGTGTGGTCAAAACCATCGATGACCATAGGTCACAAATAATCGATGGGGCCAACCCATCTTGTGGTCAAAACCATCGGCGACGATCCATAAAAATCATCCCCTCCACTCATTAATCCCACCATCATCATGCTTACATAATCATATATCATAATCCCATATATTATGCATTCATGTGTAGCATATTATACAACAACATGTGATGGCATACACAACATATATCAAAGATCATGTAATAGGGGACTTACTCGAAATCCATGCTTAAGCCCACAATACCAAATCACTACCACAATGATTAACAAAACAATAATATGGCAAAGTTTACTAATAAAGTGTGTAAGGAGTTTTACACACCTGTTACTACTGAAATTCCTAGATCCCGAAGATCCGATCTATGACGCTAGATCTCTTGACCTATAATCTGCCAATCATCACTGTTAGTGTCATAGGCCTATTTGGCCATATTAACTTAATACCAAAGGCTCTTACCTTAAACGGATTTGGTTTCACTTGATTAAGACTTTGCCGAAATTCCTTAAACAACCCACAAAAAGATCAGTCACCACTTAAATACATATCATGGCCTTTGGCCGAATGCCATAGCCTACATACCATGCTTACCTTAAATCCCGGAAGACCCCTCAATTCTTGTAACACCCCAAACCCGGCCCAAACGTTATGCCCAAATTTGGTATGTTACAGATGAAAAACATTTTGAAACCCTTGTTTAGTCGATTTTGTTTTAGAGTAAAAGAGGTTGTCTTATTTTTAAAAAATATATTAAGTCAAGTTGTTACCAATTTTGTCATTATACCCGATGGTACGAAAGAAAATCATTTACGTTTGAATTTAATAAACTTGTGTAACCATTTTAAAGTTATTAAGCAATTTAAATAATTCATCCCAAACATGTAAAATAATAAAAAAAATAATCTTAGGAGGCCTTATTACAACTTAAATAAACAAAACCAAAATAAAACAAAATAATTCAAAGTTCATTAGTCCATAATTTCACTGCATGGCCACCTCGAGTCCATCCGGTTCCGCATTTGCGATCTACGAGTCACCTGAAAAATGTTAAAGGAAAAGGTGAGTCACCAAGACTTAGTGTGTAACCCTTTTCCCGGTTTAATGCATCATCATACACAAAATCACAAATTAATTTAACATGCACCCAACCTAACCATCCAAACACCTTTTACTACCCCTGTGGTACCAAACCACGGTGGTGCCAAACCACCGGTGACTTATAGTCATGATATTCATCAATATTGTGGTGCCAAACCACCGGTGGGGCCAACCCACGTGTGATACCAAATCACCAAGGTCGATCCCATAATATAATCCGTGGGGCCAACCCACCGTGGTGCTAAGCCACCGGGACTAGACGCTATGAGGTGCCAAACCTCCGAGGTGCTAAACCTCCGTGACCGTAGTCACGAAATGTGGTACCAAACCACTGGTGTCTGTCGACATGAATATTACTTCCCCCTCCTCTCATTCAACCCACAACAATCAATAATATGCATATAATACAGGAATCATGCCCACACATTTATTTAACAACATACCAAATACGTCATGCTTCCCAAAAGCATCATTAAGTAACTCATAATATCAAGGACTTACCTGATTCCTTGCTTATACCATGATGGTATAAAATCCAATTCTACACAATCCAATTTAGTGTAATATATTCAGCACATTAATTAATTATTAAGTGTGTATGTACACACCTGTTACTATCGATAGCCCCTAAATCCCAATGAATCAATCGGCCTTTCAAGATCTTCTTGGCCCTATATTCGGCCAAGCATAAGGTTAGTGTCTGAGGCCATTCGGCCAAACTAAATTAATTTCAAAGGGTTATTATTTGAAACCTGAGACCTTACCTACACGTGATTCGGTTTTCTACCAAATCCCGAGCCAAGCGATGGTTCACTTCCGTCAATCGGCCACACCTTAAGACACAAAATAGTTAGCCTCCCAAGCCTTCGGCTTTTCAATCACTTAACTAAATAACTTACTAAAATAGATCCTTACCAACACTTACCTTCCTCTCAAACCGATTGGAGAAGAAGAGAGCACCCTTTGCTTCGATATTCGGCCAAAACTACAGCAAATAGGGAGGGAGTTTTGGCTAAAGAGAAACAAAAGAGATGCTGGAATTTTGAATAATTTTGGGCAATTTGTCTATGGAAATTTTGGCAGCAAGGTAGTAGGGATTCGACTAATGGAGGAAGAAAAAGAAAAGAAAAGATGTAGGGGAAATCAATGGTGGTTTTCGCTAAGTAAAAGAAGAGAATGTGGAAAATTTTGAAGGATTTCCTAGGGAAATTTCGCAGCAGAGAGGAAAAGAAGAAGAAATAGTTGCTGGAATTTTGGGCACTTCTTGTTTGTACAAAATCAATTTTGAACAACCCAAGGAGTCCCAATGCTGGCCAATTCCTCCTTTTAGGAGATAAATTCCAGCTTTTATTTATCACAAAACAAAGCAAAATTATCCTACATTTAATCCCTTATTCACCTTCAACAATTAATAGCAATTAAACTACTAATAATCCCCTTCCAAATTAATTTTGCAAAAATAAAACCTTATCTTTATCAATTTAAAGAGTCCACACTCATGCCAATTCTTTCACTCCTTCACGCCAAGAGCAAGGAGGAAAAAATAAAATCAAATCTCGCTTCTTGGACTCGAACCGGTGACCTCGAAAGACAAAGAAGAAATTTCTTAAAGCGCCCTTGCCACTTCTCCCAATCGACTTTCATGTCAAATATCCTTCTTGTTTATTTATAAGCCTTCTTCTTGGCCCTATTGCCTTTAACGCAAAAAGCCCAAAAATAACACTCCTTGCGTCCCTTGCGTTTCGAACCCGAGACCTTCGTGCCAACACCCTTAAGTGGCACCCCAAGCCACTCCGCCCACCTGCCTTTCATGTCATGAAGCCTCCTTATTTAATTATAAGGCCTTCCTAGGCCTAACGCCCAAAAAGCCCACAAGGAAAAATATTTCCTCCTTGTATCCCCCATGGATCGAACCCAAGACCTCCCTTGCCAACCACACGCTACCAGCCACTGCACCAGAACCATTCTTATGTCATAATTCGTCCAAATTTTATTTAAGCCCTAACTTCACCTAGCTCCCTCCTTTAAAACACTTAGGAAGAATTTTTTTTTCAAATTTGGGTCAGGCCTAGCTTGGGTTATTATTTTATTTTTTTTAGACCCTAAAACATGCCAAATAAAATCATACTCTTTATTTCTTCAAGCACACAAGGGAAATTAATTAAAATTTTTAACAACCCCTAATTTAGGGTGTTACAATTCTACCCCCTTAAAAATAATTTTGTCCTCGAAATTACTTACTATCGTTCATCCGTACAGTCTAACTCACTACACTACGCTATTGCTGCGCACTCTGATCTTAATAAAACTATCATATCTAACGATTGCGATTTAATCTGATTAAGAAGTTTTATGTATTTAAAAAAAAAATTTTTGTTTCACTGATTATCCGCGAAGAAATTTTATGAAGAGAGTTTTAAGGGTGGTTCTTTCGTAAACATACAAACACACAGTTTTCCATTCATTCATCCAAAGAGACATTGTTGATTTCATGGTGATTGTTTTTCCACTACTCGGGGGTATTTTCGTAATTTGTCCTACAGGGGTATTTTCGTAATTTTTCAAAAATGAAAATTTTTGGGTGATTTTGTCAAAGATTATTTTAAAACTCTTAATTTCCCGGGGTATTCTGAAAAAAATTTTGAAATTCGGGGGGTATTTTGGTGATTTTGAAACTCAGGGGCATTTTGGTAATTTTTCACAAATCAGGGTGAATTTGTAAAATTTGATTAATCAGGGGTGTTTCAAAGGTTGTAAAATCTTGAGGGCTCTTTTTGATAATTGTATTTTCCAAAATAGTGATGTTGCAAAATTTTGATAGATAGGGGTATTCTGGTAATTTGGTAGGTTAGGGGCAATTTTGTAATTTTACAAAATCATGACGTTTTCGAATTTTAAGATTTTTGGGGCACTTTTCATGTGATGAAATTTTTTATTAAAACCGTGGGAATTTTGGATATTTCATGGTTCAAGAGCGTTTTCGTAATTTTTTACCCCTAAGGGTATTTTTAGTAATTTTCCACATTCAGGGCATTTTCTCAGAACAATTTCTAAAAATTAGGTTCTAAGTATTTTCATAAAAGAAGGATATTTTGAAAATTTCTATTTGAAAAATTTTCATACGGAGGGTATTTTGCTCATTTTTCAAACTGAGGGGTATTTTGGTCGTTTTTCGAAACAAGGTTTTATTTTCCTCAAAAACAAAACAGCTAATCCCTTTTTGGGTTCTAGTTATCGAGTTTAGCCTGTGAGTGTGTCGTCTTAGCTAGGATGAACCGTTACTACGCACTGTAGGATTCGAGTGAGTAGGAGGTGAGTCACGAGGACCGCTTAAATACCGTGCCCCACCGAATCCAATCCTAGACATGCGATAACGATTGCCACATCTTTTGCTTAGTGACAACTCACGGGGTTTGTTTAGGTAATTATTAAATCTTATGCATAGTTGGGGTACACTAGCCCTAGGGTTCAACAGCCCTATTCAAATAGTCTACGTTCCCATTTTACCCTTCTACCCCTCATCAAAAGAATTCACAAAAATTGATAGAAGTACTTACCTGGGCGAAGAGGTGCCGGAGACTCGGTGCCATGCTGTTCAAGCCAAAACAATTTCTCAAACATTATAATAAGGCCTACTATCCAAAACCAAACATTTTGGGCCTTGGGCCCCCCACAGCAGAGTTTTGAACCTCGCTCTAATACCAATTTTGTAACACCCCAAACCCGGCCCAAACGTTATGGCCAAATTTGGTATGTTACAGATGAAAAACATTTTAAAACCCTTGTTTATTCGATTTTGTTTTAGAGTAAAAGAGGTCTTATTTTAAAAAATATATTAAGTCAAGTTGTTACCAATTTTGTCATTATACCCGATGGTACGAAAGAAAATCATTTACGTTTGAATTTAATAAACTTGTGTAACCATTTTAAAGTTATTAAGCAATTTAAATAATTCATCCCAAACATGTAAAATAATAAAAAATAATCTTAGGAGGCCTTATTACAACTTAAATAAACAAAACCAAAATAAAACAAAATAATTCAAAGTTCATTAGTCCATAATTTCACTGCATGGCCACCTCGAGTCCATCCGGTTCCGCATCCGCGATCTACGAGTCACCTGAAAAATGTTAAAGGAAAAGGTGAGTCACCAAGACTCAGTGTGTAACCCTTTTCCCGGTTTAATGCATCATCATACACACAAATCACAAATTAATTTAACATGCACCCAACCTAACCATCCAAACACCTTTTACTACCCCGTGGTACCAAACCACCGGTGGTGCCAAACCACCGTGACTTATAGTCACGATATTCATCAATATTGTGGTGCCAAACCACCGGTGGGGCCAACCCACGGTGATACCAAATCACCGGCATCGATCCCATAATATAATCGTGGGGCCAACCCACCGTGGTGCTAAGCCACTAGGACGAGACGCTATGAGGTGCCAAACCTCTGGAGGTGCCAAACCTCTGGTGACCGTAGTCACGAAATGTGGTACCAAACCACTGGTGTCCGTCGACACGAATATTACTTCCCCCTCCGATCATTCAGCCCACAACAATCAATAACATGCATATAATACAGGAATCATGCCCACACATTTATTTAACAACATACCAAATATGTCATGCTTCCCAAAAGCATCATTAAGTAACTCATAATATCAAGGACTTACCTGATTCCTTGCTTATACCATGATGGTATAAAATCCAATTCTACACAATCCAATTTAGTGTAATATATTCAGCACATTAATTAATTATTAAGTGTGTATGTACACACCTGTTACTATCGATAGCCCCTAAATCCCGATGAATCAATCGGCCTTTCAAGATCTTCTTGTCCCTATATTCGGCCAAGCATAAGGTTAGTGTCTGAGGCCATTCGGCCAAACTAAATTAATTTCAAAGGGTTATCATTTGAAACCCGAGACCTTACCTACACGTGATTCGGTTTTCTACCAAATCCCGAGCCAAGCGATGGTTCCCTTCCGTCAATTGGCCACACTTTAAGACACAAAATAGTTAGCCTCCCAAGCCTTCGGCTTTTCAATCACTTAACTAAATAACTTACTAAAATAGATCCTTACCAACACTTACCTTCCTCTCAAACCGATTGGAAGAAGAGAGCACCCTTTGCTTCGATATTCGCCAAAACTACAACAAATAGGGAGGGGTTTCGCTAAAGAGAAACAAAAAGATGCAGGAATTTTGAATAATTTTGGGCAATTTGTCTAAGGACATTTCAGCTGACAAGGTAGTAGGGATTCGACTAATGGAGGAAGAAAAAGAAAAGAAAAGATGTAGGGAAATCAATGGTGGTTTTCGCCAAGTAAAAGAAGAGAATGCTGAAAATTTTGAAAGATTTCGGGGAAATTCGTGAAGAGAGGAAAAGAAGAAGAAATAGTTGCTGGAATTTTTGGGCACTTCTTGCTGTACAAAAATCAATTTTGAACAGCCCCCCAAGGAGTCCCAATGCTGGCCAATTCCTCCCTTTTAGGTGATAAATTCTAGCTTTTATTTATCACAAAACAAAGCAAAATTATCCCACATTTAATCCCTTATTCACCTTCAACAATTAATAGCAATTAAACTACTAATAATCCCCCCTTCCAGCCGAATTTTTGCAAAAATAAAACCTTATCTTTATCAATTTAAAGAGTCCACACTCATGCCAATTCTTTCTCTCCTTCACGCCAGCAGCAAGGAGGAAAAAAATAAAATCCAAATGCTGCTTCTTGGACTCGAACCAGTGACCTCGAAAGCGACCATGAAATTTCCCTAAAGCGCCCCTTGCCACTTCTCCCAATCTGACTTTCATGTCAAATATCCTCACTGTTTATTTATAAGCCTTCTTCTTGGCGCACTTGCGTTTAACGCAAAAAGCCCAAAAATAACACTCCTTGCATCCCTTGCGTTTCGAACCCGAGACCTTCGTGCCAACACCCTTAAGTGGCGCCCCAAGCCACTCCGCCCACCTGCCTTTCATGTCATAAAGCCTCCTTATTTAATTATAAGGCCTTCCGAGGCCTAACGCCCAAAAAGCCCACAAGGAAAAATATTTCCTCCTTGTATCTCCCATGGATCGAACCCAAGACCTCCCTTGCCAACCACACGCTACCAGCCACTGCACCAGAACCATTCTTGTGTCATAACTCGTCCAAATTTTATTTAAGCCCCAACTTCACCTAGCTCCCTCCTTTAAAACACTTAGGAAGAATTTTTTTTTTAAATCTGGGTCAGGCCTAGCTCGGGTTATTATTTTATTTTTTTAAACCCTAAAACATTACAAATAAAATCATACTCTTTATTTCTTCAAGCACACAAGGGAAATTAATTAAATTTTTAACAACCCCTAATTTAGGGTGTTACAATTCTCCTTAATGCCGGCTTCTAAAAAGGGCTACAAATCCAAGTCCCTGAATAGATTCGGTCATACAAAAACACATGATTAAGCCTCATGGTTTCGGCTAGCCATAACAGGAATAAAAGATTAAACTTAGAGAGATCCCTTACCACACCATGAAAATCGGCAACACCTTAGTTAGGGAGGGGAGATTCGGCCAAGTAGATCTCAATAGGAGAAGAAAAGAAAAAGAGTGGAAGGGTTCGGCTACTAGGGAAAGAAAAAGAAGAAGAAAAGAATTTTTGGAAGAATTTAGCAAATGTGGAATCGGCCAGCAACAAGAAGAGAAAAGAAAAGAATTTTTTTCTAACAATTTCGGCCCCTACCTTTAGGTGTTAAAACTGAATGTGGATAGCCCCCAAGGAGTCCCTATTTCGGGCATCACCTCCCCCTTCTTGTGATAATTTAGCTCTTAATTATCACACAAAAATAACATTTATCTCCTATCCATTTCTTCAAAATAAAAGAAAAAGAAACAAAACTAAATACACTTCTCTTCCAGCCGAATATGTGAAAAAAAATTCAGCCTTATCCTTATCAATTTGAGAGTCCAAATTCATGCCATCACTTACTCTCCCATTCACGCTGGTTTCACAAAAAAAAAAATAAAAATGCCCACTGCAGTTGCCTTGGTTCGAACCCAAGACCTCACTGCCGCAGCCCCCCTTACACGTCTCATGCCATGTTTCCCAATCGACTTTCATGCTCTTCAATCTCACCATTTAATTTTTAAAGCCTCCATACTTGGCCCCTTTTCCTTTAACGTCAAAAGCCCAAAAATAAAACACTCCTTGCGTCCATCATGACTCGAACCTGAGTCCATACACCAAAGCCCTTTAAGTGGCGCCCCAAGCCACTCCACCAACCTGACTTTCATGTCATAAACCCCCTTCATTTAATTTTAAAGCCTTCTTACTTAAGCCCATCACCGCTTATATAAAAAATAAAACGCCAAAAACACTGCTGCAGCCATTCGAACCTATGACCTGCGCCCATCTCCACCTCTAACACCTAAATGGTGCATGAAAGCCACCTTGCCACTTAATCCTTTGTGTCATGTTCCCCCCGAATTTTTACTTAACCCCTTTCTCACCTAGCTGCCTCCTTTTAACATTTAAAAAGAAATTTCCAATCCTAAGTCAGGCCTAGCTCGGGGTTATTTCTAGACTCTAGAACGTACTTAGCAATCAAAATATTCATTCTTCAAGCACACACACATGGGAAAAATAATTAAATTTCAAACAACCCCTAATTCAGGATGTTACAAGTTTTCTGGGCCTAGCTGGCTATTATCGACGGTTCATCAAAGGATTTTTCATGATAGCTACACCGATGGCGAGATTATTACAGAAAAGTGTAAAGTTTGAGTGGAAAAAAAAAGCACCAACAGAGTTTTGAGAGATTAAAAGCCATGTTGATAGAGGCTTCAGTTCTAGTACAACCTGAACTGGGAAAAGAATTTGTAATTTACAGTGATGCATCTTTAAACAGATTGGGTTGTCTACTTATGCAAGAAGGCAAGGTGATAGCATATGCTTCCAGACAGCTCAACCCACACGAGAAGAACTATCCGACGCATGATTTAGAGTTGGCTGCCATTATTTTCGCATTGAAGATTTGGAGGCACCATTTGTAAGGTGAAAGATGTCAGATATTCACAGATCATAAGAGTTTAAAGTATTTGATGACTCAGAAAGAATTGAACTTAAGGCAACGAAGGTGGTTGGAGTTGATAAAAGACTATGAGCTAGTTATTGATTACCATCTAGGAAAGGCGAATGTAGTCGCTGATGCCTTAAGTAGGAAATATTTATTTGCCTTGAGGGTTATGAATACCCATATGACTACATTAGAGGATGGTTCCATTCTAGCTGAGCTGAGGGCTAGATCGATGTTCCTCCAAGAGATCTACGAGGCTCAAAAGGATGATAGCGGCTTACAGTCCAGAAGGACTCAATGCGAATCAGGTGTCGAGTCTGATTTTTGGATCAATCCGGATGGATGTTTGATGTTTGGGGACCGAGTATGTGTACCAAGAAATGATGAACTCATTCATAAATTTTTCCATGAAGCACATAATGTATGCATATCTGTGCATCCGGGTAGCACCAAGGTGTATAACAACTTGAAGCAACGATATTGGTGGCTGAGTATGAAGAAAGATATTTCTGAGTTTGTTTCAAGATGTTTAATTTGTTAGCAAGTAAAAGCTGAACATCAAGTACCCTCGGGTTTGTTACAACCTATAATGGTACCCGAGTGGAAATGGGATCAAGCACTATGGATTTTGTAACAAGTTTTCCGTTAACACCGAGTAAAAAAGATGATGTATGGGTTGTAGTCCATAGACTTACAAAGTCAGCCCATTTCATACCGATGCGTGTCGATTACTCACTAGACAAGTTGGCAAACTTGTATATCTCTGAGATTGTGAGGCTACACACATTGCCCTTATCGATTATATCAGATAGAGATCCAAGATTCACTTCTAGATTTTAGAAAAAGTTGCAAGATTGAAATTTAGAACGGCTTTTCACCCCTAAATTGACGTATAGTCGAAGAGGTTAATACAAGTACTTGAGGATATGCTTCAGTATCGTGTTCATGAATTTCAAGGTAGTTGGGAAAAGCGTTTACCGTTGGTAGAATTTGCCTACAAAAACTGTTTTCAGTCAAGTTTAAAAATGGCACCTTATGAGGCTTTGTATAGGCGTAAATGTCGAACGCCTTTATACTGGACTGAGCTTAAAGAAAACCAAATTTACGGGGTTGATTTGGTTAGAGAAACTGAAAAAAAAGTAAAGGTGATTCGAGACTATTTAAAAGTTACTTCTGACTGGCAGAAATCTTACTCGGATCTAAAAAGGAAAGAGATTGAATATCAAGTCGATGATAGAGTATTCTTAAAAGTTTCACCATGGAGGAAAGTTTTTAGATTTGGCCGAAAAGGCAAATTGAGTCCTCGTTTTATCGGACCATATAAGATCACTGAGAGAATATGGCCAGTAGCCTATCGATTAGCTTTGCCATCCGAGTTAAAGAAGATTCATGATGTGTTCCATGTGTCTATGTTGTGACGCTGCCGATCAGACCCTTCGCATGTGATTACACCGACTGAGGTTGAGATTCAATCTGACATGACATATGGTGAAGAACTGTCAAGATTTTAGCTTGAGAAGTCAAGCAGTTAAGAAATAAAAGTATAGCCCCTATGAAAGTGCTACGGCAGAGACACGGTGTAGAAGAGGCTACATAGGAGCATAAAAAGGCAATGAGGAACCAGTATCCGAATCTCTTCAATGGTAAGATTTTTTAGGGCAAAAATCCCTAAGGGAGAGAATTGTAACAGTCCGATTTAGGGCTTAGTCAGAATAGTGGTGCGAGACCACAAATTCGAAGTAGAAAATTTGTCTTTAAATGATTTTATAAGGCTTATGAGGTATTTGCATTATTGTGTGAAAGTCACATGAAGAAATTTTATTAATTAGTGAATAAATTATCCATTAGGACTAAATTGCAAGGAATAGAAAATGTGAGATTCTAGAAAGTTCAAGTATGAAATAGAATTGATCGTTGTTTTGTCGAGTTTTAAAATTTATAAAGAATATGATTAAACCTGGAAACTAACTCTGACAATGATTATAGGCAAGTGTACCTATCGAACAGTAGTATAGCTTAGGCAAGACCGGGTTGTCGAACCCAAAAGAACTAAAAGTACTAATACTCACTTTTTTTTTATTATTTAGCCTAAAATATGGAGTGATTGGTTGATTTAATCTAATTTAACGACTACTAAGCTAAAGACACAAAGACAAAAAGAACAGATAGGGAAATCACTTGATGAAAAACTCAGTTGATCATGACGATACCCTTAGGAAGAATCCACCTAGACTTCACTTGTTATTTAACATTGAACCATATGATTTATTCACTTAGTTTGATCCGTAAGACTCCCTAACGTATATTAAACCCTCTCTCGAGGTGAATAACGTCTAACACTAGGTTAATTAGTGGAACTCCTGTTCTCTTATAATAACCCCCTAGAATAGCAGTAAATTGATCTATGGACTCACATATTAGGTTTTACCCTAATCCGGCAAAATCTCATCACCCTATCTCTAGGTGTACGATCAACTTCGCTTAATTATGCTAGATCTACTCTTAAGCAGGGTCTATTCCTCCTCCACCTAAGCACATCAAATTTGGATTAAACATGCATAATTAAGAACAAACTAAGTACTTATCATATAATTCAAAATTCAATAACAAGATTCATCTAGGTTTCATCCCCTTCAGGTATCTGAAGGGTTTAGTTCATAATGAATAAAGAAAACATATCAAGAGAAAAGATAAAACAAAACATAAGAAATCCCTAAAAACCCTTGGAGGAATTGAAGGAGAAATCTGTCGTCTTGAGTAAAATTCTGGCTCCTTGAGATGGATCCACTGGCTATCTTGAGTAATTCCCTGAATTGAATTGCTCTGGCTTTGGCTCCTTGGCCTAGCTAAGCGCCCTCTATCAGGTTACACTTAGGGTGTTTATATAGACTTTTGGAATGCTTTACTTGGCCTCTAAATGTCCCAATTCAAATATACTACCTACTAGGTGTTTGAATAGGCTTTGGAATGTGTTTCTTTGTCTCAAAGTATCCAAATCCGTGTGAAATTGCTCTCTCCCGCGGCAGGGGCACGACCATGGTACACGTCTGTGTAAATCATTTTCAGGCCGTGTCTCGATTTTGTCGATTGGGGCACGGCCATGTAAATCGTGGAATGGCTGTGTCTTAGTTAATTATCGAGGCACGCCCGTGTGGCTTGAAGTCCAGGCCCTGTCGATTTCTTCTTTGGCCCAAATTAGCCCGTTTTAAGCCCCTTTCTTGTTCTTTTCATCCTCGAGTGCTTTCCTGAGTAAAAACATGAAAAGAAAGGATTAATAGCACCAATAAATCAAAGGCTAAATCATCCAAAAGCATACTAAATGTGGGCCTAAAATATGTTACGGTTTATCAAATACCCCCACACTTAAGCTTTTGCTTGTCCTCAAGCAAAATTCCCAACTTACAATTAAAATGAACTTTCCATAATTCATAATTCTTATCAACAATGCCTCATCATAATTCATAGATAATTTATACATGGATATTTTAACTCAAAGACTCATAAAGATTCAAACAATTCTAAGTCATATATTTGTAGCATAAAAACATAGGCGTCTCCCCTTATCTAAATAATTACCTTTAATTCAAAACCGACAAGGATTGACATCCTCACTAAAGATTCACTCAAAGCACTCAAAGTGTTTAAGGTTCAAGAAAAAGCACTCATAAGTCAAACATGAAAAGTTAATCCCATAGGCTTGCCTAAAAATCAAATCTCCACCACTGTAATATGAGATAATACACAAATCAAAAGGTCTTTGATAGGGTTGTAACGGGGCTTAGGTTAAAGATGTGGATAAAGGCTGAATTAGAAGGTCAAAAATCGAGATTGACATGATAAATTACCTATTAAGAATAATGATCTAGAAAATAAACGGTTGCTTTGAAACTAGTAATACTACTATTGATAATTCTTTTAATACGAGCTCTTCTTCAACAATTGGAATTTAAACGCATAAGCGCCTTTAATTATATACTAATACTTGAATATACTTTGGTTTTTTTTTTGGAACAAGCTAAGTAGAAACATAATAAAGAAAGAACCTTATCAACTGAAATAAACTAACTCAGCAACTGATCAAATCAATTCTCGATAAAAGGGTAGTAAAAAGAATGGTGATAACAAACACAAAGGGTTTTGGGTTGAAATTTAGGGGTAAATCAATAAAAAGGGTTGTTAGGATCAAATGGGTTCACTAAGGGTTAATTTATAAAGGTAGGCTTTTTAGTGGAGTGAATGGGTTAAAACCTAGGTGCCTTTATCATCTTAGTATATCAAATCATTAATGTGGTCTCGATATGTATAATCTAGGCAAGTTATAGAATAACAATTTAGTGTTGACACACTCATAATCAATAAAGTGAGCATGAAAAAGAATATATGCTTTATAAGGCTCAAATCTCACAAAAATTATGGGTATTTGACATCAATCCTTTAAATTTCAAACTTCAAGGTAATATTCAAATTCAGTTCAACAACCTAAAAAATTTTTGATTCTTGAAAATACACTTATCATGCTTGATTATCTAGTATTCTTCAAGTATAAATCATCAATGCACAATTATCAATGACTTACTCAAAAACATATCAATAAAAATCATAAATCATTAGAAATTTCACCTAATTGATAATATGAGAAAATTACTTAGAACAAGACTAAAATTCGTGTTTTGGAATAATGCAAAAGTTAGGTACTTTTACCCCCACACTTAAGATGTACATTGCCCTCAATGTACAAAGATAGATAAACAATTATGTAATCAAAAGAAAAGGGAGAAGTAACACTTCCGAATTTTGGATGAAGTTAATGAAAAGAAACCGGATAAGATTGGAGGTGAACATGGGGAAGCGTCTTGAACCGTTTGAAATTGAATCCTCGAAGTAGCCGGCTTGGTTTTATTATATGCTAAGCTAAATCTAAATGCCATTGAGAAAAAGGAGAAAATAATAAAGGAAGTAAAAATAAAAATAAAATATGAATAAAAGTAAATAATTAAATAGAGATAAGGTCCACGCCCATGTGCCTAGCCGTGGTGTCCACACGGCCATGGCCACGACTGTGTGCAAGGCCGTGTGGGTATGGAAACCTATGCCTAAATACAAAAAGAAATAAAACCAAACTAATTAGTATGGTTAATACTCAGGTTGCCTCCCGAGAAGCGCTCGTTTAAAGTCTTGAGCTAGACTTACATGTTGTACGCACAATCATGGTAGTTTGAGGAGGTGGAAATCCTTTCTCATGCGATCAACTCGGTTATGGATATAAATTTTAAGTCGAGTAATGTTTACCTCAAAAGTGTTGAATTTAGGATTGCTTACCTCGGCTGTCCCGTATAGGAAGATATTAAGTACCTCAAAAGTGATTTCTTCGTTTGCCTTGAGTTCTGAATTGGTGATTCAAGGGTTTTCCTTATTCAACAATACCTGATCTTCTATTTTGATGTGATTTGTTGTTCCTATTAGCTTGTCTGGGGTTTCCTTCGGTTTCACTTCGTGTGGTTCTGGTTCTTCTTTAAATTGTGTTTTCCACTCTTCTAGTTTGTCGACCCTAAGGCTTCGTTCTTCATATAATTCTTCTCTATTGGCACGAGGTCTAAGATCTAGCTCAGCTAGGTGATTTCGTGATGTTTCCTGTAAAGAAGGTTGAACCAAATGGTTATCAATGGAATTAACATTCATACCTTTATTACTCGATGTCCTAGCTGAGTCAAGAGCTTGAAGAGTGATTATTTCATCATCTACACGAAGTGTGAGTCTACCAAATTCTTTCTCTGCATGGTCTTTCTTTATTGCATCGGGATATGGCACACGAGGTTGGTACTTTGTAATTGCCGATTTTGGTATATCATGGCACACCACAACCTTACCTTCACTTACCACATGTTCTTCCCTTAGGTTTGTTTCATCTAACCCTTCACTGTCATGAGCTCGTACGGTTTGAATTTGCTCGTGTGGGTTAATCTCTGTGTTGCTTGGTAGACGCCCTTGCGGTCGTTCGGACATTAACTTTTCAAGTTGTTCAACTGACTTAGTAAATTTCTGAACTTGGTTCTTGATCTCTTTGATTGATGCTTGTTGATTATCGAACGTTGTCTCAGTTTTTTGGGGACGGGTTTCTATGGCTGCCATGAATTTTGTCAGCATCTCCTCAAGATTCGACTCCTCTTTCTGTTGGTGAGGTGGTTGTTGAAAATTTGGAGGAAGTTCTTGTCTTTGGCTACTTTGATCATTCCACGAGAAATTGGGATGGTAACTCCAACCTGCATTATAAGTGTCATTATAAAAATTATTTTGTGGTCTAGAATAGTTACCCGTATAGTGAGCTTGCTCGTTTTCCATGCCATATCTGTAGTGTGGGTACTCAGGATTTGCCACTCCTCCTAAATTCAAATCATATTGCATTACTGGATGTACCTGCGAGAGATTATACAAACCATCAATCTTTTTATTCATCATCTCTAGCTGGTTAGATAACCTGGTGACCACGTCGAGGTTGAAAATACTGGCGGCTTTTGTTGGCGCTGTCCTCATAACTTATCACTAATAGTTATTTAGTGCCATCTCCTCTATCTGCCAAAATCAAATAAAATAAAATTTAGCAAAATCAAAATTTAACCTAAAAATAAATAAAAGTAAAGTTGCGAAAAATAAAAAAATGGCTAAAGTAATAAAAATAGAGCTTTCTTAACATTTTAGTTCCTCGGTAACGGCGCCAAAAACTTGATCATTGTTTTTTTGAGTATTAAAATTTATAAAGAATATGATCAAACCTGGAAACTAACTCTGACAACAATTATAGGCAAGTGTACCTATCGAACAGTAGTATAGCTTAGGCAAGACTGGATTGTCGAACCCAAAGGAACTAAAAGTACTAATACTCACTTTGTTTTTATTATTTAGCCTAAAATATGGAGTTATTGGTTGATTTAATCTAATTTAATGACTACTAAGCTAAAGACACAAAGACAAAAAGAAAAAAATGGGAAATAACTTGATGAAAAACTCAGTTGATCACGACGATATCCTCAGGAAGAATCCACCTAGACTTCACTTGTTATTTAACACTAAACCATACGATTTATTCACTTAGTATGATCCGTAAGACTCCCTAACATATATTAAACCCTTTCTTGAGGTGAATAACATCTAACCCTAGGTTAATTAGTGGAACTCTCGTTCTCTTATAATAACCCCTAGAATAGCAGTAAATCGATCTATGGACTCCCATATTAGGTTTCACCCTAATCTGGCAAAATCTCGTCACCCTATCTCTAGACGTGCGATCAACTCCGCTTAATTATGCTAGATCTACTCTTAAGCAGGGTCTATTCCTCCACCACCTAAGCACATCAGATTTGGATTAAACATGCATAATTAAGAACAAACTAAGTATTTATCATATAATTCAAAATTCAATAACAAGATTCATTTAGGTTTTATCCCCTTCAGGTATCTGAAGGGTTTAGTTCATAATTAATAAAGAAAACATCTCAAGAGAAAAGATAAAACAAAACATAAGAAATCCCTAAAACCCCTTAGAGGAATTTAAGGAGAAATCCACCGTCTTGAGAAGAATTTCGGCTCCTTGAGATGGATCCACTGGTTATCTTGAGTAATTCCCTAAATTGAATCGCTCGCTTGGCTCTTTGGCCTCATTGAGCCTCTCTATCGAGTTACACTTAGGGTATTTATATAGACTTTTGGAGTGCTTTACTTGGCCTCTAAGTGTCCCGATTCAAATATACTACCTACTCGGTGTTTGAATAGGCTTTGGAATGTGTTTCTTTGTCTCAAAGTATCCAAATCGAGTGAAATTGCTCTCTCCCATGGTAGGGAACACGCGCCATGGTACGCGCATGTAAATCGTTTCAGTGTGTTTCGATTACATCAATCGGTGGACTAATTTGTGTAAATCGTGGCATGGCCATGTCTTAGTTAATTGTCGAGGCACAGCCGTGTGGCTTGAAGTCCAGGCCATGTCGATTTCTTTTTTGGCCAAAATTGGCTCATTTTAAGCCCGTTTCTTGTTCTTTCCGTCCTCGGGTGCTTTCCTGAGTAAAAACATGAAAAGAAAGGATTAAGAGCACCTTTTTACATAAATCAGGGGCTAAATCATCCAAAAGCATACTAAATGTGGGCCTAAAATATGTTACTTTTACGGTTTATCAAATACCCCCACACTTAAGCTTTTGCTTGTCCCCAAGTAAAATTCTCAACTTACAGTTAAAACGAACTTTCCATAAATCATAATTCTTATCAACAATGCCTCATCATAATTCGTAGATAATTCATGCATGGATAATTTAACTCAAAGACTCATAAATATTCAAACAATTCTAAGTTATGTATTTGTAGCATAAAAACATAGGCGTTTCCTCTTATCTAAATAATTACCTTTAATTCAAAACTGACAAGGATTGACATCCTCACTAAAGATTCACTCAAAGCACTCGAAGTGTTTAAGGTTCAAGAAAAAACACTCATAAGTCGAACATGAAAAGTTAATCCTATAGGCTTGCCTGAAAATCAAATCTCCACCACTGTAATATGAGATGATACACAAATCAAAAGGTCTTTGATAGGGTTGTAACGGGGCTTAGGTTAAAGGTGTGGATAAAGTAGAAGGTTAAAAATTGAGATTGACATGATAAATTACCTGCTAAGAATAATGATCTAAAAAATAAACGGTTGCTTTGAAACTAGTAATACTACTAATGATAATTCTTTTAATACGAGCTCTTCTTCAACAATTGGAATTTAAACGCATAAGCTCCTTTAATCATATACTAATACTTGAATATACTTTGGGGTTTTTTTTTTTTTGGAACAAACTAAGTAGAAACATGGACAAAAATGTGAGATTCTAGAAGGTTCAAGTATGAAATATAATTATGAAAAATCCTAGAGGTCCTTATTTAGCAATTAGACCATTATATTTGATGATGGACAAAAATGTACATGGAAAGGAAAAATCTTAAGAAAGGGTCATTAAGGGTATTTTGGTCATTTGATTAATTAAAGAATAAAAAGGGAAAATAAGCCAAAAATCATGTCCATCTTCTTCCCCATGGTGCCAAAATTTGCAAGGACTCCATAGCTAGGGTTTTGTTTATTTTCGAGCTTAAAATCAAGAAACACGAAGTCCGGATCGAAATCGAGGCAAGAACAAAGTTGAAGACTTAATCGAGCACCAAGACACATTTTGAGATTCGAGGTAAGTTTGTATGAAATTAGTATTTCATAATGTTCGATATTTGAAATCGTTCATTATTATGTTAATGCATGTTATGGTGAACGAAATTGAGCAATAAAGTCTCGATGAGTAAACGATGAGAACATGCTAAATTGTAGTTCCGGAGTAAGTATATTACCTACGTATGCATATGAGAAAGGAAATGTCCCGTATAAGACCATATCTGGGATATGGACTCGGCACCAAAGAATGATCTCGTGTAAGACCATATACGGGATATGCCATCGACATCTAAGTACGATCTCGTTTAAGACCATGTCTGGGACATGGCATTGACATTGAGTTATGAGATCCCGTATAATACCATATTTGGGATATGACGTTGGCATCAAATTTTATGTATGTTAAGCTTGAATGATTCATGATGATCTGATTTATTCATAAGCAAAAGAGTCAAGTATGTGAGTTAGCCTAGATCCAAGTCTATTTATCGATGGCCTTGAGTGATGCTCATGGTATGAATGATAAAGATGTGAGTTTATGGTTATGTTAGCAAATGTGCTAAACTACATGAATCGGTGATACAAGTATCTTGAGTAAGTAAAAGTTACCAAATCATATTGACATGAGATGGGTAAGAGTAAGTAAGAATAAGTGTAAATAAGTACGAGTAAGTACTTTTATTCATTGGTGCTATGTCGCCATTGTTTCATGATATGAATGATTATAGTTTGAGTAAATTGTTATCCTAGAGTTTCATGCAAACTTACTAAGCTATATGCTTATCCCTTTCTCTTCCCTTTTCCTTGTAGTTTCGCCAAGTTAGCTCGAGGATCATTGGACATCGGAGCTTGGAATCACACTATCGACATCACTTTGGTATAACAATTTAGACTTATTCTGAGTATGTCATGTATAGGACTCGAGCATTTTGTTAAGTTATAATTGTTAGCCAAAGTGTTGGCTATGTATGTTACTAAAGTTATTTTGTAAATGGTCTTGAGTTAGGCCAATACTTGGCAAATCCTTTTGCTCAATGAAGGTAAATTTTATGAAGTGTATGCTCTTGTGTATGTCTCGATTTCTTAAATTCCTAGAGATATCAATTGGTTATCTTTTTAATTGGAATGATTTGAATTGGAGTTTGCACGTGTGCGATGTAGGGTGGCAAAATGGCTTGGTAGATAGCCTGCTAATTGTCCATATGGGTAGACACACGGGCGTGTATCTAGACCGTGTGGGAGGCACGGCTAATACATGGGCGTATGCTTAGGCCGTGTGAAGTCTGCACCTTGCTTTTGAAATTTAAGTCGCCACACAACTGAAGCACACGGGCGTATGTATAAGCCGTGTGGATAAGTCACAATGACAATGTTTGGCACACGGGCCAGGGCCACGAGCGTGTCAAGGCTGTCTGAAATTAGTCAGTGTCGACCATAGGTGGAAGACACGGGCATGTTTTAGGGGCACACGGGCATGTCCCTAGTTCAACACGGGCTTGTGGCCCCTATTTTGATGAAAAGTTTTCCAGGTTCGTAAAAGTCCTCTGTTAAATCTTGAAACCTCTCGGAGGTATGCTTAGGGCCATGTAGACCAAGAATGAGCAAGAAATGAGTTTTGAATGAAATGTTATAGCCCGTTACTATACGTTCAAGTAAGGTTAAGCATGGTAATGCCTTGCATCCGGTCCCATTGTCGGACACGGATAAGGGGTGTTACACTTTTCGAATCCCCGAGCCTAAAAACGTCATCTTTCATCGGAGATGGTAACCTCAGCCCCCTTTTCACGATGGCATAATTGAAAAGGTAAGGTTTTGGCTTTTCTTTTTTTTATTTTTCGTTTGTTTCTTAAAAAAAATAAAAAGATGAAAAGAAAAACATAATAAAAAAACCACCTTTAGAAAATTTTCTATTCATTTTGATTCTCAGCGTAAAAAAATACATTGTGGTTGCTCATGGCTTTTATAGCTGAAAGAGAAAGAAAGAAAAAAATACAAAGTTTTTGCTCTCTTTTTTCTGTGCTGGTGTGTCTTTGTCTTGATTGCAGGTACTGTTTTAGAGGTACGGGTGCGGACGTGGAGGGGCTGCGACGACACACCTAGCTAGGATTCCCTATTTCTGTTTGTTAGGTGAAAGCGTTTAGGTTTGAATTTGTTTGGGCTCTAGAGTTTTTAATTGTTGGGCTATTTTGTAAATTGGGCTTGCAATAGTAAACTTAGGCCGTTAACTATTGGACCCTTTTTTTTTTTTTGGGTTTGTATTTGGGTTTCTGGTTTGTTAATTGGGCTGGACAAATTTGGGCTGTACATAGTATACATTTAAATTCAAGCGCAACACTACTAGTGAGATCAAAATCGAAAATAACTATTAAGGATGTTAAATTGATATATATATATATATGAAAAATAAAAAAATTAATTAAATTATATTTGAGTTAAACTATAATTAAACATTAAATTTATAAAAATACTTATATTATATTTAAATTAAATAATATAAGAAAATATATTATATTAAATCATAATGAAAATCATTACATTATAAATAAATTGCCATATACCAATGCATACCAGACAGCCCAAATTTGCCCGGGCTCAATAAGCAAATTAAAAGTCCAGTGTTTTTTACAAGCCCAATTAATAAATTAAACCCAAAAAAATAATAGTCCAAATTTACAAA